>CM038680.1:287753027-288202259 GCA_021605205.1 Aegilops longissima
TTTGCCTCGAGATTCAAATCCGGTTGGGTGAAGATATATTTCAGACTTTGGTGATCAGTAGATTTCGCAACGATTACCCGTAAGGTAATGCCGCCAGGTTTTGAGTGCATGAACCACCGCCGCAAGCTCTAGATCGTGTGGGGTAGTTATCCTCATGTGGACGAATCTGCCGAGAAGCGTAGGCAATCACATGACGATCTTGCATGAGTATGCAACCTAGTCCTTGTCGCGAGGCGCCGCAATAGATAATAAAGTCCTTAGAGAAATCTGTGGAACAAGTACGGAGCAGATGTCGCGCGTCTTTTCAGTTCTGAAAACTGAACTCGCCTTGTGGCGTCCATTCAACTTCTTATCTTTCTTGAGGAGTTCGGTTAGAGGTTTAGCAACTTTGGAGAAATTCTCGACGAAGCGGCGGCAATAGCTCGCTAAACCGAGGAAACTCGAACTTGCTTGACCGATTCGGTGGAGTCCAATCGAGGACAGCTTGAACTCGCCGGGATTGACAAAGAATGCCCTTACCAGAGATTACATGGCCTAGATAGGTCACTTCGGTAACCAAAATTCACACTTAGAGAATTTGGCATAAAGGCGGTGCTCTCAAGTTTCATCAATACTAGCCTTAGATGTTCGCATGTTCTTCCTCATTCTTGGAGTAGATGAGTATATCATCGAGGTATACCACGACGAATTTATCCAAATACTCCATGAAGATTGAGTTCATTAACCGAGAGAAGGTGGCTGGAGCATTGGTTAATCCGAAGGACATGACGGTGTACTCGTATTGGCCATAACGAGTGACAAAAGCCGTTTTAGGAATGTCCCCATTCTTGATTTTGATTTGATGGTAGCCCAACCTCAAATCCATCTTTGAAAAGACTGAGGATCCAGCGAGCTGATCATACAGATCGCTGATCCTGGGGAGCGGATACTTGTTCTTGATAGTGACCAAATTGACAGGTCGGTAATCTACAACCATCCGATCCGTACCATCCTTCTTCTTGACGAAGAGGATGGGGCAAGCCCATGGAGATGAACTAGGACGGATGAAACCTTTTGCAAGGACTCATCGAGTTGTTTCTTAAGTTCAGCTAGTTCTAGGGGTGCCATCTTATAAGGTCTTCTAGAGATTGGGACGGTTCCGGGAACAAGATCTATCACGAACTCGACATCCCTGCCAGGTGGAACACCTGGCAGTTCCTCTGGGAAGACATCCGGAAATCACGGACTACCGGAATATCTTCGAGGTCCGGAAGGGGTTGGCATTTAAGGAGTAAAGCGGCACTTAGACACTCGGGTTAAAACATTCACCGCCTTGCCCAAGGATGGGTAAGTTGAACAGTTCTAGTAGAGCAATCAATCTTAGCATAATGGGCTGACATCCAGTCCATACCCAAGATGATGTTTATGTCCGAGGACTTAAGAGCTATTAGAGATGCAAGAAAGACTAATATGTCGACAAGAATTTCATTCCCATGACTTATTCTAGAGGTTTGCCATCTAGAGCCGGAGTTTGAATTTCCATGGAGGTATGCATGTCACGAATGTGGTGTTGTGCAATCGAGCATAGCTCTCGAAATAAATGAATGGGATGCTCCAAGATCAAAAGAACGGTTGCCGGATGGCAATTAACAAGAAGCGCATCGAGGACGGCGTTGGATCCTCATAGGTTTCTTCAGCAGAAACATAATTGACATGGCCACGAGTAGTGGCAACTGGTTTAGCATAGGGCACCTTTCCTCTGGCTTGCCGCGCCAATGAGACTTTCCAACTTGATCGGGGTTGTTCTGGGACACTCTCGATATAGTGGCCTGCCTCTCCACACTTGAAGCAAGTTATCACATTTGGGCGTGGAGCAGCATTAGCGATGGGACCTCCATAAGTCTTAGGCGGAAGATATCGCTGGTTGGGGCGAGGCGCCTCAAAGGATGGCCTCGGGTGAACTCGGTGGTAGAGCAGATTTGGAACCCAAACCCGGCGCTTCTGGGATCCAGAGCCGGATGAAGATCCAGAGTCACGGATGTGCTTGCGTGAAGCCTCAAAATCAGTCTGCCCAGTTTCGGCGCTGATAGCCTTATTGACTAGCTTCGGAAAAGAGGTACACTCATGCAGACGAAGGTCTCGGCGTAGCTCAGGGCTAAGTCCCTTGCGGAACCTTGCCTGCTTCTTGGCATCGGTAGAAACTTCTTCGGGAGCATAACGTGCTAACCTCCCAAATTCACGGTCAGAGGCATCCACCGTCACCTACCTTGGGTGAAACCGCAGAATTCCTCACGCTTTGTGGTCCATAAGACCTTCGGAATATGATGCTCACGGAAGGCGGCACTCAATTCAGCCCAAGTTGTAACTTGTCCAACCGGACGATAGCCTCATAATTCTCCCACCGAGACTAGCGGGGCCTTCAAGATGATAAGCGGCAAAGGTAACCTTGTCAGCCTCAGCCACGCTATGAACGCAGCTTGTGGTGGATGCTGCGGCCAATCATCCGCGTCGAGAGGCTCGACGGAATATTTGAACTTTGGGGGATACAGCTTGACGAAGTCATTGAGTGAAACCAAATCATTTCTTGGCTGGCGTGCGGTGTTTTGTTCGATCCGCTCCAGTAAGCGGTTGGTTTCACGCTTATTGCGCTCGCTTCCAAAGATACCTCGCCAAAGATGGCGGTTGCGGCAGATTCACATTTCTGGCTGCACTAGCTTCTACCTGCCCGGAGCAGCAGGAGGTTATGGTGTTGACCATCCTAGGAGACAAAGCAAAGGTTTAAACCGATGGCAGAATTTAACAAGGAAGTGCGGAAGGTAATGGATAGCATGGAATGCAAAGATGTTCATCCGTATGACAATGGTAATATAAAACTGCCATATATATATACCAACGGTCATACACACCATTCATAGTTTAGTACAAGCCCGACGGAGTACAACTATAAGGAAAGGCGTTACATCTCATCGGAAACATCCCAACTTCTATACATTATTTTTCTACACTTCCGAGCGATACACACTAAGTCGTATTCCACGAGTCACGCAGGGGCGGTGGAAACACAACTATTACCACACTAGGAATACTACTACTATCTCGTGCAGCTCCATAGTAGTCCTCATAAAAGTCACCACCCAAGCTCGAAGTGGAACATGATCGTCCGAAATGCATAATCTGTGGGGCCTGTGGACCATAGGGACTCGGATGTGGCCGTGGTCCAACAAGCGGTGGCAGATGAGGCCCACGAGGAGGAGTGATGCCTCCAACCTCACGCCACTCTATAAAGTCCGGCAGACTCACCCGCACAGGTACAAGTCCCTCATGTCCATATATCCGCTTGCACGGCAGTGCAAACCTAGTCGAGTAGCCCAGGGTCGAACGGGCATTAAAGCTCCATATGCAAGGCCCGATTCTCACGGTCCTTGTCCTCCAAAGATCTCAAGAGTAGTGCGAAGGAGTGAGTCCTCATGGGATGCATAGCTGTACAAACCCTGAAGGTAGCCATGCGCCCTAGGGAGGGATGCTGGCATATAGCGAAAATTAGTGTTGCCCAGCAAGGCAGTTCTAGCTCGAATAATAGTCATCATGGAATAGGCTGCATCTTGCACAGACATTCCAATAGTGATTCCGAGCCCATAAGAACAGTGAAGTGGCTCAGTAGCTCCGGATAAGATGGATAAATCCGACCGTGCATAGGTATTGGCTTTGATTGAAATCCTAAACTGCTCCTCGACGGTATATTCAGGATACCATCGATAACCAGCCTCAATCATCACCTAACCAACATTGCCGTGTGACCACACACACCAATGCAACGGGTCAGCGAACCACTTGGTTCGGGGACGGTGGCCATCTGAAAGCACAGCCACAATGCAAAGGCATTAGAATTTCTAGGAAAATCGGGCAGCATAACATCGTAGAATGCTCAAAATCAGATTTGAGACATTCAAAATCAGATTGCAAAACCACTCAACAACAACATATCAAGGTTCTGGTTCAACTGATAGCATACTAAAATTAGCAGACCTTGGAATCGAGGATGTAACCAACAATCCTATAAGTTACTACGGATTAGTAACACGTGAACCTCGATAGAGAGAAGAGAGCCTAGTCCTAAACCCACGCCGAATGAGAAGAGGATGACTCAGATCGAGGGCATAAGGTAAAGGAGTAAAAAGAGCCTTACGCTCCTCCCACAATCAATTCCCTACATATAACTAAAGCATTTCTAGACTCAACTTCACCAGTTTGGCTTAGCGAACCTACAGCAGCCCTGCTCGATGCCAACGCTGTCAGACCCCGATTCCAAGTCACATCGACCTAGCCGGTAACACCTCATATCACTTTGCGGCCTCACGCACGGTATTCCACGGTGTCGCCTTACCATGGCCCGGACCGCTTTGCGTCTTTTGGCTCACGATATGATAGTGTCGCTAGCATCCACATGACAAAGAGCCCGGCCGACATGGCTAGTCGTGAACCCAAAGCGGCACTAACCTATGGGGACAGCATACATGAATCACTTCGAGCATGTCGGTCATCAACGATGAACTCGGGCTGTAGCACTGGCTAACAGGACTCCGTATCCCGGCTGTAGCAGCTAGGCAGGACTCAATACCACCGCGTGACATTTCCCGAAGGGACAGATATAGGAACGAAATGAATCACATGCCGCCAGATCAAGTGTCCAAGCAGTAGTGCTTTGGGCTAGCAGGACTCCGTGAACCGGGCAGTAGCGGACTACTATCGCCGTAAGCATGAGACTACATTTCCCCATATGAGAGGCTGCCAAGGATAAACAACTAGTTTGTCGGATCCCACTCATACCAAGCATTTCAATCATACACGCAATATGCCCGATATGAGTAAATACAACAAGGCATCACAACAAAACTCTACAACTCAAGTACTTTATTTAAGAGGCTCCGAGGAGCCATACATAACATAGTCATATAGGTAGGGGTCACATGACCCAACACTCAAGTCATACAATCATACAAGCACATGCGAAGCAAACTAGTCTCGAGTACGACTCTAGAAAGAAAGAAAGCTTGTTGGAGCCTTTCTATCTACAATGGCCCTTCACAAGTCTTAGATCGCCACCGGGTGGCTAGTTCACTCGTCAAGTCAATATCTACATAGAATCCGTCGGAGGGTAGTATTGTCCTCTGAAAAACATTAATTACAAACATGAGTACAAAGGTACTCAAAGAAGTCTTACCACGTAATCCTATCATACATGCACATTCTCAAGAAGGTGGTGGAGTTATTTGCAAGAAGCCAGCTTTGATTCTTGGCTAAGCTATCCCACGTGACACCACTTTGTAAAGCATTTGTCGTGCGAGTCCACTAAACACCATCACAATACTCCACTGTGGATCCTCTCGTCATCCCACGAGAGGGCCATCCACGATACTCACACTTATCTTGAGGCTTTTAGTAGTATCCATTTACTTTTCTATGAACTGATATAGGTAACCCGAAGTCCTTCTCCGTGGACACGGCTATTCAATAGATCATATTTAACCCTGCAGGGTGTACCTCTTCACACACGCTCACCACTTATCGCCGCATACACGACATGTACTGGCAACCTTCAAGCGGAAGCCCAACGTGGGTGTCGGCCACAGCCTACCTAAACACTCAAGTCCCTAGTCCAGTTTATCGCCTATTCGGTTCCATCCGCAGGAGTCCGCCGAGGTTTCCCATACAGCCCCGAACGATGTGTGGGGGTTCCCGAGATACCAAACGGCACTTTCGGTACACCGGCCACGTGCCTACCGCAACACAACCCACCCCTAAGGTCAGCGCTATGCGTGCCCCCAAAGATGCTACAAACACGAAACTACTTGCAACTCCGGACTAAGAACAAGGGTGGTTAAGAAGCCGAGAGGGTCCATTGGTTTCGGGCCCAATGCGTGGTAGTAGCTAATTCATGGATCACAAACACAGATCTCAGTTCTTAGGATCGGCTTCAATGAAACAACCCACCATGTACTCCTACATGGCCTCTCATCGATACCTTTACCAAATCGTGTTCAACACTTTCACTCTCGAACCAACACAACCTTTCACTCCAGTTCATCATCCCGATGAGCCGACCTGACACAACTCTAAGCATAGCAAGCATAGCATGGTAGGAATCACAAACATGGCTCAATCAACTCCTACACATACTAGTGGGTTTCATCTAGTTATCGTGGCAATGACAGTCATGCAAAGGAAGTGGGTTCAACTACCGCAGCACACAACAGTTTGAATCGCGTTGTCTTAATGCAGTAAACGAGAGCGAAGCGAGAACATGGGTTTGTATCGAATGATCAACGGGTTGCTTGCCCGATGGAATCTGGGGTAGAGTAACGCCTTCAGATGGATAGTCGAGGTTATCCTCGGGCGTAACCTATCATGAAAGCACACCAAAGTAAACACACATGGCAATATGCAACAATATGATGCATGCTATGACATGGCAATATGGATGTGTGTTGGCCTAATGCAAGCTGAAATAACAGGGATGAACTTATTTGAATCAAGATTCAAATGATAGCTCATTTGAGTTAGTCCTAAAGGTGCATTATCTTATTCTGGTTAAACAGCATAGTTAACTTGCTTTAACATGCATGAAACCTGTACCAATGGATAGAGTGGATTTTTCTGATAATTTTTCATATATAAATCTTTGCATTTGGAGTTATAGATTAAAAGTTATAAGCATTTGAAATTTGAATTATATTCTGGAATTTACTATATTAGAATAAATCCAGAAATTGAATTAATGCGTCGACCATGCGCCGACATGACGTCGAGTCAACAGGACGTCCAGGTCAAACCTGACAGTGGGTCCCGCATGTCGTGGTAATTAACTTAACTAAAATTAATTAAAACTAACCCTATTTAGTTAGCGTGGCTGGGCCCCATCTCCGCTGACTTGTCGGGTCAACGAGGGCCCACAGTGGTCAACGTCCACGTCGGCTGCACCGGCGACTAGCCGCCGGCGAGCCCGACACGGCGGAGGGAGTGCTTTTGACGATTCCGGCGACCAAATGAGTCGCGGAAGGTAGCTACGGGTAGCTAGGAGCAACCCGCGTCTACTGGTGGAGTTGGTTGGGGTCGGGGTGGCCGGAGTTGGCGCCGGCGACGAGCTAGGCGGCCGCCGGGGTTCGGCCAACGACGGGCTTGGGGTTAGAGGGCTCGGTGAGGTGCGGGAAGTACATGGTAGACCCCTTGGGGTGCGGTGAGTGCGACGGACACCATGGGGTGGCCGGAGAGTGACCGGGAGCACGTCGGCGACGAGCTCCATGGCGGCGGGTGCGGGTGAACGTGGCTCGGTTGCTACGTTTCTCGAGGGCGCGAGAGAGAGGGAAGGGGAGTTAGGTGGGCTCACGGGCGACGCGTAGAAGCTCTCGTCGAGGTCGGGGATGAACCGGAGCGACGGCGGCGACGAAAGGGATCTCCGGCGACGGTGAGCTCGGTCGAGGTCGGTGGGATGGACTCGGGGCACTAGAGCGAGCGGGACTCGGCTGGCTAGGGGTAGTGGAGTGCGGCGGGGCTCCTGGACATGGTGCGGAGGAGCACGGACGGCGGGGAGCACGACTACGGCGGTGGTGCGGCGGCGGCGTCGTCGGCCAAGGCGGGGGAGCTCGAGGGAGAGGAACCGGGGCGGAGAGGGAGTGTCCAGGGGGTTCGGGGGAGAGAGGGAGGTCGGTCCTCAGCGGCAGCTGGCGAGAGGAGCGGCGAGGCGGCGACCAGGTGCGTGGCACCCATGCGGTGCCTGCCGAAAGCACTGGCTGCTGCTGGCCGAGCCAAGCAGCTCGTTAAGCGCTGGCTGTTTGGGCTGGGCAGCGCAGTGGGCCGGTAGGTGCGCTGTAAGTTTTTCTTTTTTAAACTTTTCTAATTTCCTGTAACTTTGTGGGGTTTTCTAAAATACCAAAACAGTTTTAAAATCACCAAAATGCTCCTGGTCCCTTGTTGGAATATTTCCAACATGAAACATTTTGGTTTGGCAATTTTTGGACATTTAAAATATTTTGTATAATTTAAATGCTCAAGTTCAAAAACTTGTGAATTAATCCAAGGACCTTTGGCTGACCTAGAAAATGATACACCTCCTTTGACATAGGTTCTGAACCAAAGCAAAGATGATGAGCATTTTGAAGGGCATTTCAGGTTCATTGAAATAATTTTAGTAAACCCTAGTTGAATTAAGGGGGGTGTTCGGGTTTCATGCCTTCCCCATTTCAAATTCAAATGAAATTTAAACATGATGCACACCCTAATGCATGGTCTAACTGGGATGTGACATTCCTGGGGCTCTTTCCTAATGTGGGAAAGATCGTTTGTATCTGGGTGGGTGGGTGGATTTAAGTCCGAACTTTGACCCGATCTGGGACCTAGGGGCGGAGGAGTTTCCGGTCTTAGAGGTTCGGGCTCCGGGATGTTGCCCAATAGGTCCGGCCCGCTGCCTGATTCTAGGTTCAGGGTTTGGGCGATGTCCTCCCGTAAACGGGTATTCGTCTCGGAGAGCTCGGGAATCTGGACATAGTTTTTCCTCAAGATAGAGGAAGAATCGCCGCATTGCTCCTCCACCACCGCTATCTGATGGGTGACCGGCGGAGAGTTAATCTCCCTTTGGTCGGGTTTAAGCCCAATCCGATCATAGTCCGTAGTGACTCCTAAAGCAGCGATGCGATCCAAGAGCTCATTCAAAGAGGAGAGCTCCATTGGGTTCATCCGCTCGGTAAACTCCGAGCCAATGTGAAGGCTTTTTTCGATGACCCGAGAAGTCATCATTGGCGTAGCGGCCGAACGGGCGGTCATAACGAAGCCGCCTAGTCGGAGAGTTTGGCCTACAGCCAAGGCTCCTCCAGAGGTGATGTCTTCCCTGACAACGAGACAAGCCATCCTTCCTTACGGTGACGGCACAGTGGAACTATCAATGAAAGCACCAATGTCGGTGTCAAAACTGGCGGATCTCGGGTAGGGGGTCCCGAACTGTGCGTCTAAGGCGGATGGTAACAGGAGGCGGGGGACACGATGTTTACCCAGGTTCGGGCCCTCTCGATGGAGGTAATACCCTACTTCTTGCTTGATTGATCTTGATGATATGATTATTACAAGACTTGATCTACCACGAGATTGTAGAGGCTAAACCCTAGAAGCTAGCCTATGGTATGATTGTTGTCGTCCTACGGACTAAACCCTCCGGTTTATATAGACACCGGAGGGGGCTAGGGTTACACAGAGTCGGTTACAAGGAAGGAGATCTGCATATCCGTATTGCCAAGCTTCCCTTCCACGCCAAGGAGAGTCCCATCCGGACATGAGACGAAGTCTTCAATCTTGTATCTTCATAGTCCAACAGTCCGGCCAAAGG
Source organism: Aegilops longissima (assembly GCA_021605205.1). Classification (NCBI taxonomy): domain Eukaryota; kingdom Viridiplantae; phylum Streptophyta; class Magnoliopsida; order Poales; family Poaceae; genus Aegilops; species Aegilops longissima. Next base: position 287,762,380 of record CM038680.1, read on the forward strand.
ATATAGTCCGGCTGTCTGGAGACCCCCTAATCCAGGACTCCCTCACCCTCCACCCACTCTTCATTCGCGGAGAGAGCCGTCATAACATGCCTACCCTTCCAACATACATTTTCTAAGAGATAACCACCTACACTTGTGTTGAGGTCAAGATATTCCATTCCAACCACATAAATCTTGGTCTCTAGCCTTCCCCAAGTTGCTTTCCACTCAAATCATCTTTCCACCAAATCCAAATCCTATGAGAGAGAGTTGAGTGTTGGGGAGACTATCATTTGAAGCGCAAGAGCAAGGAGTTCATCATCAACACACCATCTATTACCTTTTAGGGAGTTGTGTCTCCTAGATTGGTTAGGTGTCACTTGGGAGCCTCCGTCAAGATTGTGGAGTTGAACCAAGGAGTTTGTACGGGCAAGGAGATCGCCTACTTCGTGAAGATCTACCCTAGTGAGGCAAGTCCTTCGTGGGCGACGGCCATGGTGGGATAGACAAGGTTGCTTCTTCGTGGACCCTTCATGGGTGGAGCCCTCCGTGGACTCGGGCAACCGTTACCCTTCATGGGCTGAAGTCTCCATCAACGTGGATGTACGATAGCACCACCTATCGGAACCATGGATAAAAAATCTCTGTGTCAACATTGCGTTTGTTCCCTGAAACTCCTCCCTTTACCTTCATATGCAATTGTTTTACATTCCGTTGCTATACTCTTAGAATTGCATGTGTAGGTTGATTGCTTGACTTATGTAAAGTTGCTAAAATCTGCCAAGACTTAAAATTGGGAAATGGATAGATTTTTATTTGGTCAAGTAGTCTAATCACCCCCCTCTAGACATACTTTTCGATCCTACAAGTGGTATCAGAGCTTTGGTCTCGATTTGCTTTGATTTCCATAGCTTTTGGTGGTCATAGCCTTGGTTTCACAACCTAGGAGAGTATGGCATCTAGCGAGGGAAATTACCACCGTAGAGGTCCTTACTTTGATGGTACTAATTTTGCTAGTTGGAAGCATAAGATGAAAATGCATATTCTTGGACATAACCCCGCCTTTTGGTCTATTGTGTGTATTGGCTTGCAAGGTGAATTATTTGATGGGAGAGAACCAAACCGTGAAGCTACTGCGGAAGAGTTGAAGATGCTGCAATACAATGCTCAAGCTTGTGATATTCTCTTCAACGGATTGTGCCCCAAAGAATTCAACAAAAGCAGCCGTCTTGATAATGCAAAGGAAATTTGGGATACTTTGATTGATATGCACGAAGGTACCGACTCCGTCAAGGAATCCAAATTGGATGTGCTTCAAAATCAACTTGACAAGTTCAAAATGAAGGATGGTGAAGGTGTCGCTGAAATGTACTCTAGGCTTGCTCCCATCACAAATGAGATTGTTGGCTTAGGAAGTGAAGAGATGACCGACGATAGATTCATCATCAAGAAGATCCTAAGATCCTTGGATGGAAAATATGATACCGTGTGCACATTGATCTAAATGATGCCCAATTACAAAGATCTCAAGCCAACGGAAGTCATTGGAAGAATTATTGCTCATGAGATGTCACTCAAGGATAAGGAAGAGCTCCACAACAAGTCAAGTGTTGCTTACAAAGCCTCATGTGATGCTCCCACATCATCGAGTGAGAAACAAACCTTCAATGAAGAATTGAGCCTAATGGTGAAGAACTTCAACAAGTTCTACAAGAGTAGAAGCAAGGAAAGAAGTTCCAAGTCAAGGTCCTACAATGACAAAAGAACTTCTAGTCGTGAGCGTAATTGCTACAATTGTGGAAGACCCGGACACTATTCCAATGAGTGTACGACTCCCTACAAAAGAAGAGAAGATTCTCCCAAAAGAAGGAGTAGGAGAGAAGAATCACCGCCAAGAGAGAGAAGGAGTAGAGATGATCGTTATGAATGAAGACCCTCTCGGAGAAGCAAGGATTCGGAGAGGAAGGACAAGTCATCAAGGAGCTACACAAAACAAAGACATCAAGCTCATGTTGGTGAATGGGTATCCGGCTCCGACTCCGACCATCACTCCGAAAGAAGTTATCACTCCGACTCTGAATATACTCAAGATGAAGGTGTTGCCGGTCTAGCACTTGTGTCATCCAACTCCTACGACATATTTGACTCACCAAATGAAGGAATTGGGAGATGCTTCATGGCCAAAGGTCCAAACGTAACACACCCCGAGTATGTTGATTTCAATAGTGATGAAGATGATTTGGTAGGGGATGATGATTTACTTGTTGACAACTCTAGTTATGTTAATCAAGATAAAAGGAATGATGATGAAAAGAAGAAGATTGAGCGTCTAACTAAAGAACTAAACACTCTTAAGTTAGCTCATGAAACTACCTTGGAAGATCATCGAGAACTTTTACAGACTCATGAGAAGCTACACTTTGAAAAGCTCAAACTTGAGCAAGAGCATGAGTTTTTAAAGGCAATCAATGATGATCTTTGCAAGAAAAGTTCTTCTTACATTGCCAAGCGTTTACTCTTGTCTACTTACATGCCACAAGTTAAATCTAGCAACAAGAGTAAGAAAGATTCTTCTTCTAGTAGTAACAACAATCATGCTAAATCCAATAATGTTGCTTCTAGTAGTTCTCTTAGTTCCACTAATGATTCTCTTAGCCAAGTTACACTTGAGCAAGAAAACAACTTATTGAAGGGAATTATAGAGAAAGGTGTTTACAAGAGCCTTGCCGGAAGTAAGCAATTTGAGGAAATTGTACGCAAGCAATGAAGGCACCGGAAGAATCAAATTGGTTTTGAATGAGAGTTAAATGCCAATGGAGTTGAGTGGGAAGAAGATCAATACCCCAAGATGAAGTTTGTTCCTCAACAAGATAAGTATGATCCTACTTCTTTCAAAGGAACACAAGCTCAAGATGATTTTCCACCACAAGACCATAAGCAAAAAAGGCAAGGACAAGCTTCAAGAGGAGATTGATGCATTTGAAGAAGCACCTAAGGCCTTGGTCAAGTGGGTTCCCAAGACTACATCAAGTTCCACTTCATCAAGTATGACTACAACTCCAAGGATTCCCATCAAGATGGTGTGGATCCCTAAGAAGAAGAACTTGAGAGTTCTTGAGGGTGACTCCGCCAACATATTTCACTCTTATGATTTTGGCAAGGACAAGTGCAAACAACTTCCATATCTTCCACTAGTTCAAGGAGTCACAAACCCTCTTGTTGGTAAGACAAGGGTCAAGGTAACCTAATGCTTTCATGGACATCATCTTGTGAGAACATCACTCTATGTCTATGGATATCCTTGTTTGTTCCTTGTGGGACTAACCCGTGTAGGTATTGAAAGTGCAACTCACTCCAATGGATTGCTCCGAATGATCTACGTCAACATTGAGCGTCCACATCTTCAACACCTACATGAAGTCATCATTGACAAAACCCAAGGTTAGTTCATCCCTCTTAGGGGGGATATCATATCTAGGGGGAGCTTTACTCTAATCAATTGAGCTAAAGCAACTCTAATGGTGTGAGCACAACAATGCTTTATGTAAAAGTGGTAACCCACTTATGCTTAAACGATGAGTATGAACTATAATCAAATGTTCTCATTTGATTGCTAAGTCAATATACTCATATATAGATGACCTAGTCATCGCCAAATTGCTTGATAGATGCTAGAGTGTTTATGCTTGCTTTCTCACATATTTCATTTGTCATTTTATTGTGTGAGCATGTTGGATGCATATTTTACTCATTCAGGGACATCCATTTGTTGTTTTGATAGTTTGGCTTTTTCTCTTTTGCCAACTGGATGGACAAGAATTCCTAAGAACTCCCCTAGCTATCTATGCTTTCCTCGTCTCAAACTCTATTCATGCTACATCACAAAGTTTGATCAAGTCAGGGTCGAACCACTCTGTGTGAGGAGCACTCGGAGTCCCTGATTCGTCATAGACTTAAACTTCCAAAACCTCTTTGTGCATTTCAGTCTGACTGATTTAGCCTTTTCGGTCATACCGAGATCACTAAGTTGATCTAGGTTTTCAATCTCGGTGCAACCGGTTAGAACTTTTCGGTCACACCGAGTTGCAGTAACTGCTCACAGTCTTGCATCTCGGTGCCACTGACTTGTTCCACTCGGTCACACCGACAGGGTCAGGTTATATATACTGACGGGTCAAATTTTGGAAATTTTTCCAAAACCTTTCACCCGCGTGTGACCTGCTCTGCCTCCTCGGGTCTCCGGATCATCCTCTCGCCGCAAGCGACCTCCCGCCGCTGGTCTCCGCCGCTGTCAACGGCAATCTGCCACGCCGTTGCCGCCGTAGCAAGTTCACCACCGAATTAGGGTATGAACTTGATCTTTGTGCTATACCTTAACTCTGATTCGTAGCACATTGCTTTGCCATGATTCTTGCCACGTATGAAATCATCCTGTCCAGCGAAAACATCCCGTAGATTAGATTTGATTTGAAAATTTAGGGTTAGGTCTCCGCCGAACTCATCTTGGACCGACCGAGTTGTAGAAATCGGTCTCACCTATTTGGCTTAGGCCATTGCACATGCGCTTTCGGTCTGACCAAAAATTGCAAATCGGTGTGACCGAGTTCGGTTCTCTGTGAAACCCTAGCAGTCTCGGTGCCACCGAACTGTGACTCGGTCAGACCGAGTTCACTAGTTTAGGTTCCAAAAGCTGCTTTGGTATCACCGAGTTTACAAATCAGTAGAACCAAAATGCTTTCTATGAATAACTAAAACTAAGTTTTTAAATCATCTGTTTTGCAAAAACTCTGCACTTTGTGATGCTCATCCACTCTACCTCATCTACATCCATTCACAGGGTCTGCTATCAGATAGTTTGCAGAGATGTCTAATCAAAGTGATAGCTGATGACCCACAAGTATAGGGGATCTATCATAGTCCTTTCGATAAGTAAGAGTGTCGAACCCAACGAGGAGCAGAAGGAAATGATAAGCGGTTTTCAGCAAGGTATTCTCTGCAAGTACTGAAATAAGTGGTAACGGATAGTTTTGTGATAAGGTAAATTGTAACGAGCAACAAGTAACAAAAGTAAAGATGGTGCAGCAAGGTGGTCCAATCCTTTTGTAGCAAAGGAAAAGCCTGGACAAATTCTTATATAAGGAAAAACGCTCCCGAGGACACATGGGAATATCATCAAGCTAGTTTTCATCACGTTCATACGATTCGCGTTCGGTACTTTGATAATTTGATATGTGGGTGGACCGGTGCTTGGGTGCTGTTCTTACTTGAACAAGCATCCCACTTATGATTAACCTCTATTGCAAGCATCCTCAACTACAACAAAAGTATTAAGGTAAACCTAACCATAGCATGAAACATATGGATCCAAATCAACCCCTTACGAAGCAACGCATAAACTAGGGTTTAAGCTTCATCACTCTAGCAACCCATCATCTACTTATTACTTCCCAATGCCTTCCTCTAGGCCCAAATAATGGTGAAGTGTTATGTAGTCGACGCTCACATAACACCACTAGAGGCTAGACAACATACATCTCATCAAAATATCGAATCGAATACCAAATTCACATGACTACTAATAGCAAGACTTCTCCCATGTCCTCGGGAACAAACGTAACTACTCACAAAGCATATTCATGTTCGTAATCGAGGGGTAATAATATGCATAAAGGATCTGAACATATGATCTTCCACCAAATAAACCAACTAGCATCAACTACGAGGGAGTAATCAACACTACTAGCAACCTACTAGTACCAATCCGGACTTGGAGACAAGAATTGGATACAAGAGATGAACTAGGGTTTTGAGAGGAGATGGTGCTGGTGAAGATGTTGATGGAGATTGCCCTCTCCCGATGAGAGGAGCATTGGTGATGATGATGGCGATGATTTCCCCCTCCGGGAAGTGTCCCCAGCGAACAGCTCCCAGAGCCCTTGATTGGTTCCGCCAAGGTTCCGCCGCCGTCGAAAGGTTGTCTCGATTTTTTCTCATCGAAAGACTTCATATAGGAGAAGATGGGCATCGGAGAGCCACCGGGGGCCCACGAGGTAGGGGCGCGTCGGGGCGCCCCACCCTCGTGAGCAGTGTGGGCCCCGACCTTCATCTTTGGCGATGATTTTTCTTTATTTATTTTAAGACATTCCGTGGAGTTTCAGGACTTTTGAGTTGCATGAATAGGTCTCAATATTTGCTCCTTTTCCACCTGAATTCCAAATCGGCATTCTCCCTCTTCATGTAAACCTTGTAAAATAAGAGAGAATAGCAATAAGTATTGTGACATAACGTGAAATAACAGCCCATAATGCGATAAATATCGATATAAAAGCATGATGCAAAATGGACATATCAATAGCCAGAACAAGTCTGAAGAGCAGGTTCAAATGAGTGAGGGCACTAGTCCCTCCAGCAGCTATGATGAGGGCAGCAGGAGCACACCCAGTAACTTGCCAAAGGCAGCCACCAGGACAAGGAAGAAGAAAACCTCAGATTCTGAGGATGAGGATTATGTGGCTGTTGAGGATGAGGCTACTTCAAGGAAAAAGGTGCTGAAAAAGGAGTATGGCACAGCTGCTGCAAGTAAGCCTAGAATGAAAACAAAGGCTCCAGCAAGAAGAGTACCAATGTCAAAGCCAAGGAAGGTTGGAACAGGAGAAACTATGAAGTTCACCATTGAATCTGAAGAAGAAGAAGCTGGTGAGGACAAGAAGAAGAAGAGGGCAAGAACTACAATAGCTAAAGTTCTTGGAAAGTCCTCAATGGTGAGATCAAAAGAGGAAGAGGAAGAGGATGTTGCACCAGCACCCAAAGCTCAGAAGCTTATGGGAGATGCAATCAAGTCAGGGGCTGCTCCATCTAAGCCCAAGTCTGCTCCCAAAGCTCCAGCTCAGAAGCCCCCAAAGCCCAAGAGAAACACCAGAAGTATACCTGATGAGGAAAAGATGATTCACTTGTTTTGAGGAAGTTGAAGCCCAAGATTCCAGACCACAATGATGCTCATCCAGTGGCTGAAGACATGCACATCAGAAAAGATGCTGGACTGAGACTATGGAGACAGTCTGATCCATATGCTGTCAGGAGAAGAACTGCTGTAGATTACAGATTCCACACAAAGGATCAGCAAGATTTTTATGAGACTATCCTGCTTGACAAAAGCCCATAGTGTGTGACATGAGATGGGTGGACTGGGACTACATAAAAGAAAATGAAGATCATTTTCCAGGAGTTTATGACAGCTTCAAGGCTTGTGAGGTTGACAAGTTTGTTGGCCAAAAGCTCACCAAGTGGAATGATGAGTTGATCATGCAATTCTATTCCACTGCTCACTTTTACCCAGATGGGAAGATAGTTTGGATGTCAGAAGGTACTAGGTACCAATCCACAGTTAAAGAATGGGCCAAGTTGATCAATGCCCCTGAAGAACATGAAGATGACTTGGATGTGTATGCCACCAAGAAGAAAGACCACAACACTATGGCACACATGTACAGAGAGATCCCAGATAAAGCTTTGGAGACTCACAAGCGTGGATCTGTACACTTCTTGTTGTCTGGTCTGCCTACCATCAACTGGATCCTTAGGCACACTTTAACATCCCAAAATTCTAAATTTTGGAATGTTATATTAAATAGATAGATTTGATTGATTCTTTGATTGATTGAGTGAAATTCGAAACTTTTTGAAAGTTAAATGAGAGGGAATAAAAGGACTTTCCCAAACTTTCATTTTTGCTTTTATGATCTTCGTGAATTCAAATTCTTTTCACCACAAAACCCTGGAGAGAAGATGACATGACTTCTTCCATTTATTTAAATGACAAGGGGTGTTGAAAATATTTGAATTTCATTTAAAAATATTTCCAATTCTGAAACTTTATGCAACTCAATGATTTTCACGAGAGAAGATAAAATGATTTCTTCAAATTATATGAAATATGAGTTGAGAGTTTCAAAGATCAAATTTAGAGTCCTTCTTGGAAATTATTTTCAATTTGGAGTTATTTGGTTTTATTCAAATTATTTTTCTCCAAAAATAAAATATACGGAAAATAGGGTAACATGATTCCTACAATAGAAAATTGGAGAAAAATTAATTTGAAATCATTTTGGTATTTTAAAAATGATTTTAGTGGGGTTTATTGAATCAGTAGCATTGTTTGATTTATTGGAATTTTTTAAAGTTATAAAAATGTTAACATTGTAGAAAATCTTTTTCTGAAAATTTTGATATATTATATGCCTATATAATATTTTTACTTATTTCGTTTTTATTTTTCTTTGTCTGGAAAAATGTTTTAAGAAAAAACTTCTTAGCCAGATCGGGCCAACTGGGCCGAAGCCCAGCCAGCCGGCCCAGCCTAGTCACGCGCGCCATCTCCCTCCCGAGCTGGATACCTGCCGCCGCACGCCATCGTCGCCTCGGCGTCCGTGACGCCTCCGGACTCCGCGCCCGCCGCCTATGCCCTGCCCCTCCTCCACGCAACTCCTCCCCCCTCTATATAAGCCCGCGTCGCTGCCGCCCTCTCTCTCTCTCTCTCTCGCGCCGCTGCTTCTGTCGCATCCCGCCGCCGCCGCATCTCGCGCGCACCACGCTGCCGCCGCACCTCCCGCAGCTCGCCGCCTCCCCTCGCCGCTCACCTGCGCCACCACGCCGCTCCGCCGCTTTGCCCTCGTCGCCGTTCACGCGGAGCAGATGCCTGCCTCGCTGCCGTTCAGCGCGGAGCCGACGCCTTGCCTCGCCCGCTCGCCGAGCGCGCCGCCCTCGCGAGCTCGATCGGATCCGCCGCCGCCGGTTTAATTCTCGCTAACCGGTATAAACCGCCGCTCGACCCGGTTTTTCTTTTCAGTTTTTTTTATTTTATTATAATCGGTTTTGTTATTTAGGTTAGTTTAATTTGTGGACGTTCATCCGTTAGGTACGGTAGCAAACGATTTTGTTCGTTAGCGTTTGGTAACGAACGCTCGCTATTTAGACTTTTCTTTTGATTTTTAGTTTTCTGCTAGGGACCGGTTTGTGAATATTTTATTTACAAAATAGTCCCTGTTCTTCAAACGATCACAACTTTTTACTCGTTAGTCCAAATCCAACGAAACCAACTCCCACTTCTTCATTATGATCCCCTCTATCCAGTAAAACAACTTCAACATGTTTTTGAAAGTTTTAAAATTTGAATTAGAACAGATTTGAATTCAAACTTCTTTTGATCATAACTTGAGTTTTGTAACTCCGTTTGAGTTGATTCTTTTTGCAAATCGAAGCTCTTGACCTAAACTTTCTGATAAGGCCAAATAAACATAATTTTGGTACTTTTAGAAATCTTTTTATGTTGCAAAGAGTTATTTGCTTGGTTTTGATGCTTTCTGAATTGTGTTCTTCCCGATCTTTTGAGTGATTGCTTATGTGTGGTTACTATTGATTGCTTACGATAGATTGACCGGAGTGTGACGAGTAGACCTATCAAGAGTTATGAGTGCGAATCATCTTCATCAATAGTACAGGCAAGTTCACACTTTGATCATATCCCTTTCATACCCAGTTTTTATGCATTAGTTTCAACCCTCGAACACTGCATGGTTAGGACTTGATAACAAGTGGGTATTGGGAAGTAGTTGATGAGGTAGGAACCTATTTGCCCTGCATTCAAACCTTGGGAGTTACTACTACGTTATGCTTATACTGCTATGCTATGCTCGTAGACGTGGTTTGGGTTGAGTGATTCATGATAGATGTGAGAGTTTTTGTTAATGGTTAACTTAAGGTGGTTACTCTAATACACATATGGGTGGAATGGTAGGGGCACACTGGAGTACCCAGTGGTTTTCCCGGGCACCTAGAGAACCCAGTACTTGCCCAAGGGGATCCCGGAGGACCCGTGTGATCACCCTATGGAATGCCACCCAGGCTCAAAGGTATCATAAGATTATTCATGCTAGAAACTTCCGTGTGCAGCCACAAGCTATTATGGGCTCTAGCATAGTTGTGTAAGTTACGTGAGCTCTTGAAGAGGTAGACAAGCAGATGTAGAGGGATGTAGGTTGGTATAGTCTACCCGGAGTAAAGAGTTAATGTTTCTGAAAGACTGTGTCTCGATCATCCGTTTCTCAAACACCATGTAGTGCGAGAAATCCAACGGAGGCGAACGAGTCTTGTGGGGAAGAGTGCACAAACCTCTGCAGAGTGTACAAACTAATCATGGTTAGCCGTGTCCCTGGTTATGGAAAATCTTTGAGTCTCTGGTAGTTGGATTATCATATTGATCTCATCACGTTACTTAAATAATTTGTCGGGTTATCAATGTTAATTTGGGATTGAGTTGGAGGAACCTTCTCAATATTTTCAACCAACTTTGTAGTTAAATAAAATATATTCCTTTGGAGTAGGGGAAAATTGGCTTTCCGCAAAAACATTATAACCGTAGAGCTTTCCACCAGCCATATATGCATGTAGTGATAGTTATCATTCTTCATTAACCTATGGTGTGAATTTGCCAGTACATTCAATGTACTGACCCTTTGTGGCTACAACGTCTCATGTTGGAGGAATCTTACGACGAGTAAGTGACACGTTAGGGTTACGATTTCTACACTCAACTTTGTTGTTGGTGTTGATGGGAATCCACAACCTTGTTGTTACTTCCGCTATTTGGATTGAGGTAATAGTATTTTCGTTATTTTGTACATGTGATTTACCTCTGTTATAAATCCTCGAGTACTGTGTGTGCCAGCATAGCGATCCAGGGATGAAACTTAAGCACAGAGACTTGACCGTCTGAGGTTGGGTCGCTACAAGATGGTATCAGAGCACATGTTGATTGTAGGACGTAACCCTAGAAACTGGCAAGCCCATAGAAAAGATTTTTCTCTACAACTTTCTTTTCAAAAAGATCTTTTACCTCTCTTCTTTTCTGAGCTTATTCAAATATTCCCTTTTAGTGAGAGCATACCCCGTTCCCCTTTTGACCACTCGAAGATTCAACTGATGAGACCACTCTAAGAAGTACATGATATTGGACAACTAAGACCGCTTCAGAATGAAGAGGATTTTACTGTGCATCTGAATAAGGGAAACTACAATGGTTGAAGACTCCGAAGACTAGGAGAATTTGAAGGCTCTGAAGAATTTCTACATTGGTATGACCTAGGAAGGCTATCCCGATGGAACTTGTGAGACTATTGAAGTTGTCAATACCCAAGATCAAGGAGTGTCGGAGAAAGAACTGAACATGGAGCATCAAGACTCAAAGTTTTGTAAGAAAGCCCCAAGGCAAGGGATATCAGCTATGGAATGATAGCCTATGGAAGAGATGATGGGTATAGACACTGCTATCCATGATGTTATCGCCTACTTATGCCAGTGTCACCGTGCTGAGTTTGGTTGACAAAGGGCTAATGGAACACCTAATCAGCAAAAGATGAAGTTTTAACCTTAGCTGGTGTATCGCCAGGATTTGGACTATTACATCAAGAGTTTTAAAATGGACCTTCAAGAAGCCGTATTTGGCAAGGAAGTAGTTCATGAAGAACTCGGGACCCAGAAGCTGAAAGTAGCCAAGCTGGAGGAGCAAAACCTCGAGATACCGAAGATTCGTCAGGAATTGAAGGACAATAGGACCATGGTTCATGCCAGGGATGTGAAACCTAGAAGTTTGGAATGCAACTCCAGAATATTAAAGGATGTCACAAGAGACTTCACGTCAATGGAGATGATCTGGCAAAAGAACTTGAGAAGGATAAGCACGATGGGAAGAAGCCATCGGAGACATGAACAAGACTTGAAGAGTTTGGCGACTTTGAAGATTTATCGACCATTAGGAGACCAAACCCCTGTTATATACCCATGTTAGATGCGACGTTTGTGAGCTGTCATTTGTTTGATGCTTTTTTTTGACAACCACAAAATAAAAATTTGTCTTTTCAAAACCATTGTTTGTATTGTGTGCATCCCTCTCTATCTCTCCTATCCCACCCCAAAACCCATGGACCCCATAGAGGAGGAATGGAGATGAGCTTGTATTGTCTGGACCGATGAGTCAATTGGAGACAGATTGATGGATTCAGAACATGGAGGATCATATGGAGAATGACACTATAGCTGGAAAGGATATGGCCCAGCATGCTCTTCCATTCTTTGAAAGAGGTGCTGCTACCTGGTGGAGGATGTACCAAACCATGAATGGATGGCAAGGAGTAACCGCTTGGGAAGAAATTAAGTTGACTCTGCTAAAGTCTCGGCTTGTGTCCTAGAAGTTGAAGCCTTATGGAAATGATATGGAGAAACCTGGTGCATGCAAGCTTTGTGGAGAAATAGGACACAACCATAAAGAACACTAGGATGAATACCCTCATAAGTAGGGGATTACCAAAGGAGTTAGCCGAGGATCTCAGGGAACTTTGCTTGGAGATAGTCCCCATAGGTTTTGTTGCAGCAATGGAAGTTCAGTCAACATTAGTGGGAAAGATTCAAGAAGCTCAGAAGGATGACAAAGAGATTGCCGAGATAAAAGAGAGAATGAGCAAAGGAAAGGCCAAGGGTTTTCGTGAGGATGAGCACGACACCTTATGTTTAAGGATAGTGTACATATACCCAATAATGCAGAGATCAGGAAGTTAATACTTCAGGAGGCCCATGATTCGCCATACTCGATTCACCCCGGAAAAACCAAGATGTATTTGGATTTGAAGGAGCGTTTCTGGTGGACAGGTATGAAGAGGGATATTGCCGAGTACGTAGCAGTATGTGATGTATGTCAGAGAGTGAAGGCAGAACAATAGAAGCCAGCAGAATTACTGCAGCCTATGCCGATACCCGAATGGATGTGGGACAAGCTTGGCATGGATTCCATCATCGGATTACCCAGGACCCGGTCAGGGTATAATTCTATCTGGGTAGTAGTGGATCGTTTGACCAAAGTGGCTGACTTTATCCCAGTGAAAACCACCTATACAAGTGCAAAGTTGGCCGAGATATATATGACCAGGATCGCATGTCTACATGGAGTTCCGAGGACCATTTTATCAGATAGAGGAACACAGTTTACTTCAAAGTTTTGGCATCAGTTGCATCGGACTTTGGGTACCAGGGTAGAGTTTAGTACATCCTTTCATCCGCAGACAGATGGACAGATCGAGAGAGTTAATCAGATTCTGGAGGACATGTTGAGAACTTGTGCATTAGATTATGGATCCAGTTGGGATAATAATTTGCCTTACGTGGAGTTCTCATACAACAACAGTTACCAAGCCAGTTTGAAGATGGCCCCTTTCGAAGCTTTGTATGGGAGAAGGTGCAGGACACCGTTGATGTGGGATGAAGTTGGAGACCGTCAGTTGTTTGGACCAGATTTGATCAAAGAGTCAGAAGAGAAGGTTAAGTTGATTCGAGATAGACTGAAGTTATGCAGACTCAAAATGCAGGGCGGTATTCTATGAAATCGGAGATAGAGCATATCTTCGTGTGCCACCTCTGCGAGGAGTTAAACGATTTGGAGTTAAGGAAAAGTTAGCCCCGAGATTTGTAGGACCATACCGAGTTTTGGAGCGTATGAGAGAAGTGGCCTACAAGTTGGAGTTACCCGAAGGACTGTCAGGAGTTCATGATGTGTTTCATGTTTCCCCGTTGAAGAAGTGCCATGCAGAGATGGCTGACATTCCCCTGTAAGGACACCGGATCCCTAGAAAAGATGATGTTATTCCCCGAAGTGGATTTCGGACAAAATAAGTACGAGTTTTGTCTTGATATGTGGGATACCCCAGGAGTAATAAGGAGCAATTGCAACTCCATGATGAGTCTGAGTAACCCCGTCTGAGTTTGGTGCTAATATAAGGAAGGGAGACAGTACAATTGGATGGATTTAAGAATGCCAGGAAGTTGGCTGTTGGACTAAGGATCCGTTGCCCCGATGATGAGTTCAAGGTTCACAAGTGATGAAATGGGACATAACCCACAGGCCCCAGGACCTGCCAAGAAGCAAGCACAATCTTGCTGAAGGAAAAACCCTGGAAGAGGATATGCTTTATCGACTGACGATCTTATAGGAGTAACGCAAAACCTGAGAGTTGTGAAGAAACGATAGATGTTTGCTGGCTTGCAGAATCCATGGATTTATCCAAACTTGGTTCGTCGATAAGAGAAATTATGCAATGCTTGTGAGGATGACCGAGTGTTAGAAGGCGAGATTCGCTAAACCATATACAAGGTAATGATTTGGGTGTGGGATGGATTGATCACCATACCAACTTACTCTTATTATTCGCCTTGCTATGTGGGATGGTAAATCTGAGTGACTTACCTATAGTAGAGAAACGACGATCAAACCTTGTTTAAACCTTATAATGGTATGATAATTTTTCCCTTGTACACGGCAGTTGTTGCCAACCGTAGGTTATACGGTGAGGTTCAACCCAGACCCATTTCCTGCAGGACAAACCATAAAATTGTTGACCACCATGAGATATCGATAGTTGTTTAGTATTGGCGCCAGACATATCAGCTATGAAGACCCAGTCTCGGAATAACCTTACCAAGATGAAAGGACAGAAGAATTGAGGAAAAGGTTATGCCGCTACCCAAAGTGCCAGAGAAGGAATTTTCCTGAAAATCTGAGAAGACCGGCACTGTCAAGGATAAGGATGGAGTATATGAGTTTTGATGGAACCGTAACCATGCTTTTAAGGGTGGTAGCACCCTAGACCCCCGGAGACGATTGATGGATTTTTTAGGAGACCTCGAACCTAACCTATTTTCTTTCTAGCCTCTCCGAATCTCGAGGAAGAGATTCATTTTAAGGGTGGTAGGTTTGTAACATCCCAAAATTCTAATTTTTGGAATGTTATAATAAATATATAGATTTGATTGATTGTTTGATTGATTGAGTGAAATTCAAAACTTTTTGAAAGTTAAATGAGAGGGAATAAAAGGACTTTCCCAAACTTTCATTTTTGCTTTTATGATCTCCATGAATTCAAATTCTTTTCACCACAAAACCCTGGAGAGAAGATGACATGATTTCTTCCATTTATTTAAATGACAAGGGGTGTTGAAAATATTTGAATTTCATTTGAAAATATTTCCAATTCTGAAACTTTATGCAACTCAATGATTTTCATGAGAGAAGATAAAATGACTTCTTCAAATTATATGAAATATGAGTTGAGAGTTTCAAAGATCAAATTCAAAGTCCTTTTGGAAATTATTTTCAATTTGGAGTTATTTGGGTTTTATTCAAATTATTTTCTCCAAAATAAAATATACGAAAATAGGGTAACATGATTCCCTACAATAGAAAATTGGAGAAAAATTAATTTGAAATCATTTTGGTATTTTGTGATTTTTAGTGGGTTTTATTGAATCAATAGCATTGTTTGATTTATTGGAATTTTTGTAGATTTCAAAAGAAATTTTTGATATATAATATGCCTATATAATATTTTTATTTATTTCGTTTTTATTTTTCTTTGTCTGGAAAAATGTTTAAAATAAACATCTTAGCCAGATCGGGCCAACTGGGCCGAAGCCCGGCCAGCCGGCCCAGCCCAGTCACGCGCGCCGTCTCCCTCCCGAGCGGGAGACCTACCGCCGCACGCCATCGTTGCCCCGACGTCCGTGCCGCCTCCGGACTCCGCGCCCGCCGCCTTTGCCCTACCCCTCCTCCACGCAACACCTCGCCCCCTCTATATAAGCTGCGCTGCCGCTGCCCTCTCTCTCTCTCGCGCCGCTGCTTCCGCCGCATCCGCCGCCGCCGCATCTCGACGCACTTGCCGCCCGCCTCCCTCCAGCTTCGCCGCCTCCTCGCCGCCTTCGCCTGCGCCACCCACTCCCCGCGCTGCCCTTGCCCCTCGTAGCCGTTCCACGCCGGAGCAGCCGCCTTGCCTCGCCCCGCTCGCCGGAGCCGCGCCGCCCTCGCCGGAGCTCGATCGGATCCGCCGCCGCCGGTTTAATTCTCGCTAACCGGTATAAACCGCCGCTCGACCCAGTTTTTCTTTTCGGTTTTTTATTTTATTTTAACCGGTTTAGTTATTTGGGTTAGTTTAATTTGTGGACGTTCATCCGTTAGGTTCGGTAGCAAACGATTTCGTTCGTTAGCGTTCGGTAATGAACGCTCGCTATTTAGACTTTTTCTTTTTATTTTTACTTTTCTGCCAGGGACCCATTTGTGAATATTTTATTTACAGAATAGTCCCTGTTATTCAAACGATCACAACTTTTTACTCGTTAGTCCAAATCCAATGAAACCAACGCCCACTTATTCATTATGATCCCCTCTATCCAGTAAAACAACTTCAACATGTTTTTGAAAGTTTTAAAATTTGAATTAGAACAGATTTGAATTCAAACTTCTTTTGATCATAACTTGAGTTTTATAACTCCGTTTGAGTTTATTCTTTTTTGCAAATCGAAGCTCTTGACCTAAACTTTCTGATAAGGCCAAATACACATAATTTTGGTACTTTTAGAAATCATTTTATGTTGCAAAGAGTTATTTGCTTGGTTTTGATGCTTTCCGAATTGTCTTCTTCGTTCTTCCTGATCTTTTGAGTGATTGCTTATGTGTGGTTACTATTGATTGCTTACGATAGATTGACCGAAGTGTGACGAGTAGACCTATCAAGAGTTATGAGTGCGAATCATATTCATCTACAGTACAAGCAAGTTCACACTTTGATCATATCCCTTTCATACCCAGTTTTTATGCATTAGTTTCAACCCTCGAACACTGCATGGTTAGGACTTGATAACAAGTGGGTATTGGGAAGTAGTTGATGAGGTAGCAACCTATTTGCCCTGCATTCAAACCTTGGAAGTTACTACTACGTTATGCTTATACTGCTATGCTATGCTCGTAGACGTGGTTTGGGTTGAGTGATTCATGACAAATGTGAGAGTTTTTGTTAATGGTTAACTTAAGGTGGCTACTCTAATACATATCTGGGTGGAATGGTAGGGGCACCCTGGAGCACCCAGTGGTTTGCCCGGGCACCTGGAGAACCCAGTGCTTGCCCAAGGGGATCCCGGAGGACCCGTGTGATCACCCTATGGAATGCCACCCAGGCTCAAAGGGATCATAAGATTATTCATGCTAGAAACTTACGTGTGCAGCCACAAGCTATTATGGGCTCTAGCATAGTTGAGTAAGTTACATGAGCTCTTGAAGAGGTAGACTAGCAGATGTAGAGGGATGTAGGATGGTATAGTCTACCCAGAGTAAAGAGTTAATTTTTCTGAAAGACTGTGTCTCGGTCATCCATTTCTCAAACACCATGTAGTGCGAGAAATCCAACGGAAGCGATCGAGTCTTTTGGGGAAAAGTGCGCAAACCGCTGCAAAGTGTACAAACTAATCATGGTTAGCCATGTCCCCGGTTATGGACAATCTTGAGTCTCTGGTACTTGGATTATCATATTGATCTCATCACGTTACTTAAATAATTTGTTGGGTTATTAATGTTAATTTGGGATTGAGTTGGAGGAACCTTCTCAATATTTTCAACCAACTTTGTAGTTAAATAAAATATATTCCTTTGGAGCAGGGAAAAATTGGCTTTTTGCAAAAACATTATAACCATAGAGCTTTCCACCAGCCATATATGCATGTAGTGATAGTTATCGTTCTTCATTACACTACAAAAAGAATACACTTCCGTAATGATACGTGTTTGTCACAGTAGGTCACGTTTTTTGTCATGCATGTACATCCATGACAAATTTATGGCAGAATCAAGATAGTCATACACGTGTTGTCGTGAAGTGTTCCATGACATTACTAAAATTATCATCACGAAGTGTCCACTTCCATGACGATAAATCACGCGTCACAGAAGTGCTTTAGTCAAGGGTGACCGACATGTGGCATCCACCGTAATGGAACGCCGTTAAGCTATCGGGTCGGGTTTTGGATCCGATAACCCATTAATGACCCGACCAATGGGGATTTTCCGTGTAAAATCATCATTGGCTGGAGGAGACACGTGTCAGGTCCGCGTTGGCACAGGTGTCACTCATCCAATGGGCGAGACACGCCTATGATATGTTGACACGTGGACCGGCCCATCAAGTTTAAATGGGCCGGCCCAACTAAAGGCCCATAAGATTTTGCGGACCATAATGGGCCGGCCCAGCTAAAGGCCCATGAGATTTTGCGGACCATAATGGGCTGGCCCAGCTAAAGGCCCACAAGATTTTGCGGGCCATAATGGGCCGGCCCAGGTAAAGGCCCACAAGATTTTTGTGTGCCATAATGGGCCGGCCCAGGTAAAGGCCCACAAGATTCTTGCGGATCATAATGGGCCGGCCCAGCTAAAGGCCCATGCGATTTCGCCGACATTAATGGGTCGGCCCAGCTATAGGCCCACAAGATTTTGAGAACCCTAGTAGGTCGGCCCATTAACTGGCTGCCATGTTTTGGGCCAAATGTCGGCCCATATTTGATCCGGTCCATTAATGGCCTGCCATGCTCCGGGCCTAATAGTGGCCCATATGAGATCCGGCCCGTTAAAAGCCTACCACATTCTGGGCCAAATTAAGGCCCAGTTCAGGTCTGGCCCTTTAAGAGGCTTTGGGCTCAATTATGGCCCATATTAGATTTGGCCCGTCAACTGGACACTATGCTTTTGGGCCCACTTGCTAAAGGCCCACTTAGTAATTCGGCCTGATATTAGTTTTGGCATGTTAAGGGCCCATTTAACATTTCGGCCCTATATTAATTTTGGCCTGTTAAAAGCCCGTCATATAGTTGGGCCTAACTACGACCCGGTTTGCATCCGGCCTGCTCACAGCCGATACCTGATTGGGCCAAACAAGGACCAAGACAATTTTGGCCTGTTAAAAGCCCGTGATTAGATTCGCACAATCATGGGCCGGGGTTCATTTCGGGCTGCTACCGGCCCGTGAGCTGTTCGGCACGTTTCAGGCCCAACCTACATCGTGATTGCATGACGGCCCAATTATGTACCGTAATTTTACGGTTTGGCCGGTTTACTGCAAAGACATGATATATATATATATATATACATAGTAAAATAACTGCAGCATCGTGAATAAGAAAAAACCTAGACTATACAATAAAGAAACTACGACATATTACATCCACTGGGCATCAAAGTTCGCCACTATAATAATAAAGCACAAGCAGACAGCAGGTTACATACACTAGGCATCAAAGATCGCCACCAAAGGCAAATAAACACGCCAACAAAATAATATACAAAACCGACAACACTTCAATAGAGTTCAAGAAAGGTTAGCCTCATTGGGAGCTGCAGCGCATAGCAAATGAGCAAGATGATGAGATAAACTTGTTCAACACTTATATCTTCCTCACTCGAAAGATAAACAAGTAGACAGATGACGGGTTTTGCACATAAAAGTATCAGTCTTGACAATTCATCACATTTCTTACTAACGAATAAAGTGACACAGTTTAAAATTTCATTAACACAATATGGTATTTTTCAGGTCAAGACATGGCAGGAAATGACATTGTGAAGGAGTTAGCAGCTTCACGACACCAATCGGATTACAAATCAAGAACTCATAAGTATCAATGGTTAGTGTCTTTGTCAATTTATACCATTTCAGATTGGCAAATAAAGAGACGGTTTAAATAATAGTAGAATGATATGAAATTGTTCATAGTTAAGACATTGCAGAATATGACATTGTGTTGTAGTGGGTAGGTTCACCACACCACCGGATTACGGATGAAGAACGAAGCATACATGCAAAGGTGCAAAAGAAGATCACTTGCTCAGTATAGTTTAATTTACATGGTATGAAGAAGGAACTTGGTTGTACAACTGAAAACTTAAATTGAGAAAGGACAAACTTTTGTTTATGAACTACATAATAAACTTTAAACAAGCAATTTGATGCAAACACCAAAAATAAACAGCTGTTGCAGTCATGCCTAACCAAATATAGACAACAAAGTTTGAAGGCTTGAGATGGACAAACTTACATTATTGGTGAAGACAGACTCTATAAAGGCCTTGTCCATGCTGATGGGGGGGGGGGCAATTCAAGAAATTTACCACAGAATCTTCTTCAGTGCCTTTATTCTACATTTTGTTAAGAGTAAATATAGATGTGATAATATACGAAAAATTTGAGAATATTTAAGATAAGATGAAGAGTGATG
The DNA here is from genome assembly GCA_021605205.1 of Aegilops longissima. Taxonomy (NCBI): domain Eukaryota; kingdom Viridiplantae; phylum Streptophyta; class Magnoliopsida; order Poales; family Poaceae; genus Aegilops; species Aegilops longissima. Next base: position 287,782,489 of record CM038680.1, read on the forward strand.
CTACATAACCAAGTAGCTATAAATGTAAGTGCAGCGATACAGTCAAAAGGTACAGCCAAGAGCAATGCATAGCTAAACTTCTTCAGTACCAACCTTATGGTAAGAGTAAATATAGATCTAATGTGTAGAAAATGGAGGGCAAAGGAAAATAAGCTGCAGAGTGATGGTACATGAACAACTACCTGTCATTATAAGTACACTGATAAAGGACATCATGTACTTACAAGAACAATGCAGAGCTAAAAAAACATTGGCATGGGATATATTCTACACTAATGTAACCATTCATACAGAGCGAACAATTGATAAACAAGCTATCATGCATACTGCTATCACATAATGAACCAGGTATGTATGCAAGTACAGTGATACAGGACAACAGGTACTAACAAGAGCAAAGCATCGGGCAACATATTTGTGATATCCTGTCGTTCTTGTCAAACCGGAATTCTTCTTCGAGCAGATTTCCTGCAAAAAATATCCGTAAGGCACATGCGGAAAAGTAGAAGTTCAAATTTTCATGTGATTTCATAGATAGTACCTCATCCTGGGAACGACACCAGTGCATAACAAGGTTTTTCCATTCAATGTCTTCTAAATTTAGCACACGAGACTTCACCGGAAATTCGTTTATAGACTTGCCATCAAAGTGTGATTTCCTCACGTAACACCGATACTGCTGCAATGCTTCCTTGAAAAGCACAAGCAAGCTTTGCTCGTCATGACTATCCTGATTGACCCTCGCCTAGTTACAACAATGTAATGTAAATCATTGATGTGTTCAATCAGCAGAAAACAAGAAAATAATAACCATGAATAATAGCACTTACACGTAAGTTGGACAGGAAGATGTGAAAATGGTGTTTGTCTTCACAATAATCTTCCCATGATGGGAATATATGCACGTAGTCCCTAACAACATTGAAAGCATTGTCTTTTAAACTGGGAATAAATGGAATGGGTTTCCAAATCTGTAGGAATTGGCCGTCTCTGCGGTTGGGATAGGTCTTGACGGTGGACTTCTTGTACTTTTTGCTGGAGTGGGATTTTTCGTGGTACAGCTGGTGCTATTACAAATGAAATCGGTATACCTTTTGCTGGAGTGCAGGTCCTATGTGGTGGGGCTAGTGGTGTGGCCAAGAAGTATGGGTGCAGTCTCTTCGGAGTCGGTCCTCGTTTTGTGTCCTTGGTTGTACAACCAATATAAGTGGGTGTCTTCTCGATTTCTCGGCACCACCATGTTTTCAAGGACTTTGCTTGTGCTCCTTGAGTTCGACAATCACCCTCTTCCTTTTTGATGTCTGATGCACAAGAACAACATTTGAGTGTAAAACCATTGTATGATGACAGATGGAATATGTATTGATAATGGATGGGCATCGACATATATGATGAGTAAACTAAGCAGATGGTGGTGCAACAAAGTAGAAGAAATGCAAGACAACATATGCAAGATACCCGCAATCAATGAAACATTGCCAAATTAGAACAGGCACCTTGATGGGTGAATAGGACAGGCCATTTGCCTTTGACTCCTCGAGGTTAGAATAGTCATTAGGATCATATTCTGAACAAGAATCAACAGTGGGGGCGTATGAGTTTCATTGCATCCGAATGACACTCAATGCCTTGGTGCCAATTTTGTAAGTCATTGCGTTGTTTAGCTTCAAGAGTGGACTGTTGCTAGTGCGACACAAAGCAGCTACAGATCATAGTGTAGATATAACAGAAAACCTTAAGCATCGAGTAAAATCAGCAAAGTGAAACTTGCTGGAATATATGTACTAGTATTGCCGATGCGGCTAGAAAGGCTTTGGATACCAGCTCTCTTCAAGTGAAGGTGCGGTACTATTAATATCGATGTAACTCTCAAAGCGACACAGCTCCCGCATTTCCTTGCTATTCTTATAGGATTCAAGTGGGCAGGCCACTACAAATCCATGTTTACAAGATCCTCTGAATCAAAGAGGCTCAAAGTGTCCATCACAACCGACCAGATAGACCTCTACATCGCAAATGTCCTGCTCATCTTGATTACAAGGAACATCTTGTACTACTATCATACTCCCTCCGTTCCAAAATATAAGTCTTGGTAGAGATTTCCACTATGGATCACATACAAATGTATCCAGATACATTTTAGAGTGTAGATTCACTCATTTTGCTCCATATGTAGTCCATGGTGGAATCTATACAAAGACTTGTATTTAAAACGGAGAGAGTATATTAAAGAAGAACGGAAGAGGAACATGGTATAGAAGAGCAAACAGATTTTGGATAATAAAATGTTGGTTGCGTGGTGCCCACACATGATGAACCAGAGTGCATTAAGAATGCAACTCCCACTGTCTCTCGACCATTTCGGTGGTTGGATGAAGATCCTCGCCTCTAACCCTTCTTCTTCCTCGTCTCGATTCTTCCCATCTGAACACTACACGGGCATGCCCGGCGGACCACCGCCCCACCGCCAGTGTTACTCCGCCACCCCCACCCCCACCCCCCCCCAACCCCCACCCGTCGAGTTTTCTTCGTTCGTGAGGCCCCACAACCACCCGAGCCCCTTGATCGCCCGGCGAACTCAACGAGCTCTGAAAAATCGATGACCCAATTTTGAAATTTAGTCTCTGTGATTTAACTAGTGTGGAATATAAAGGGAAAACTATAAGCATTGGGAGTATAGTGTTGAGCGTGCCATGGCGGATCTGAAGGTGCAAACCGACAAAGGCAACCGCAACCAAGACAAGAAATCAGAGTAAAGCGGTGGCGATCTATTTTCTTGCTGCAATAAATAAGTTGAGCAGATCTGAAAAGTACCGCCTGTGCGGCGCCGTGTATGCATCTGCTGAGAATTTGACGGTGATGCGGTAGCGATGGCTGTCGGCGGCGTGGAAGCAGATCTAGGAGGGTAGACAGTGGCGGCGGGGCGCGGTGGACGAGACGGTCGTAGGAGCGGCACCGGCAAGGTGGACGATGGCGGGGATGAAGCGAGAGGAAGGGATGCAAGGATCCCGGTCCGAAGCTGTGGATGAGAGAGGTCGATCTCTTGTAATGGACGGCGGCGTCGGGGTATCAGCTTTGGCATGGTGGAGGAGGACGGCGGTGGATGGGGTGGCGGACGGCAGCGGACGGAGGAGGTTGGGGTGGAGAGGGTGTTTTGGCGCCCACGGAGTACGAATGGGGAAAAGGGAGGTGTCGGTGTCAAAACCGGCGGATCTCGGTAGGGGTCCCGAACTGTGCGTCTAGGCGGATGGTAACAGGAGACAAGGGACACGATGTTTTACCCAGTTGGGCCCTCTCGATGGAGGTAAACCCTACTCCTGCTTGATTAATATTGATGATATGGGTAGTACAAGAGTAGATCTACCACGAGATCGGAGGCTAAACCCTAGAAGCTAGCCTATGGTATGATTGTTGTTAGTCTTACGGACTAAAACCCTACGGTTTATATAGACACAGGAGAGGGCTAGGGTTACACAGAGTCGGTTACAATGGGAGGAGATCTACATATCCGTATCGCCAAGCTTGCCTTCCACGCCAAGGAAAGTCCCATCTGGACACGGGACGAAGTCTTCAATCTTGTATCTTCATAGTCCAGGAATCCGGCCAAAGGTTATAGTCCGTCCATCTAGACACCCCCTAATCCGGGACTCCCTCAGTAGCCCCCGAACCAGGCTTCAATGGCAGCGAGTCCGGCGCGCAGATTGTCTTCAGCATTGCAAGGCGGGTTCTTCTCCAAATTCCATGTACCTGTTGAATAGTGTCCGGCTCCTTGTGAATATTGCGCTCCTTGGCTTCCGCGCCCAATAATGGCCATCTTCCACGTGTCAAGCGAATCGAAAAGCCAGGATGTTTTACATTTACCCCCTAGCTGCACAAATGAGCTGTCTATTAAAGAGGCGAGGATTTAGATCCGAATCACACCATCCTCCCTTCGCGAGCATTCATCGGGCGCTTCCGATGAGATCTATTCCATCATGGCGGTCGGCGCAGCTCCTCCTCTCGCCCTCCAGCCCTCAGCTGGAGGTTGGGAGAGATGCTCCGTCCCGCACATGAGCTAGTGACGCTCAAGCCAAGGGGTTTCTCCCCAGCCTACATGGTCCCGGTTCGAGCAGGCTTGCCACCTATAATGGTGGAGAGCAAGCGGAGGCGTCCCAATCCCTCAAAGGAGGCGGGTATGCCTTGTCCCTTATTTTATAAGAGGGCTCGGATTTCCAATTCATCCGTTTCTCCAGGGCTCACAGAGTTCTCGGCCTCCAGTTGCACAACCTTCGCCTGCCTCCATATTGCATATTGCGGGCTTCGTAGCCCGTTGCGAGCTGTTTTGGGCATCGAGGCTCATCTCGCGCTGTGGAAGAAGTTGTTACGCCTTGTGCCCCATTCTCGGGAGGGGTCGATATATCAAGTGGGCGGAGCGAACTATGGCGCATTGCGGGACGGATATCTATCTGGAACCCCAAAGAAGCGTCCAAGACTGGCCTTGAGAATGGTTTATATAGAAGATGTCCCCTGCGGACCTGTTGGATCGGCCTCCACGAGTTCGATAATGCTCCTTTGAAGAAGCGCCTAAGCTGGCGTCCACGGAGCCCTCGGAAGGAAAATGACAAGGGCGTCCTTTACGATGAGCGGATAAGGTTGTTAGCTCATTCCGTCTGACCATGATCGAGTCATGGCCACATGCATTATCTTGGGAGCAGCCGCTTCAAGATAGAGGCCACCCCATGTGGGACTTCAACGGGGAGGACGACGCCACCCGGTGCGGCCGTAAGGGGCCGGAATCGGTTGCCGCTCTAATAAAGATCTTGTCCGCTTTGTACAAGGGAGAAGAGGAGGAATTTCTCCGCTTCAACCCACGGGGCGGATTTTCTATGTACAATCCTCCAAGCTGGGTAAGCGGACACTTCTTTTTGCCCATCCGTTCCATATTCCCGTGGTTAAGTATCTCATTTTGTGATTTCGACGCAGGAATTGCACCGGGCCGTAAAGGATATAAACAGCCTTCCTCCACAACCCGAGGATCCGGAACGGTCCCTCGATCCAGCCTCCCAAGAGGATCCAGACATATCCGTGGAGCTGATCGATGGGGTATTTTACCAACTGAGCATCGACAATGCCTTGGTGGCTATTACAGCCGATTATCCTGGACTGCTCCCCGCCTCACAAGTAACCGAGACCGAAGTCCCGATACTTCGAAGATGACCTGCCGTGCTTATTTTTTATCACCGTATACAAATGGTGTTTCGCAGGGGAGGATCTCGAGGCGGAATGCCGAGCCTGCAGTGACTAGCCAACAAGGGACCGCGAGGGCGGGCAGGCTAAAGAGACACGCAGTCCGGGTCTAAGCACCGGCGCAGCAGTAAGGCGCGCCGCCTTATTCCAAGGTATTATTCTTGCGATGCATACTAACGCCCGTGCTCTTTTTAGGAAAAAGAGGGCTCGCGGACTATATCCGGAGAGGTTGCCAATCGCGCTGCACCAGCCAGAGCTCAAAGCCAGTCGAAGCGAGGCGAACACGAGGCGTCGTCGGGTGCTCCTCCGACGGAGGATGCGGATAGACTGTCCGCCACAAATTCCGAGGTGGAGTGTGCCATGAATCACAAAGCGCCACGGACAGTTCTTCATAGCGCTTGTTTCTCCCAAGAGGCATTTGATGCCTTCAATTGGAGATCGTACCTCGTGCCGCTCAAAATCGTCTAGCGAGCCACGGGCAGTATGTGAAAGACATCTGGTGAGAAAATTTTATGGTTATATATGTCAAGAGGCCCGAGACTTGAAACAGTTAGAATAACTGATTTAAGGATCATTTGTTATCTGAGATCTTCTGAAAAGAATACCCAACTGTCCCGGGAGCTGGAAGAGTGCAAAGCCCAACTTGAGGCCGCACTAGCATGGCGAGGGAGGCCAAGGAGACCCCTATGGTAATATATGCTTCGAAAGATAAGTATGTTGTGAAGTGCAGCATGTGTGCAAATCTGACAATAACATTGCAGATGGCGCCGGAGTAGATCCGGACAAGCAACAACTCTTGCGACGGTTAAAGGCTGGCGAGAGCGTTCTTATGAAGGTGAGGCCGGAGAAGAATAATCTCCAAGATGCCAACACCCAGCTGGGCGAGGAACTAAAGGATGTTCGTGCCCAAGCTGCCGGACTCCGTTAAGGAGAATCGGGGCTTTGACGGCATGTTTAGTAAGTGCTTGAGCGAACTTTGAAAAAGAGTTGGCGAGGAAGTCGTTGACGAGTTATGTCTGTAGGTATGCTCATAGGTCGTCCCGCGGAGAAATGCCGGTTCTATGGGTGACCTTCTTCCCGACTTACAACTGCATTTAGCGAGTTCGGCAGTGATGAAAGGCGTCGCCAGGCCTTGTGGCCATCTGTCTCCATGCCCAAGGCCTTGGAGAGCTTGCGAGAGAGGCTTAAGGGGCGCGGCGGCGCTTCCGATTATGGAAGATATCGGCATGCCGTCAAAGGCGCCAGGAGAGCTGGGCCATGGTGAAGGCGCGGTACAAGGCTGACCCAAACCACATGGCGAGTCGGACTGTGGGGCTGATGGGAAGGAGATCCTGTGAGCTTAGTGTGCGGCCAGGTAGAGTTGGCGCCAAATATTCCCCACAGGATGTAAACTAGACAGCATGTTGGATGGTATTGAAGAGGAATATACCCATCAAATTGACTATGTAATTTAAGATGACATGTAAAATGCCTTCTAGCGGATTGTAGATCGTTTGTCATGGCGGACCTTTTAAGCTTCAACCTCGGGACCCGATAGTCCGGTGTGTCGAATACCCTCTGTTATGTAAGAACCGGGGCATGCGTGGAGACCAGGCGTAGGGGTCATTAGTGCTTGAGCAGACAAGTGCCCAACTAGTTATGTTATATTACATGGTTAGTAAGAAACATCTTCCAGGAGAATAGTTCCGTTAGGGGTTCCTTTCCACAGGAGGCATGCCCTAAAGTGCATGTCGGACTACGAAAAAGCAGAAAAAGCATCTAGGGGCGGATAAATAAACAAGTGAGAAATCATCTTTAGTTCACCGACCGAATATTCCCTTAAGAATGCTAGCTTTCGGCTTCACCCAGTCTAAGGTACACATAGGGCTGACCCGGCAGTAACAATTGCAGAGGTGCTCCCTTTACCGCCTAGCCGAACAATCGGGAACGTAGGGGTAAGCACAGGAGCCAGGCGGAAGTCATATCGATGCATATAATGGTGAATAAAAGGTACATGCGGAAGTGTGACACACGTGTTGGGCATGAAGCCCGTATAAATAAGCTTCATTAAAGCGCGCCCGGTACAATGTAGCGGATAGCGCGTCAATTGTGTGCGAACAAAGCGAACGAGCCCTTAAAGGCTGTAAGAAAAAGGAGGAGAAGGAGAGAAATAAAATACAGTTAATGTGTAAAAAAATAGAAGCAGAGGAAGGAGGCGAACACGAGTCCGGCGCTAGGCGTAGAATCTTCGGAGGCGGGCTGCGTTCCATGGGTTTGGCTCGAGTCGGTTATCCGATGCATCTCGCAGACGCAGTGCGCTCCACCGGTCAGGACTTGGTCAATAATAAAGGACCTTCCCTTTTGGGCTTGAGTTTGTCCTTTTCTTGTCCGTGAGCGTAGAACTAACTTCGCCAAACATTGTAAGTTTTGGCCCGTACTTCTCTGCTTTGATCTTCGAGCCTGCTGTTGATAAAATGCGTAACGGGCTTTTGCCACGTCACGCTCCTCCTCCAAGGCGTCCAAACTATCCTGTCGATCGAGTTCGGCTTCTCTTTCTTTGTACATGTGCATGCGAGGTGGGTCATGAATTATGTCGCAGGGCAGAACCGCCTCTGCGCCGTATACCATAAAGAATGGTGTGTATCCGGTGGTGCGATTCGGCGTGGTCCGCAGCCCCAGTCTGGTCGAGCTCCTCTACCCGGTCGTGTTAGATTCCTTGAGGACCGCACTAATCTGGGTTTGATGCCGCTCATGATTAGACCATTTGCTCGCTCGACTTGACCGTTAGTTTGTGGGTGATAGACTGAAGCATAGTCGAGCTTGATGCCCATGTTTTTGCACCAGAGTTTGACCTCGTCGGTCGTAAAGTTCGTGCCATTATCAGTGATGATGCTGTGGGGGACGTCGTAATGGTGTACGACCCCTGATATGAAGTCTATCACCGGTCCGGGTTCGGCCGTCTTAACAGGCTTGGCCTCTATCCATTTGGTGAATTTATCGACCATGACCAGTAGGTATTTTTGCTTGTGGGTTCCTCCTTTAAGGGGTCCAACCATGTCAAGCCCCCAGACCGCGAAGGGCCAGGTGATGGGTATAGTTTGGAGGGCGGTGGGTGGCATATGGCTTTGGTTAGCAAAGAGCTGGCAACCGACGCATCGTTGGACTAAGTCCTGAGCATCTGCCCGGGCCGTCGGCCAATAAAATCCTATACGGAAGGCCTTGCTTACAAGGGCCCGGGCTGCGGCGTGGTGCCCGCCGAGTCCGGCATGAATTTCAGCCAGAAGATTCCGCCCTTCCTCTTCGGAGATACACCTTTGAAGGACTCCGGTGGTGCTTTTCTTATAAAGCTCTCCCTCATGGACTTTATAGGCTTTAGATCGCCGCACTATGCAGCGTGCCTCGTTTTGGTCCTCGGGAAGTTCTTGCCTGGTTAGGTAGGCTAGGAATGGTTCTGTCCACGGGGCAATGACTGCCATTATTACGTGGGCTAAAGATGTTGCCGTTGGCGAGCCTCCTGTTGTGTCGAGAATGTTGATGTCGGGCGGCGCGTTGGGTCGGGCTGTTATTTCCGGATTCCCCTTCCCATAATGCGGATGGCTTGAACAGCCTCTCCAAGAAGATGTTGGGGGGGGCGGCATCATGCTTTGCGTCGTGCCAAGGCGTTTGCTGCCAGATTGTTTTCCCGAGCTATATGGTGAAATTGAGCCCTCGAACCGGTGACATTTTTAGGACGGCGTTGCGATAAGTTGCCATTTTCGGATCCTTGGCATCAAAGTCTCCATTTATTTGGGATATCGCAAGGTTCGAATCCCCGCGCACCTCTAGGCGTTGAATGCCCATGGAGACTGCCATCCGGAGACCATGTAGAAGGGCCTCATATTCGGATGCGGGGGAGGGGGAAGGGATCCTTTGGGCAAGCCTTGTTGAGGTCATTGAAATCGACGCATAGGTGCGAGGATTTGTCCTTCTTTGGTACCATCACCAGGTTTGCTAGCCATCCGGATGTTTATATCTCGATGAATCCGGCCTCCAGATGGTTTGGCTAGCTCCTCTCCATGGCTTGTCTCTTAGGTTGGAGAAACACCAAGGGCCTGCTTGGTGGCTTGAATCCTTTTAGGATGTTTAGGCTGTGCTCGGCCAGCGGCGTGGGATTCTGGCATGTCTGAAGGGTGCCAGGAAAAAATGTCCCAATTTTCGCGTAGGAATTTGTCAGGACCCCGATTCCAAGTCACATCGACCTAGCCGGTAACACCACATATCACTTTGCGGCCTCACGCACGGTATTCCCACGGGTGTCACCTTACCATGGCCCAGGACCGTTTGCGCCTTTTGGCTCACGTATATGATAGTGTCGCTAGCATCCACATGACAGAGAACCTGGGACAACATGGCTAGTCGTGAACCCAAAGCGGCACTAACCCATGGGGACAGGCATACATGAATCACATCGAGCATGTCGGTCATCAAGGTATGAATCCGGGCTGTAGCACTGGGCTAACAGGACTCCGTAACCGGGCTGTAGCAGGCTAGGCAGGACTCGGATGTCACCGCGTGACATTTCCACTGAAGGACAGCACGAGAACAAAGTGAAACACATGCCGGCCAGATCAAGAGTCGAGCGTAGTCTTTGGGCTAGCGAGGACTCCGTGAACCGGGCTGTAGCGGACTACTATCGCTCGAGAAGCACTAGACTACATTTCCCCATATGAGAGGCTGCCAAGGATAAACAACTAGATTGTGGGATCCCACTCATACCAAGCATTTCAATCATACACACAATATGCCCGATATGAGTACATACAACATGGCATCACAACAAAACTCTACAACTCAAAGTACTTTATTTAAAAGGCTCAGAGGATCCATACATAACAAGTTCATACAGATAGGGGTCACATGACCCGACACTCAAATCATACAAACATACAAGCACATACGAAAGCAAACTAGTGCAGTACAGACACTAAAAAGAAAGAAGGCTTGTGAAGCCCTTCTATCTACATCGGCCCTTCACAAGCCTTGGATCACCACACAGGTGGCTAGTCACTTTCGTCGATGTCAAGGCCTACATAGAACCCATCGGAGGCGGTGTTGTCGTCTGAAAACATTAATTAAAGCAACATGAGTGCGGAGGTACTCAAGCAAGTCTTACAACATAATCCTACTATACATGCACGTTCTCAAGAAGGTAGTGGAGTTATTGCAGCAAGCCAGCTTTGACTCTTGGCTAAGCTATCCTCGTGACACCACTTGAAAAGCATTTATGCTTTGCACGAGTCCACTAATCACCAACACAATACTCCACCGTGGATCCTCTCTCGTCAACCCACGAGAGGGCCATCCATGATACTCACACTATCTTGAGGCTTTTAGTAGTATCCATTTACTTGTCTATGAACTGTATAGGTGACCAAGTAGTCCTTTACATGACGCAGCTATTCGAATAGTTTTATACCCTGCAGGGGTGTACTTCTTCACACACGCTCTCACCTCTTATTACCGTTACACGACGTGTACTCGGCAACCTTCAAGTGGAAGCCCAGCGAGGGTGTCGGCCACGACCTGACTAAACACATGAGTCCCTAGTCCAGGATTATCGCCTATTCGGGTTCCATCCGCAGGGAGTCCGGCCGAGGTTTCCACTAACGGCCCCGAACGATGTGTGCGGGGTTCCCGAGACACCAAACGGGCGAATCGGTACACCGTGCCACATTCCTACCGCAACACATCACACCCCTAAGGTCAGCACTGCGTACGGCCCCGAGCATACTACAAACACCAGAAACTACTTTGCAACTCCTGGACAGAGGACAAGAGTGGTTAATAAGTCGAGAGGGTCCATTGGTTTCGGGCCCAATGCGTGGTAGTAGCTGAATCTTAAATCACACACACAGATCTCAGTTCTTAAGGACGACCTCAATGAAACAACCCACCATGTACTCCTACATGGCCTCTCATCGATACCTTTACCAAATCTTGTTCAACACTTCACTCTTGTTACCGACACAACCTTTCACTCTAGTTCATCATCCCGATGAGCCAGACCTGACACAACTCTAAGCATAACAAGCATAGCATGGTAGGAACACAAATATGGCTCAATCAACTCCTACACATACTAGTGGGTTTCATCTAGTTACTGTGGCAATGACAGGTCATGCAAAGGAAGTGGGTTCAACTACCGCAACACACAGCAGTTTAGTTGTCTTAATGCAGTAAACAAGAGCAGAAGCGAGATCATGGGTTTGTATCGGAATGATCAATGGGTTTCTTGCCTGATATAGTGGTAGTAGGGTACTGCCCTTCAGACGGATATTCGGGGTTATCCTCGGAGACAGAACCTACCACGAAAGACACACCGAACATAATCAACACATGACGATATGCAACAATATGATGCATGCTATGACCTGGCAATATGAATGTGTCTTGGCCTAATGCAAGCTAGAACAGAAAGGAATGAACTCATTTGAATCAAAGACTCAAATGCTAGTTCATTTAACATAGCCATAATAGTGCATTATCTTATTCTGCTTAAACAGCAAGGTTAACTTGTTCTGTCATGCATGAAACTATTACCAATGGATAGATTGAATTTTTCTGAATAAAATACATATATAAAACTTTGCATTTGGAGTTACAGTTTAGTTTCTATGAATTTTGAAGTTTGCAACAATTTCTGGAATTTTACGTATAAAATAAATCCAGAAATTAGTTATTCTGTCGGCGATCGTCGAGGTGACGTCAGTGGTCAAAGGGGACGTCTAGGTCAACCTAACCAGTGGGTCCCGCATGTCAGTAGTTAATTAAACTAGTTAAATTTAGTTAAAACTAATCTGGATTAATTAGCAGAGGGGGGCCCCACTTGTCAAAGACTCAGGGGAGTCAACCTGGGCCCACCCTAGTCAAAGTCAAAGGTCAACACACCGGCGTTTAGCTGCCGGCGAGGCCAGATGCAGCGGTGAGAGTGCATTTGTGCATTCCGACAACCAAATGAGCGGCGGAAGGCATCTACGTGTAGCTGGGAACGAGCCGCAGCGTTTGGTGGCGGTGGTTGAGTTCGGGGTGGCCGGAAATGTCGCCGGCGACAACTTGGCGGTCGCCGGAGTCGCGTAAGGATGGACCCGTGGCTACGGGGCACGGCGAGGCGCGTGGGGTGGTGCGTTGGACTCCTCGCGATGCGGTGAGTGTGTTAGACACCGTGGTGTGGCCGGTGGTTGGCCGGAGACACGTCGGCAACGAGCTCGGCGGTGGCGCGTGCGGTGAAGCTCCATGGGGTCGCTGCGGTGTTCGGGAGCGAGAACGAGAAGGGGGAGGAGGTAGCTGAGCTCACGGCGGTCACGACGGTGCAGTCGACGCGGTCGGAGACGAGCTGGTGTAGCGGTGACGGCAAAAGGGATCTCTGGCGGTGGCGGTGTCGGGCGAGGTCGGTGCAGCGGCTTCGAGGCAAGCGAGCGCTCGGGGCTCGGCTTGCTCGAAGGAGAGGAGGGCGGCGAAGCTTCTGGACACGGTGGCGCGGCGCAGGGACGACGGGGAGCACGAGTTTCACGATGGCACGGGCGCGATAGCGTCGGCCATGGTGCGGGCGAGTGTAACATCCCAAAATTCTAAATTTTGGAATGTTATATTAGATAAATAACTATGCTTGTTGTCTGATTGATGGTTTGATTGATTGAGTGAAACTGAGTGGAATTTGAAAACTTTTGAAAGTTGAATGAGAGGGAATGAAATGACTTTCCCAAACTTTCCCCTTTGCCTTTTGGATCCCAATGAACTCAAGTTCATTGCAACACCAAACCCTAGAGTGAAGTTGACATGACTTCTTCCATGTTGAAATGAAAAGGGTTTTGGAAAAGATTTGAATTTCATTTGGGAATATTTCAAATTCAAAGCTTTATGCAACTCAATGACTTTCATGAGGGAAGATAAAATGACTTCTTCAATTATATGAAATATGAGTTGGAAGTTAAAAAGTATCAAATTGAAAGTCATTTGAAAGTGCCTTGAAACCCTCTTTCAAATTTGAGTTTTGGAATTTGAATTCAAACTTTGGCAAGTGGGGATCATATCAAAAACTATGCCTGATAAATACTTGAGCAAAAGTATGAGAGGAGTAAACATGACACTCCAAAAATATCAGAGGAAAACAATGCCAAAAGTTTTGAATTCAAATTTGAGTTTTAATTGAATTTGAAAAAAATGAATTTTTATAAAGTTTGGATTTTGCCTTTGGAAAAATGTTCAAATGATAGGGAATATTCCCCTGATCATTTTGGTATATATATGTTCTATATAAAATATTTATATTTGAAAAGATATCTCTGTTTTTGTTTTATTTAAAAAAAAAAAAAAAATTAAAAAGAAAAACACCCCCCAGGCGCCAGCCAGGCCCCCTGGCCCAGCCAGCGCCGAAGCCTCGCCCGCACCGGCCCACCAGGCGGCCCAGGAGGCCAGCCCAGCGAGGCCAGCGAGCCGGCCTCACCTCCCCCTCGCCCGAAACCCTTTGGGGTCGGTCGCCCGCTCGCCCCGCACCCCTCCCTCTCTCTCTCTGGCAGGTGGCCCCCGCCCCGTCTTCAACCCCCGCCCCACGCCACGCCACGCCATCGATCGCGGATCCGTGAGATCCGGATGTCGATACCCCGATCGCCCCCGTTGCCACGACAGGCCCCCCTATATAAGCCCCCTCCCCGCACCCCATTCCCCTTACCCCCTCGCCAGCCCTCCTCCTCTCTCACGCCGTCGCCGGAGCCGAGCCTCCCTTGCCGCCATTTGCGCCGTCCGCCGCCCTAGCCCTCCCGACCCCACCGACCCCACCAAGAGCCCCCCAGCTCGTCACTTTCCAGCGAAACCCTCCACCGACCTCCCGACGACCGGAGAGGCCAGCCTTTTCGCCCGCCCTTGCCGCCGCCGCCGTCGCCGGTGAGTCACCGGAGATCTCCTCCCGTCCGATCGCTATCTACGGTGTAGATTAGAACCCCCGAAGGGGTATGTTTTTTATAAAAAAAACCGGCCGGTTCGTTGCGGTTTAAATTTAGTTAGGGTTTTATTTTTATTAGCCCGGCCCGACTCGTTTAACCCTAGCCGTTTAGTTTATTTTACGCTCAGTGCGCAGTTTAGGCCCATTAGGCCCTTTTTCATTTATTTTTGTTTTCTGTTTTAACAGAATAGTTCCTGTTTTGAAAAATTCATATCTTTTATTCTGTTTAATATTTTTAGGTGATTTTTTTTGTTGGGTTGCAAATTTTCTGTAGTTTCTGTAGAAAATATTATTAGCTATGTTAAAATTATTTTAAATTGCTTTAATTTAGTTTTGGTCAGAATAGTAAATCTGTTATAACATGAATTAGAAAAATTATTTTTATATGATTCTTTTTGTTCCAACTTTATTTTGACATTGCCAAACCATATAAATTAATTTGGGTATTTTAGGATTAATAAAAAATTAGTTTTAAGCAAAATCTTGTTAATCCTAATTAATTAACTAGCTACTGTTTTCCTATTATTTTAATTAGTAAATAAATTTATTTTCACATGTGATTGATTATTCTAGGATAGTTTCTGTCACTTTATAGGATGAACTTTTATTTATAATAAATAAAACTTTTATTTTATTTTTCTTAATAGAAAATTGGATTAGGCCTAATAGGAGTTTTACTATAGCTTTTAAATTAATTCTTTTTGCTCCTAATTGATTAATGCATTATTTTCTGTTAAGTTAACATAAGCCCATGGTTAGGTTATGTAGAAAAAATTTTGTTATGTAAAACTAGTTTTAGTTGTTGCTTGAAGTAGGAAAACTTTGAGTTGGATTTCTTGAGTTTTTCCTTTGGGATTTGATTCGTTTGTTTTGGTGTGTTATATTACTATGCTATTGTTTTATGTGATCATATGCTATGTGCTTACTATAGTTATTGTTTGCCTCGGTAGAATTTCCGGTCTGAAGCTTGCTACCACGAATCCTAGTTTTGAAGATCGTCAACAAGGCAAGTTCACTTTGACCATGCTTTCATACCTATGTTTTATTGCATTTAGTGACATCTTTGCAACCACCCTCGATAGTGTTATTGAATCCTTGTAGTTGAGTAGTATGCATGAGGTAGGAACCCATCCCCCTGTTACCAAGCTCGGGACGATATTTTATTTAATGCTACGCTATAGTAGATGGGGTTTGGTATGAGTGCTCGAGAGTGGTGTGAAGGAGGACTCTACGTCGATGATGATAACTCCATGATGGCATCTGCAAGGACTGCATCTTCAAGGCCTCAAGACTTCAAGACTCGAGACAAGAATTCAATACACACTCTTTGGGTGAAGGATTGTTGTGAGCACCTGGAGAAACCAGTGGTTGGCGGGATGCATGGAGAAGCGCCATGACATCTTGCGAGCTTCAACCAGACTCAAAGAGACGGAAGAATACTTCATGCCCGAAGCTTACATGCAACCGCAAGTCATTATGGGCTCGCTTGGTTGACCTTAGTGGTGACTCTGGCTGGGGCGGTACTAGCAGATGTAGAACTACGGTAGAATGGGATGAGTACCGACGGTGGTCGAGAGAAACTCTTCGAAGACCATGTTTGGTCATCTTGTTCTCAAACACCTGCGCAAGTGCGAGAACGTAAAAGAGGATCGAATCTTGCGGGTAAAGTGTACAAACCTCTGCAGAGGGTTAAAACCTAATCGATTAGCCGTGTCCCGATTACGGACAATTTGAGCATCTGGACTTGGATCTATCTCGAACTCTCAACACGGATGATAACTTAATTGTGGGTAACTTATGATGAATTTGGGCTATGAGACATCGGTTAGCGGAACCATGTCATGATAGAAAACTCCATAGTACAGACTTCATTTATTCCTTTGATGTAGGGAAAATAAAATCAGCTTTTACATAAACAAAACTCAGATCTGAGCCACAAAGCCAAATTGCATATAGTATAGTTTTACCATCTGTTTATTCATGTTGTGATCTTGCGGTACATTCAACGTCTTGACCTACACGGCTGCAACGTATCATGTTGCAGGATTTTCTTCGACGAGTAAGAGTTACGATCAGGGTTACGGTCTACACTCAACCTGCCGATGGCGTTGATGGGACTCCACACCCGTTTGATTGTTTCATTGAGTATTATGAGGTATATATCATTTCGTTATTTATACATGTGATTGCACTTTGATATATACATTGATGTCTTGTGTGTGCCAAAGATACTTGATCCGAGGATGGCACGAGATACACGAAGGCTTGACCGTCTCGAGGTCGGGTCGCTCTGAATAATGGTATCGAGCACATGTTGGTATGGGGCGTGACCCTAGAAACCGGAAAGCCCCTAGGACCGAAAAACTCTAAAACTTTATTTTCAAAAAGACTCTTACTTCTCATCTCTTTCTGATTTTATCGAATAGACACTCTCACCTCAAATTGTTAGAATATACCCATTTCCCTTTTGATCACATGAAGAATCAACTGAAGCCGCTCCAAGAAGTAAAGATATCGGACAACTGATGGCCATTTCAGAGTAAAGAGGATTTCACCATGCGTTGGAAGAATTGAAGCTACAACAGTTGAAGACTCCGAAGACTAGAAGAATTTGAAGAATCTGAAGAATTATTTGACCTTTAGAAGACCAAACCCCTGTTACACACTTACGTTAGATGCGACGATTTGTGAGCTGTCATTTGTTTGATGTTTTCCGACAGCCACAAAGTAAAACTTGTTTCTTCAAAAACTATTGTTTGTATTGTGTGTATATCCCTCCCCACCTCTCTCTCATCTCACCCTAAAACCCTTGAACCCCATAGATGATGAATGAAGTTGGACTGATATTCTCTGGACCGAAGACTCAGCCGGAGGCAGAGCTATGGATGCAGAACATGGAGAATCACTTCGGGAACAATTTGGTTTCAAGGAAGAATGAAGTATCTTACGCTCTTCAGCACTTTACAGAAATTGCTGCAACCTGGTGGAAAATGCATCAAGCCATACAGGGATTTGATGGAGTAAGAACTTGGGCGGAACTCAAGAAGACCCTGATGAGATCACGTCTTATCCGGAAGCACAATGATACACCAAGAAGTAAACCTTGTGCCTGCAAGATTTGCGGAGAAATAGGACACACCCAGGAGGAACACAAAGATGGATGCCCTCATTGTGAGGAGAAACACCCAGCTGAGGAATGCCCAACTAGTCAGGTGACTTGCTTCTGTGTGAAGGAACCACCCACTACCCGTGCAAAGGTCACATTTACTCCACGGTGCAACAAACTATTCGAAGCGGAAGATGGAATGAAGGAAGCCCTCAAGGAAGGTCTAGAAGAACCTGTGATGAAGGAATGGGTTGAAGACCCTGATGGAAAGGGCCTCAACAGATTTTACACCAATGCCTGTTATTCATGTGGAGAAGAAGGACATTTTCACATGATTGCACCAAGGAAAGAAAAGAGTATCTGGATATTTCCGGCAAGTGAAGTGAAGTTTGACCCCGGAGATAGAAACTCGATCATTCTGAGAGAAATTCAGAAGAGAAAAAGAAGGCAACCCGAGAACAACGCAATTTTTGCAGAGAAGGACCTAAGTCATATCACTTGTTACAGGTGCAAGGATTTAGGTCATTACGCTAGTAAATGTCCAAAAAAAGCCAAGAATCCAAGGAGCCCATAATCACAAAGAAGCCCCGAGACATGTCGGAAGTCATTTGTTTTCGCTGCAAGGAGGCAGGACATTATGCTATTAAATGTCCCGACAAGATGAAAGCTGGAGTTGAGTAGTTGGAATTTTGATATGGATAATAGGAGTAGTAGAAAGTAATTTCATTTTCATGAGCTCAATGAGTTGAGTTATGTAATAGATTACTCTGAGATTGTAATAGTTCATGACTCAATAAAGTTGTATTGTCACATGCTGAAAAGCTTTAAGGAGTTGTCATATTTTATCTTGGAAATTAATATTCTTGATGAACATGGAAGAAGGTGAGTTGTGATGCATAAACAGGAAATTGGAAATTGAGTTTGAAGTTCTGTTTGGATGATATGAATGTGTGCCCGGAGATAAGTACCTTATTACGAGCATCATTTCTGTTTCACAACTGCAGATGACGACCCTTTACGAGTCTTTCCTTAAAGGTCCGGAAACCATCATGACCACGACAAGTGATCATGATTACCCAAGATCTGAAGGACATGATGAGGCATATTCACCTTGAAGGAGATGCAGTCTACAAAGGCTACCCTTCATGCAAAAGGGAGTGGAACTTTGGTATGTGGAGGTACACCTCCACCATTTGAAAGGAGTTTGCCCAAAGATGATGGGGCAGTACTTTTCATTTCACGTGTGCCACAAGCAACTTTCTTCGATGCTGTTCGTGAAGCAGCCATGGAAGCCATCGCCGATCGAGAAATACTTGAAGCAAGACTCCGTTATACTCAGGAATACCTAAGCGAAGTGCATACAGAGATGATGGAGGTGAAGCTCAAGGCCACCACGATGAAACAGAAGATTGAAAAATTCAAGGCTCATGTCGCACAATTCCAGTGGGACTGAAGAATCCTCAAGGAGGAAAAATGAATAAAGTTGGAAGTAATGTCTGACCATACCGAACCATGTGGGTGGCAGCATTTGTAATAAACTTTTTGGAATTTGGATTCACGAAAAATGGTTAAGGATGTAATAAAAGATTGAGATGATAATAAAGAGATTTATGGATAAACTAGTGCATTTTTTCTTTGGTGTCGTGGTACTCCGTAAAACCACAGGATCAATGAAGAAAGAAATGTGTTATTCATGACGGTCCATAGAAGGAAGCCGGACAAAATAAGTTGGAGTTTTGCTTTTGATATGATGGTATGAAGAAAACAGAGTACTACTGGATTTAAAGTAGGTGTAATATGGAACAAGAGAGTTACCCCAAGGATGAGTTAAAGCTGCACTAGTGTTGACGTGGGCCATAACCCACAGGCCCAGGATTTTGAGAAGGAACAGTTGTAACCTTGATAAAGGAATACACTTGGAAGAAGCAGTGATCAAATCAGCATACGTTTCGTAGGAGGTTACGCAAAAACCTAAGAGTGGTGAAGTAACGATAGATGTTTTGTTTGGCTTGCAGAAACCATGGAATTACTCGAACCCAGTTCGAGAACAAGAGAAATTCTGCAATGCTTGTGAGTATGCCCGAGTGTTAGAATACGTGATTCGATATTTACGTATGTGGTAATGATTCAAATGCACGGATGGATTGGCCCCCATACCGAAGACTTCTATCATGAACTATTATATGTTGATGGAAAAATCAGAGAGCCTTGAAAACCTTTGAAGAGTGTCGACACAATAAGCCATAAAACCATAGAATGGTAGGACGATGGAACCCCTTTACAGGCAACCATCGCCAATCGTAGGTTATACGGTGAGGTTCAACCCAGACCCGTTTTCTGCAGGAGAAACCATTAATGGTAGACCACCATGAGTGTTTCGATAGTTGTTTAGAGTGGACACAGACCCATCAGCTAAGAAGATCCAGTCTCGGACGAACTGCAACTTTGACACACCGACCCAAGATTTTGAGGAACACTCTATGCTTCTGACAGAAGAGCTTTAATGAAGGAGCTATTGTAAGATATGTGAAGAGACATACAATGTCGGCACTCCAGAGGAAGTATCTGAGTTTATTGGAACCGTAACCTTGTTTTTAAGTGTGGTAGCACCCCTGATCTTTCGACCAAATATTTACTAACAGACCCCAACCCCTAACCTTTTCCTGCTAGCCTCTTCGAATCTCGAGGACGAGATTCATTTTAAGTGTGGTAGGTTTGTAACATCCCAAAATTCTAAATTTTGGAATGTTATATTAGATAAATAACTATGCTTGTTGTCTGATTGATGGTTTGATTGATTGAGTGAAACTGAGTGGAATTTGAAAACTTTTGAAAGTTGAATGAGAGGGAATGAAATGACTTTCCCAAACTTTCCCCTTTGCCTTTTGGATCCCAATGAACTCAAGTTCATTGCAACACCAAACCCTAGAGTGAAGTTGACATGACTTCTTCCATGTTGAAATGAAAAGGGTTTTGGAAAAGATTTGAATTTCATTTGGGAATATTTCAAATTCAAAGCTTTATGCAACTCAATGACTTTCATGAGGGAAGATAAAATGACTTCTTCAATTATATGAAATATGAGTTGGAAGTTAAAAAGTATCAAATTGAAAGTCATTTGAAAGTGCCTTGAAACCCTCTTTCAAATTTGAGTTTTGGAATTTGAATTCAAACTTTGGCAAGTGGGGATCATATCAAAAACTATGCCTGATAAATACTTGAGCAAAAGTATGAGAGGAGTAAACATGACACTCCAAAAATATCAAAGGAAAACAATGCCAAAAGTTTTGAATTCAAATTTGAGTTTTAATTGAATTTGAAAAAATGAATTTTTATAAAGTTTGGATTTTGCCTTTGGAAAAATGTTCAAATGATAGGGAATATTCCCCTGATCATTTTGGTATATATATGTCCTATATAATTTTATATTTTAAAAGATATCTCTGTTTTTGTTTTATTTAAAAAATAAAAAAAAATAAAAAGAAAAACACCCCAGCGCCACCAGCCCCCTGCCCAGCCAGCCCAAGCCTCGCCTCAAGACTGCCCACCAGTGCCCAGAGGCCAGCCCAGCGAGGCAGCGAGCCGCCTCACCTCCCCTCGCCTCAAACCCTTTGGGCAGGTCGCCCGCCTCACCCGCCCCTCTCTCTCTCTCTCGCAGGTGGACCCCTGCCTTCAACCCCCCCCCACGCCACGCCAGGCCTCGCTGATCGCGGATCCTCGTGAGATCCGGATGCCGATCCCCGATCGCCCCTCACACGACAGCCCCCGCCTATATAAGACCCTCCCCGCACCCCATTCCCCCTACCCCTCGCCGAGCCCTCCTCCTCTCTCACGCCGTCGCCGAGCCCGAGCCTCCCGCCCGCCATTTGCGTCGCCGTCGCCGCCCTAGCCCTTCCGACCCCACCGACCCCACCAAGAGCCCCCGAGCTCGTCTCAACCCTCCGCCAAGCCACTCCACCGACCTCCCGACGACCGGAGAGGCCAGCGACTTCGCCACGCCGCCGCCACCATCGAGCGCCGGTGAGTCACGGAGATCTCCTCCCGTCTGATCGCTATCTACGGTGTAGATTAGAACCCCAAGGGGTATGTTTTTATAAAAAACGGCCGTTCAAGGCGGTTTAAATTTAGTTAGGGTTTTATTTTTATTAGCCCGCCCGACTCGCTTAACCCTAGCCGTTTAGTTTATTTTACGCTCGGTCAGCTTTAGGCCCATTAGGCCCTTTTTCATTTATTTTGTTTTCTGCTTTAACAGAATAGTTCCTGTTTTGAAAAATTCATATCTTTTATTCTGTTTAATATTTTAGGTGATTTTTTTATTGGGTTGCAAATTTTCTATAGTTTCTGTAGAAAATATTATTAGCTATCTTAAAATTATTTTAAATTGCTTTAATTTAGTTTTAGTCAGAATAGTAAATCTGTTATAGCATGAGTTAGAAAAATTATTTTTATATGATTCTTTTGTCCCAACTTTATTTTGACATTGCCAAACCATATAAATTAATTTGGGTATTTTAGGATTAATAAAAAATTAGTTT
Organism: Aegilops longissima; assembly: GCA_021605205.1. NCBI lineage: Eukaryota > Viridiplantae > Streptophyta > Magnoliopsida > Poales > Poaceae > Aegilops > Aegilops longissima. The sequence goes on from CM038680.1 coordinate 287,804,312, forward strand.
TAAGCAGAATCTTGTTAATCCTAATTAATTAACTAGCTACTGTTTTCCTATTATTTTAATTAGTAAATAAATTTATTTTTCACATGTGATTGATTATTCTAGGATAGTTTCTGTCACTTTATAGGATGAACTTTTATTTATAATAAATAAAACTTTTATTTTATTTTTTCTTAATAGAAAATTGGATTAGGCCTAATAGGAGTTTTACTATAGCTTTTAAATTGATTCTTTTTGCTCCTAATTGATTAATGCATTATTTTCTGTTAAGTTAACATAAGCCCATGGTTAGGTTATGTAGAGAAAATTTTGTTATGTAAAAACTAGTTTTAGTTGTTGCTTGAAGTAGGAAAACTTTGAGTTGGATTTCTTCGAGTTTTTCCTTTGGGATTTGATTCGTTTGTTTTGGTGTGTTATATTACTATGCTATTGTTTTATGTGATCATATGCTATCTGCTTACTATAGTTATTGTTTGCCTCGGTAGAATTTCCGGAGTGCGAAGCTTGCTACCACGAATCCCTAGTTTTCGAAGATCGTCAACAAGGCAAGTTCACTTTGACCATGCTTTCATACCTATGTTTTATTGCATTTAGTGACATCTTTGCAACCACCCCTCAGTAGTGTTATTGAATCCTTGTAGTTGAGTAGTATGCATGAGGTAGGAACCCATCCCCCTATTACCAAGCCCGGGACGATATTTTATTTAATGCTACGCTATAGTAGACGGGGTTTGGTATGAGTGCTCGAGAGTGGTGTGAAGGAGGACTCTACGTCGATGATGATAACTCCATGATGGCATCTGCAAGGACTGCATCTTCAAGGCCTCAAGACTTCAAGACTCGAGACAAGAATTCAATACACACTACTGGGTGAAGGATTTGTTGACGGGCACCCCGGAGAAACCAGTGGTTGGCGGGATGCATGGAGAAGCGCCATGACATCTTGCGGAAAGCTTCACCTGACTCAAAGAGACGGAAGAATACTTCATGCCCTGAAGCTTACCTGTGCAACCGCAAGTCATTATGGGCTCTGGCTTGGTTGACCTTAGTGGTGACTCTGGCTGGGACGGTACTAGCAGATGTAGAACTACGGTAGGATGGGATGAGTACCGGACAGTGGTCAGAGGAAACTCTTCGGAAGACCATGTTTCGGTCATCTTGTTCTCAAACACCCTACAGTGCGAGAACGTAAAAAGAGGGATCGAATCTTGCGGGTAAAGTGTACAAACCTCTGCAGAGGGTTAAAACCTAATCGATTAGCCGTGTCCCCGGTTACGGACAATTTGAGCATCTGGACTTGGATCTATCTCGGAACTCTCAACACCGGACTGATAACTTAATTGTGGGTAACTTATGATGAATTTGGGCTATGAGACATCGGTTAGCGGAACCATGTCATGATAGAAAACTCCATAGTACAGACTTCATTTATTCCTTTGATGTAGGGAAAATAAAATCAGCTTTTACGCAAACAAAACTCAGATACAGAGCCACAAAGCCAAATTGCATATAGTATAGTTTTACCATCTGTTTATTCATGTTGTGATCTTGCCGGTACATTCAATGTACTGACCTACACGGCTGCAACGTATCATGTTGCAGGATTTTCTTCGACGAGTAAGAGTTACGATACAGGGTTACTGTCTACACTCAACCTGCCGATGGCGTTGATGGGACTCCACACCCGTTTGATTGTTTCCGCTGAGTATTATGAGGTATATATCATTTTACGTTATTTATACATGTGATTGCACTTTGATATATACATTGATGTACTGTGTGTGCAAAGATACTTGATCGAGGATGGCATGACACAGAGAGGCTTGACCGTCTGAGGTCGGGTCGCTACAGCGAGCGAGGGAGAGGAGCTGGGGAGGAGAGGGCGTGTCTGCGAGCTCGGGGGAGGAGTGGGCGACCAACCCGGGGTGGCAGAACGGTGAGAGGAGGAGGCAGGGCGGCGGGCAGCTGCGTGGCACGCGCTGGTGCCGCCGTCGAGCACTTGGTTTCCTGCCTAGCCAAGCCAAGAAGCTCGTTGGAGCGGTGGCTGGGCTGGGCCGGCAGGTGGGCTTGCCAGATGGGCGCCAGGTAAGCCTCTGCTTACTTTGGTTTTTCCTTTTTCTATTATTCTGTAAGTTTGTGGACTTATTAAAAATAGTTAGGCGCTTCTAAAAATCCTGAAAATAATCAGAGGCTCTGTTTAGAAAATCTCCAACAGCCCACACTTATTTTCAGAATTATTTGAGCATTCAAAATATTTACTAGCATTTAAATGCCCAAATGCAATTTACATATGATTTAATTCAATGACCTTCTGTTGACCTAGAAAATTGTGCACCAATTTTGCCAGAGGTTCTAACCCAAGACAAAGAGGGTGAACTTTTTAGAAGGGCAATTCAGGTTCATTGAAAATATTTTTAGTAAACCTTAGTTGAATTCAGAGGGGTTCTGGGGGTTCTGTCTTCCCCAATTCAGGTTTCTGATGAAAGGTAGACATGATGCAACACTCTAATGCATGGACTAGCTAGAATGTGATAGAATTCTCGTAGTGCGGCATCTACATCAGGGTTTAATTGCGCCCCGATGGGGGCCGTTTTTGTAGGGTCCGTTGGATAGACTTGGAATTTGACTATTTCAATGCGCTGGTTTAAAAGAGGTGGACTTGGATCTTTTATCGAGTATCACGTCGTCCTGCTCACCGTGGAGCGCAGCAGTGATCAGTTCCTCGGCCGCTAGGGCTTTGATAGTGCCTCAAGGGCCAAAGCTTGGCTGTCTTATTTTCGGCTGGAGTGCTATGTCCGGTCACTAGCAAGAGTGATGATTCCATTGGGCCTGGGCATTTTGAGCTTCATGTACCCGTAACGGGTATAGCTTGAAAATTGTAAATGCCTCTCGCCCTAATAGAGCGTGGTATCCGCTGCTGAACGGGCCACTTGGAACGTGACCTCCTCGGACCTGTAATTATCCGGCGTGCGAACACCACATCCAGCAGATTTTTCCCAGACTGAGGCGCTTCCGATCGGGATTATTCCTCTAAAGGTTGTGCTGCTTCGCTCAATGCGGCTCCAGTCTATTTCCATTTTTCAAAGAGTTTCCTCGTAAATGAGGTTCAATCCGCTGCCACCGTCCATGAGTACCTTGGTAAAGTAAAGCCGCCCACCATCGGATCGAGGACCAATGCGGCCGGTGCTCGGGCTGTTCGGAATTTAGGTTCATCACTGGCATTAAAGGTAATAGCCGTGTCACTCCATGGGTTTGTTATTGCTACTTCGTAGATTTCGGCAAGGCTGCGAAGTGTTCGTTTCCGCATATTATTTGATGCGAAAGTCTCGAAGACTGTTAATACCGTACTGGTATCCTTGGGCTGGTGCTCTGTGGATTCTGGACTTTGAAGCTCTTCGCCACTTCTGGCCACCTGCCGGAGTATCCAACATGCTCTAAGGCTATGAGTTGGTGTGGCACCCTCTGTACTATGAATTTACAAGATCCATTGAGCCATCCCTCCCGTACGGTTCCATGCCCTGTAGAGGGTTTTTGCTTTTTGGTGTTTAACCCAGGTGCCTGGCGATAATGCACCCTTTTATTTCGGACTGGGGTTGTATTCAGGGCCGGATTCCCAAAATTTTATTTCGGTTTTCCAGGCGCTTTCCATCGCACAGTATTTTCGTACTATGGACGCCAAGTCAGCGAAGCGTGTAATTTCACGGCGACTTATGGCGTTGAGGATTCCGTTATCCATGCAATTATTGCAGAAGAATGAAATTGCATCCTCCTCGCTGCGATCCTTTATCCTGTTCATGACCAGGAGGAATCGCCCAAGAATGGTGTAATTTGTTTATGCGGGCTCTTGCCGAATTTGGGATAGATCGCTTATGTTTGGGTGGGCGGGTGGAATTAAATCCGAACCTCGCCTAACTGAGACTCGAGGGCCAAGGAGTTTCGAACTTCGGAAGCTTGGGTTCTTGGATGTTGTCCGATGAATCTAGCCCGCTTGCCTCGACTTTAGGTTCGTGGCTTGAGTGACGCCCTCCCCGCTGGGTATCCGGCTTGAGGGATCGGGAATCCGGACATAACTAGTCCTTAAGATAGATGAAGGCTTGCCGATTGTTCCTCCACCACTACAACGTGATGGGTGACCTGGGAGAGTTAATCTCTCTCGGATCGAGTTTAGGCCCAATCTGATCGTAGTCATGGCGACTCCTGTATGCGGCGATGCGATCCAAGAGCTCGTTTAAGGAAGAGAGCTCCATCGGATCTAACTGCTCGGCGAGTTCCGAGTTGACATGAAGATTGCTTTCGATGACCCTAGAAGTCATCGTCGGCGCGACGGCCGAACAGGCGGTCATAAGAAAACCGCCTAGCCGGAGAGTTTGGCCGATAGCCAAAGCTCCTTTAGCAACAGTGCCGTCTTTAAAGACGGGATGAGGCATCCTTTCTGATGGTGACGGCACAGCGGAACTCTCAGTGAAAGCAGCAATGTCGGTGTCAAAACCGGCGGATCTCGGGTAGGGGGTCCCGAACTGTGCGTCTAGGCGGATGGTAACAGGAGACAAGGGACATGATGTTTTTACCCAGGTTCGGGCCCTCTCGATGGAGGTAAAACCCTACTCCTGCTTGATTAATATTGATGATATGGGTAGTACAAGAGTAGATCTGCCACGAGATCAGAGAGGCTAAACCCTAGAAGCTAGCCTATGGTATGATTGTTGTTCGTCCTACGGACTAAAACCCTCCGGTTTATATAGACACAGGAGAGGGCTAGGGTTACACAGAGTCGGTTACAATGGGAGGAGATCTACATATCCGTATCGCCAAGCTTGCCTTCCACACCAAGGAAAGTCCCATCCGGACACAGGATGAAGTCTTCAATCTTGTATCTTCATAGTCCAGGAGTCCGGCCAAAGGTTATAGTCCGGCCATCCGGACACCCCCTAATCCGGGACTCCCTCAGGAGGTAGAGAGGAAGGGGGGAACCATGTATTCAGGGCGCGCTTGTCTCAAGTGCGAGGAAATTTACAAACTTAGCCCCGGTTTCAAATTTCTACTACATCACATCAACATTAGTCGGTTGGGGATAGGACGGTAATCTCACATACAATCAATATTTGCCGATTTAGAGTTTGTTTTTGGCGCCCACCGTATGAATATGAATCGTGGAGGAGTCGATTTCGCCGAGGACATACTGTGTTTTGGCGCCCATGTGTATGAATCCGGGTGAGAGGCGGTTACGCCACATTTGGGTGAAATTACAAACCTACCCCTATCGAAACCTATAGAAATCCAGCAGATAGGCTTTGCGTGGCGTGGATAGGCGAGTGATTTCCATCTCGCAGATTTTGGTTTCAAGCGGTTACTACGACTTTCCCCGCTTGCTCAAATTTTGCAGAGTGCATGTTTACCGTACAACTCAATTCAAATCCGCTTGTATTCTATTTTTTCCAGGCAGGATCCATTTTCAATTGAAATTACATTCTATATACATCATTTTTATATATACTTTCAAAAGAACAACAAAGAATTCTGCTCCTTTATATGTATAATATGATTTACAAATACATCGATCTCGAAACCTTAAGGTTGAATTCAAAAAAAATTAAACAAATTATGTTCCACTAAAATGTATGGATCAGTAATATCTACATATTAAATAACATAGATGTGCGTGAATTCATATGAGTATGCATGTTTGATAGATCAATTTTGGTTCGAGTATGGATGTAGCGACCCAACCTCAGACGATCAAGCCTCTGTGTATCTGTGCCATCCCTGGATCAGTATGCTGGCACACACAGTACATCAATGTATATATCAAAGTGCAATCACATGTATAAATAACGAAATGATATATACCTCATAATACTCAGCGAAAACAATCAAACGGGTGTGGAGTCCCATCAACGCCATCGGCAGGTTGAGTGTAGACCGTAACCTCAGATCGTAACTCTTACTCGTCGAGGAAATATCTGCAACATGATACGTTGCAGCCGTGTAGGTCAAGACATTGAATGTACCGCAAGATCACAACATGAGAAAAACAGATGATAAAACTATACAATATGCAATATGGCTTTGTGGCTCGTGGTCTGAGTTTTGTTTATGTAAAAGCTGGTTTTATTTTCCCTACATCAAAGGAATAAATGAAGTATGTACTATGGAGTTTTCTATCATGACAAGGTTCCGCCAACCGATGTCTCATAGCCCAAATCATCATAAGTTGCGCACAATTGTTATCATCCGGTGTTGAGAGTTCCGAGATAGATCCAGTCCAGATGCTCAAATTGTCCGTGAATCGGGACACGGCTAATCGATTAGGTTTTAACCCTCTGCAGAGGTTTGTACACTTTACCCGCAAGATTCGATCCTCTTTACGCTCTCGCACTTCGTGGTGTTTGAGAACAAGATGACCAAACATGGTCTTCCAAAGAGTTCCTCCGACCACCGTCCGGTACTCATCCAATCCTACCGTAGTTCTACGCCCGCTAGCACCGCCCCAGCCAGAGTCACCACTAAGGTCAACCAAGCCAGAGCCCATAATGACTTGCGATTGCACGTAAGCTTCCGGCATGAAGTATTCTTCCGCCTCTTTGAGTCTGGGTGAAGCTTTCCGCAAGATGTCATGGCGCTTCTCCATGCATCCCGCCAACCACCGGTTTCTCCAGGTGCCCGTCAACCATCCTTCACCCAGAGTGTATTGAATTCTTGTCTCGAGTCTTGAAGTCTTGAGGCCTTGAAGATGCAGTCCTTGCAGATTCCATCATGGAGTTGTCGCCATTGACGAGAGTCCTCCTTCTTCACACCACTCGAAGCACTCATACCAACCCCGCCTACTATAGTGTAGCATTAAAATAAATAACGTCCCGGGCTTGGTAACAGGGTGATGGGTTCCTACCTCATGCATACTACTCAACTACAAGGATTCAATATCACTACTGGAGGGTTGTTGCAAAGATGCCACTAAATGCAATAAAACACGTAGGTATGAAAAACATGGTCAAAGTGAACTTGCCTTGCTGACTATCTTCAAAAACTAGGGCTCGTGGTAGCAAACTTCGCACTCCGGAAATTCTACCGAGGCAAACAATAACCATAATAAGCACATAGCATATGATCACTTAACACAATAGCATATTAACATAGCACACCAAAACAAACGAATCAAAACCCAAAGGAAAATTCGAAGAAATCCAACTCAAGGTTTTTCCTATTTCAAGCAACAACTAAAATAGTTTTACATGACAAAAATTTTCTTAACATAACCTAAACATGGGTTTATGTTAACTTAACAGAAAAGAATGCATCATGCAACTAGGAGCAAAAAGATTCACTTTAAAATCTATTATGAAACTCCTATTAGGCCTAAAACAAATTTAGTAAGAAGAATAAAATAAAAGTTTTACTTATTATAAATAAAAGTTCATGCTCTAAAGTGACAGAAACTAACCTAGAATAATCTATCACATGTGAAAAATAAATTTATTTGCTAATTAAAATAATAGGAAAACAGTAGCTAGTTATTTAATTAAGAATAACATGATCATGATTAAAACTATTTTTATTAATCCTAAAATGCCCAAATTAATTCCTACGGTTAGGCAATGTCAAAACAAAGTTGGGAGAAAAATAATCATTAAAAAATAATTTTCCTAACTCATTTTATAGCAGATTTACTATTCTGACTAAAATTAAAATAAAGCAATTCTAAATAATTTTAACATAGCTAATTATATTTTCTACAGAAACTATTAGAAATTTTAAACCAGCAAAAAAGAATCACTTAAAAATATTAAGTAGATTAAAAGATATGAATTTTCAAATCTGAAACTATTCTGCTAAAACAGAAAATGAAAATAAAAGAAAAATGGCCTAATGGGCCTAACTAACGCTTCAAGTTAAATAACTAAACTTCGCCTAGGGTTTAAACGAATCGGGCGATTAAAAATAAAAACCCTAACTAAGAATAAACCGGACTGAACCAGTTTTATTTAAAGAACATATTCTTCTGGGAATCTAATCTCGCTGCTGAAAACGAATCGACGGCGAGGGGAACTCCGCGACGCATCGACGGCGACGGCGACGGCGGCTCGGGCGGCGATGGTTCGGGCGACTCCGATGGTCGGGGGCGTCGGCGGAGGTCTCCGGCGGGTGCAGCGGCGAGGGTAGTCCGGGGTGGGGTCAGGCGAGCTCGGGGTGGCAGGGTGGGTCGGGACGGTGGCAATGGTGGCGGCGGCGCTCGGGCTCAGCGAGGCCTTGAGAGGGAGAGGTCCGCGAGGGGGAAATGGGGTGAGGGGAGGGCATTTATAGGGCGGGCGTCGGCTTGCGAGGGGAGCGAATCGGGAGGATCGGGAGGATCCCGGGTCTCCGTGGTCTTGTGGGGTGGTTTCAGCGGGGGCGAGGCGGGGCGGGGGAAAGGGACGAGGTGGGGTCGGGCGCGGTGAGGAGAGAGAGGGTGAGCGAGCGGGCGACCGATCAGAGGGGATTCGGGCGCGGTGGCTCGGGCGTGGGCGGGCTCGGTGGGATGGGCTCTTGGTCAAGGCGTGGCTGCTGGCGGGCCAGCTCGGTGGGCCGCCAGTCTTTAGGCTGGGCAGTTAGCTGGTGGCGCTGGGTTTTTTTTTCTAATTTTTTTGAAAAACTAAAACAGAGATAATATTTTAAATATAAATATTTTATATAGGACATATATATATCAAAATGATCAGGGGAATATTCCCTATCATTTGAACATTTTTCCAGGGGCAAAATCCAAACTTTATAAAAATTCATTTTTTTCAAAATTCAAATAAAACTCAAATTTGAATTCAAACCTTTTGGCAATGTTTTCCCTCTGATATTTTTGGAGTGTCATGTTTACTCCTCTCATACTTTTTCTCAAGTATTTATCAGGCATAGTTTTTGAAATGATTTCCACCGCCAAAATTTTGAATTCAAATTCCAAAAACTCCAAACTTCTGAAACTTCAAATGCCACTCAATTTCAAACAACATGCATAGATGCTTAGCTATAATTGTAAAACATTCCAAATAGGAAATTTGGGATGTTACAAATCTACCACTTAAAATGAATCTCGTCCTCGAGATTCGAAGAGGCTAGCAAGAAAGGGTTAGGGGTTGGGGGTCTTCTAGCAAATGTTTTGGTCATAAAGGTCAGGGGTGCTACCACACTTAAAAACAAGGTTACGGTTCCGATAAACTCAGATACTTCCTATGGAGTGTCGACAATATCTGTCTTTTCACATATCTTACAATAGCTCCTTCATTAACGCTCTTCTGTCAGAAGTATAGAGTTTTCCTCAAAATCTTGGGTTAGTTCGTCAAAGTTGTGGTTCGTCCGAGACTGGATCTTCTTAGCTGATAGGTCCGTGTCCATAATAAACAACTATCGAGATCTCATGGTGGTCGACCATTACAGGTTTCTCCTGCAGGAATAATGGGTTGGGTTGGGTCTCACCGTATGACCTACGTTTGGCAACGGTTGCCGGTACATGGATCAATCGTCCTACCATTCTAAGGTTTTTGGCTTGTCGACGACGCCTCTTCAAGTTTTCAAGTCTCTCGATTTTCCATCAACATATGATAGTTCATGATAGAAGTCTCGAGATGGGGCCAATCCATCCCGTATTTGAATCATTACCACATACGTAAACAGTGAATCACGATTCTAACACTTGGGCATACTCACAAGCATTGCAGAATTTCGCTTGTTGATTTAACCGAGTTCAGATAAATCCATGGTTTCGCAAGCCAAACAAAACATCTATCATTACTTCACCACTCTCGTGTTTTTGGGTAATCTCCTCTAAACGTATGCTGATTGGATCACCGATTCTTCCAAATTTATTCCTTTATCAAGGTTACATCTGTTCCTTTTCAAAATCCTGGGCCTGTGGGTTATGGCCCACTTCAACACTAGTGCAGCTTTAACTCATCCTTGAGTAACTCTCTTGTTCCATATTACACCTCCTTTAAATCCAGTAGTACTCTGTTTCTTCATACCATCATATCAAAAGCAAAACTCCAACTTATTTTGTCCAGCTTCCTTCTATGGACCGTCATAAATAACACATTTCTTTCTTCATTGATCCTGTGGCTTTACGGAGTACTACGACACCAAAGAAATGCACTAGTTTATCCATAAATCTCATTATTTTCATATCAATCTTTTATTACATCCTTAACCATTTTTTTCGTGAATCCAAATTCCAAAAAGTTTATTACAAATGCCGCCACCCACATGGTTCGGTATGGTCAGACATTACTTCCAACTTTATTCATGTTTCCTCCTTGAGGATTCTTCAGTCCCACTAGAATTGTGCGACATGCGCCTTGAAATAGTCAATCTTCTGTTTCATCGTGGTGGCCTTGAGCTTCACCTCCATCATCTCTGCATGCACTTCACTTAGGTATTCCTGAGTATAACGGAGTCTTGCTTCAAGTATTTCTCTGATCTGGCGTATGGCTTCCATGGCTGCTTCACTAACAGCATCAAGAAAGTTGCTTGTGGCACACGTGAAATGAAAAGTACTGCCCCATCATCTTTGGGCAAACTCCTTTCAAATTGTGGAGGTGTACTCCACATACCAAAGTTCCACTCCTTTTTGCATGAAGGGTAGCCTTTGTAGACTGCATCTCCTTCAAGGTGAATATGCTTCATCATGTCCTTCAGATCTTCGGTAATCATGATCACTTGTCGAGTCATGATTGTTTCCGACCTTTAAGGAAAGACTCAGTAAGGGTCGCCATCTGCAGTTGTAAAACAAAATGGTGCTCGAATAAGGTACATATCTCCGGGGCACACATTCATATCATCCAAACAAAACTTCAAACTCAATTTCCAATTTCCGCTTATGCATCACAACTCACTTTCTTCCATGTTCATCCAGAATATTAATTTCCAAGGTAAAGTATGGCAACTCCTTAAAGCCTTTCAGCATGTGACCTTACAACTTTATTGAGTCATGAACTATTACAATCTCTGAGTAATCTATTACATAACTCAACTCATCGAACTCATGAAAATGAAATTGCTTTCTACTACTCTTATTATCCATATCAAAATTCCAACTACTCAGCTCCAGCTTTCATCTTGTCGGAACATTTAGTAGCATAATGTCCTGCTTCCTTGCAGCGAAAACAAATGAATTTCGATAAGTCTTTGGGCTTCTTGGAGATGGTGCCTGCTCCTCGAGTTCCTTGCTTCCTTTCGAGATAATGATTGGCATAATGCCCGACGTCCTGACATTCAAAACAGGTAATATGACTCTTGTCCCTATTTGCAGAAATTGGGTTGTTCTGAGGGTGTCTTTGTTTTCTCTTCCTGGGTTTCTTCGTTCTGATCAAACCTACTATTCCCTGTGGATCAAACTCTATTGCTTCCGTTGGGAAGTATCCCGGATACTCTTTTCTTTCCTTGGTGCAATACTGTGAAAATGTCCTTCTTCTCCACATGAATAGCAGGCATTGGAGTAAAATTTGTTGAGGCCTTCTCCATCAAGGTCTTCAACACATTCCTTCATCACTGGTTCTTTCATAACTTCTCGGAGGGCTTCTTTCATTCCTTCTTCCTGCTCCTGAATAGTTTGTTGCACCATGGGGTAAATGTGACACTGAGTCGGGTAGTGGGTTGTTCCTTCACACAAGAAACAAGTCACCTGACTAGTTGGGCATTCCTCAGCTGGGTGTTTCTCCTCACAATGAGGGCATCCATCCTTGTGTTCCTCCTGGGTGTGTCCTATTTCTCCGCAAATCTTGCAGGCACAAGGTTTATTTCTTGGTGTATCATGGTGCTTCCGGATAAGACGAGGTCTCAACAGGGTCTGCTTGAATTCCTCCCAAGTTCTTGCTCCATTAAATCCTTGTATGGCTTGATGCATTTTCCACCAGGTTGCAGCACTTTCAGTAAAAATCAAGAGCGATTGGACCTCATACTTCCTTGAAACCAAATTGCTCGGAAGTGATTTTCCATGTTCTCAGATCCATAGCTCTGCCTCCGGCTGAGTCTTCGGTCCAGAATATCAGTCCAACTTCATTCATCATCTATGGGGTTCAAAAGTTTGGGATGAGATATGAGAGAGGTGGGGAGGGATATACACACAAGACAAACAATAGTTTTGAAGAAACAAGTTTTACTTTGTGGCTGTCGGAAAACATCAAACAAATGACAGCTCACAAATCGCGCATCTAACGTAAGTGTGTAACAGGGTTTGGTCTTCTAAAGGTCAAATAATTCTTCAGATTCTTCAAATTCTTCTAGTCTTGAGTCTTCAATTGTTGCACCTTCAACTCTTCTAATGCATGGTGAAATCCTCTTTACTCGGAATGGCCATCATTGTCCGATATCTTTAATTCTTGGAGTGACTTCGCTTGATCTTCCGTGTGGTCAAAAGGAAAGGTGTATATTCTAACTATTTGAGGTCGAGGAACTACTTGATAAAATCAAAAATATGAGAAGTAAAGGATCCTTTTGAAAATAAAGTTTTTTGAGACATCCTGTCCTAGGGCTTTCCGATTTCTAGGATCACGTTCTCTATACCAACATGTGCTCGATACCATTTCAGAGCGACCCAACCTCGTGACGATCAAGCCTCAGGTATCTGTGCCATCCTCGGATCAAGATGTCGCACACACAAAGACATCAATGTATATATCAAAGTGCAATCACATGTATAAATAACGTAAAATGATATATACCTCATAATACTCAGCGGAAACAATCAAACGGGTGTGGAGTCCCATCAATGCCATCGGCAGGTTGAGTGTAGACCGTAACCCTGTATCGTAACTCTTACTCGTCGAGGAAATTTCTGCAACATCATACATTGCAGCCGTGTAGGTCAGTACATTGAATGTACCGGCAAGATCACAACATGAGAAAAACAGATGATAAAACTATACTATATGCAATATGGCTTTGTGGCTCTGTGTCTGAGTTTTGTTTGCATAAAAGCTGGTTTTATTTTTCCTACATCAAAGGAATAAATGAAGTATGTACTATGGAGTTTTCTATCATGACAAGGTTCCGCCAACCGATGTCTCATAGCCCAAATCATCATAAGTTGCCCACAATTAAGTTATCATCCGTGTTGAGAGTTCCGAGATAGATCCAGTCCAGATGCTCAAATTGTCCGTAATCGGGACACGGCTAATCGATTAGGTTTTAACCTCTGCAGAGGTTTGTACACTTTACCCGCAAGATTCGATCCTCTTTACGCTCTCGCACTTCGTGGTGTTTGAGAACAAGATGACCAAACATGGTCTTCCAAAGAGTTCCTCCGACCACCGTCCGGTACTCATCCAATCCTACCGTAGTTCTACATCTGCTAGCACCGCCCCAGCCAGAGTCACCACTAAGGTCAACCAAGCCAGAGCCCATAATGACTTGCGGTTGCACAGTAAGCTTCCGGCATGAAGTATTCTTCCGTCTCTTTGAGTCTGGGTGAAGCTTTCGCAAGATGTCATGGCGCTTCTCCATGCATCCCGCCAACCACCGGTTTCTCCAGAGTGCCCACAACCATCCTTCACCCAAAGAGTGTATTGAATTATTGTCTCGAGTCTTGAAGTCTTGAGGCCTTGAAGATGCAGTCCTTGCAGATTCCATCATGGAGTTGTCGCCATTGACGAGAGTCCTCCTTCTTCACACATTTAAAATATAAATATTTTATATAGGACATATATATATCAAAATGATCAGGGAATATTCCTATCATTTGAACATTTTCCAGGGCAAAATCCAAACTTTATAAAATTTCATTTTTTTCCAAAATTCAAATAAAACTCAAATTTGAATTCAAACCTTTTGGCAATGTTTTTCCTCCGATATTTTTGGAGTGTCATGTTTACTCCTCTCATACTTTTTCTCAAGTATTTATCGTGCATAGTTTTTGAAATGATTTCCACCGCCAAAATTTTGAATTCAAATTCCAAAACTCCAAACTTCAAACTTCAAATGCCACTCAATTTCAAACAACATGCATAGATGCTTAGCTATAATTGTAAAACATTCCAAATAGGAAATTTGGGATGTTACAAATCTACCATTACTTAAAATGAATCTCGCCTCTAGATTCAAGAGGCTAGCAAGAAAGGGTTAGGGTTGGGGTCTTCTAGCAAATGTTTTGGTCGAAAGGTCGTGGTGCTACCACACTTAAAAACAAGGTTACGGTTCCGATAAACTCAGATACTTTCCGAGTGCCGATAATATCTGTCTTTTCACATATCTTACAATAGTCCGCCATTAACGCTTCTTCTCGTGAAGTATAGAGTTTTCTCAAAATCTTGGGTTAGTTCACAAAGTTGTGGTTCGTCCGAGACCGGATCTTCTTAGCTGATAGGTCCGTGTCCATAATAAACAACTATCGAGATCTCATGGTGGTCGACCATTACAGGTTTCTCCCGCAGGAATAATGGGTTGGGTTGGTCTCACCGTATGACCTACGCTTGGCAACGGTTGCCGTACATGGATCAATCGTCCTACCATTCTAAGGTTTTTGGCTTGTCGACGACGCCTTGTGAAGTTTTCAAGTCTCTCTCGATTTTCCATCAACATATGATAGTTCATGATAGAAGTCTCTCGTATGGGGCCAATCCATCCTGCATTTGAATCATTACCACATACGTAAACAGTGAATCACGATTCTAACACTTGGGCATACTCACAAGCATTGAAGAATTTCGCTTGTTGACGAACCGAGTTCAGATAAATCCATGGTTTCGCAAGCCAAACAAAACATCTATCGTTACTTCACCACTCTCGTGTTTTTATGTAATATCCTACGTAAACGATGATGATTGGATCACCGATTCTTCCAAATTTATTCCTTTATCAAGGTTACATTTGTTCCTTTTCAAAATCCTGGGCTGTGGGTTATGGCCCACTTCAACACTAGTGCAGCTTTAACTCATCCTTGGAGTAACTCTCTGTTCCATATTACACCTCCTTTAAATCCAAGAGTACTGCTTCTTCATACCATCATATCAAAAGCAAAACTCCAACTTATTTTGTCCAGCTTCCTTCTATGGACCGTCATGAATAACACATTTCTTTCTTCATTGATCCTGTGGCTTTACGGAGTACTACGACACCAAAGAAATGCACTAGTTTATCAATAAATCTCATTATTTTCATATCAATCTTTTATTACATCCTTAACCATTTTTTTCATGAATCCAAATTCCAAAAAGTTTATTACAAATGCCGCCACCCACATGGTTCGGTATGGTCAGACATTACTTCCAACTTTATTCATGTTTCCTCCTTGAGGATTCTTCAGTCCCACTGGAATTGTGCGACATGCGCCTTGAAATCGTCAATCTTATGTTTCATCGTGGTGGCCTTGAGCTTCACCTCCATCATCTCTGCATGCACTTCACTTAGGTATTCCTGAGTATAACGGAGTCTTGCTTCAAGTATTTCTCCGATCTGGCGTATGGCTTCCATGGCTGCTTCACGAACAGCATCGAAGAAAGTTCCTTGTGGCATACGTGAAATGAAAAAGTACTGCCCCATCATCTTTGGGCAAACTCCTTTCAAATGGTGGAGGTGTACCTCCACATACCAAAGTTCCACTCCCTTTTTGCATGAAGGGGTAGCCTTTGTAGACTGCATCTCCTTCAAGGTGAATATGCTTCATCATGTCCTTCAGATCTTCGGTAATCATGATCACTTGTCGAGTCATGATTGTTTCCGACCTTTAAGGAAAGACTCAGAAGGGTCGCCATCTGCAGTTGTAAAACAAAATGGTGCTCAGAATAAGGTACATATCTCCTGGGGCACACATTCATATCATCCAAACAAAACTTCAAACTCAATTTCCAATTTCCCGTTTATGCATCACAACTCACTTTCTTCCATGTTCATCCAGAATATTAATTTCCAAGGTAAAGTATGGCAACTCCTTAAAGCCTTTCAACATGTGACCTTACAACTTTATTGAGTCATGAACTATTACAATCTCTGAGTAATCTATTACATAACTCAACTCATCGAACTCATGAAAATGAAATTGCTTTCTACTACTCTTATTATCCATGTCAAAATTCCAACTACTGAGCTCCAGCTTTCATCTTGTCGGAACATTTAGTAGCATAATGTCCTGCTTCCTTGCAGCGAAAACAAATGACTTTCGATAAGTCTTTGGGCTTCTTGGAGATATTGCCTGCTCCTCGAGTTCCTTGCTTCCTTTCGAGACAATGATTGGCATAATGCCCGACGTCCTGACATTCAAAACAGGTAATATGACTCTTGTCCCTATTTGCAGAAATTGGGTTGTTCTGAGGGTGTCTTTGTTTTCTCTTCCTGGGTTTCTTCATTCTGATCAAACCTTCTATTCCCTGTGGATCAAACTCTATTGCTTCCGTCGGGAAGTATCCCGGATACTCTTTTCTTTCCTTGGTGCAATACTGAGAAAATGTCCTTCTTCCGCACATGAATAGCGTGCATTGGAGTAAAATCTGTTGAGGCCTTCTCCATCAAGGTCTTCAACACATTCCTTCATCACCGGGTTCTTTCATAACTTCTCGGAGGGCTTCTTTCATTCCTTCTTCCTGCTCCTGAATAGTTTGCTGCACCATGGGGTAAATGTGACACCGAGTCGGGTAGTGGGTGGTTCCTTCACACAAGAAACAAGTCACCGACTAGTTGGGCATTCCTCACCGGGTGTTTCTCCTCACAATGAGGGCATCCATCCTTGTGTTCCTCCTGGGTGTGTCCTATTTCTCCGCAAATCTTGCAGGCACAAGGTTTATTTCTTGGTGTATCATGGTGCTTCCGGATAAGACGAGATCTCAACAGGGTCTGCTTGAATTCCTCCCAAGTTCTTGCTCCATTAAATCCTTGTATGGCTTGATGCATTTTCCACCAGGTTGCAGCACTTTCTGTAAAGTACTGAAGAGCGTATTGGACCTCATACTTCCTTGAAACCAAATTGCTCCCGAAGTGATTTTCCATGTTCTGCATCCATAGCTCTGCCTCCGGCTGAGTCTTCGGTCCAGAGAATATCAGTCCAACTTCATTCATCATCTATGGGGTTCAAAAGTTTCGGGATGATATATGAGAGAGGTGGGGAGGGATATACACACAGTACAAACAATAGTTTTTGAAGAAACAAGTTTTACTTTGTGGCTGTCGGAAAACATTAAACAAATGACAGCTCACAAATTGCCGCATCTAACGTAAGTGTGTAACAGGGGTTTGGTCTTCTAAAGGTCAAATAATTCTTCAGATTCTTCAAATTCTTCTAGTCCTCGGAGTCTACAATTGTTGCACCTTCAACTCTTCTAATGCATGGTGAAATCCTATTTACTCTGGAATGGCCATCAGTTGTCCGATATCTTTAATTCTTGGAGTGACTTCAGTTGATCTTCCGTGTGGTCAAAAGGGAAAGGTGTATATTCTAACTATTTGAGGTCAGAGGAACTAGTTGATAAAATCAAAAAATATGAGAAGTAAAGGATCCTTTTGAAAATAAAGTTTTTTTGAGACATCCTGTCCTAGGGGCTTTCCGATTTCTAGGATCACGTTCTACGGTCAATATGTGCTCTGATACCATTTCTGTAGCGACCCAACCTCAGACGATCAAGCCTCGTCGTATCTGTGCCATCCTCGGATCAAGATCTTTGCACACACAAGACATCAATGTATATATCAAAGTGCAATCACATGTATAAATAACGTAAAATGATATATACCTCATAATACTCAGCGGAAACAATCAAACGGGTGTGGAGTCCCATCAACGCCATCGGCAGGTTGAGTGTAGACCGTAACCCTGTATCGTAACTCTTACTCGTCGAGGAAATATCTGCAACATGATATGTTGCAGCCGTGTAGGTCAGTACATTGAATGTACCGGCAAGATCACAACATGAGAAAAACAGATGATAAAACTATACTATATGCAATATGGCTTTGTGGCTCTGTGTCTGAGTTTTGTTTGCATAAAAGCTGGTTTTATTTTTCCTACATCAAAGGAATAAATGAAGTATGTACTATGGAGTTTTCTATCATGACAAGGTTCCGCCAACCGATGTCTCATAGCCCAAATCATCATAAGTTGCCCACAATTAAGTTATCAGTCCGGTGTTGAGAGTTCCGAGATAGATCCAGGTCCAGATGCTCAAATTGTCCGTGAATCGGGACACGGCTAATCGATTAGGTTTTAACCTCTGCAGAGGTTTGTACACTTTACCCGCAAGATTCGATCCCTCTTTACGCTCTCGCACTTCGTGGTGTTTGAGAACAAGATGACCAAACATGGTCTTCCAAAGAGTTCCTCCGACCACCGTCCGTACTCATCCAATCCTACCGTAGTTCTACATCTGCTAGCACCGCCCCAGCCAGAGTCACCACTAAGGTCAACCAAGCCGAGCCCATAATGACTTGCGGTTGCACGGTAAGCTTCCGGCATGAAGTATTCTTCCGTCTCTTTGAGTCAGGGTGAAGCTTTCCGCAAGATGTCATGGCGCTTCTCCATGCATCCCGCCAACCACCGGTTTCTCCAGGTGCCCACAACCATCCTTCACCCAAGAGTGTATTGAATTATTGTCTCGAGTCTTGAAGTCTTGAGGCCTTGAAGATGCAGTCCTTGCAGATTCCATCATGGAGTTGTCGCCATTGACGAGAGTCCTCCTTCTTCACACCACTCGAGCACTCATACCAACCCCGCCTACTATAGCGTAGCATTAAAATAAATAACATCCCGGCTTGGTAACAGGTGATGGGTTCCTACCTCATGCATACTACTCAACTACAAGGATTCAATATCACTCTTCGAGGGTTGTTGCAAAGATGCCACTAAATGCAATAAAACACGAGGTATGAAAACATGGTCAAAGTGAACTTGCCTTGCCGACGATCTTGAAAACTAGGGACTCGTGGTAGCAAACTTCAGACTCGGAAATTCTACCGAGGCAAACAAAAACCATAATAAGAACATAGCATATGATCACTTAACACAATAGCATATTAACATAGCACACCAAAACAAACGAATCAAAACCCAAAGGAAAATTCGAAGAAATCCAACTCAAGGTTTTTCCTATTTCAAGCAACAACTAAAATAGTTTTACATGACAAAAATTTTCTTGACATAACCTAAACATGGTTTTATGTTAACTTAACAGAAAAGAATGCATCATGCAACTAGGAGCAAAAAGATTCACTTTAAAATCTATTATGAATCTCCTATTAGGCCTAAAACAAATTTTAGTAAGAAGAATAAAATAAAAGTTTTATTTATTATAAATAAAAGTTCATGCTCTAAAGTGACAGAAACTAACCTAGAATAATCTATCACATGTGAAAAATAAATTTATTTGCTAATTAAAATAATAGGAAAACAGTAGCTAGTTATTTAATTAAGAATAACATGATCCTGATTAAAACTATTTTTTATTAATCCTAAAATGCCCAAATTAATTCCTACGGTTAGGCAATGTCAAAACAAAGTTGGGACAAAAGAATCATTAAAAATGATTTTCCTAACTCATTTTATAGCAGATTTACTATTCTGACTAAAATTAAAATAAAGCAATTCTAAATAATTTTAACATATCTAATTATATTTTTACTGAAACTATAAGAAATTTGCAAACCAACAAAAAAAGAATCACTTAAAAATATTAAGTAGATTAAAAGATATGAATTTTTCAAATCTGAAACTATTCTGCTAAAACAAAAAATGAAAATAAAAGAAAAATGGCCTAATAACCCTAACTAACGCTTCGGCGTTAAATAACTAAACTACGCCCTAGGGTTTAAACGAATCGGGCCGATTAAAAATAAAAATCCTAACTAAGAATAAACCGGACTGAACCGGTTTTATTTAAAAGAACATACCCCTTCGGGGGAATCTAATCTACGCCGTTGAAAACGAATCGGACGGCGAGGGGGAACTCCGGCGACGTACCGGACGGCGACGGCGACGACGGCTCGGGCGGCGATGGTTCCGGCGACTCCGGTGGTCGGGGGCGTCGGCGGAGGTCTCAGCTGGTGCAGCGCGGCGAGGGGAGTCCGGGGTGGGGTCAGGCGAGCTCGGGGTGGCAGGGTGGGTCGGACGGTGGCAATGGGCGGCGGCGCTCGGGCTCAGGCGAGGCCTTGCGGGAGAGGGAGAGGTCCGTGAGGGGAAATGGGGTGAGGGGAGGGCATTTATAGGGCGGGCGTCGGCTTGCGATGGAGCGAATCGGGAGGATCGGGAGGATCCGGGGTCTCCGGCGGCGTCTTGCGCGCGGTGGTTTCAGCGTGGGGGCGGCGGGGCGAGGGAAAGGGACGAGGTGGGGTCGGGGCGTCAGTGAGGGAGAGAGAGGGGTGAGCGAGCGGGCGACCGATCGGGAGGGGATTCGGGCGCGGTGGCTCGGGCGTGGGCCGGCTCGGGCGCGGTGGGCTGCGCTGGCTGGCGTGGCTGCTATTGGCCACCAGCTCGGTGGGCCGCCAGTGCTCACTGGGCAGTTAGCTGGCCGGCGCTGGGTTTTCTTTTTTCTAATTTATTTTTTTGTGAAAAAACTAAAACAGAGATGATATTTAAAATATAAATATTTTATGTAGGACATATATATATCAAAATGATCGGGAATATTCCTATCATTTGAACATTTTCCAGGGCAAAATCCAAACTTTATAAAATTCATTTTTTTCAAAATTCAAATAAAACTCAAATTTGAATTCAAACCTTTTGGCAATGTTTTTCCTCTGATATTTTTGGAGTGTCATGTTTACTCCTCTCATACTTTTTCTCAAGTATTTATCAGGCATAGTTTTTGAAATGATTTCCACCGCCAAAATTTTGAATTCAAATTCCAAAAACTCCAAACTTCTGAAACTTCAAATGCCACTCAATTTCAAAAAACATGCATTGATGCTTAGCTATAATTGTAAAACATTCCAAATAGGAAATTTGGGATGTTACAATGGATTACATGTATCATCATCTCGAATTCAAATATTTGAATCCCTTTTTGTTCACTCCTTTCACGCCCATGTCTCTCGCATGCATGCTCCTTCAGGTAGTTATCACTCTCTTTTCTCCAGCTCACCCGCACGCTCACTTCATGTAACATCCCAAATTTCCTATTTGGAATGTTTTACAATTATAGCTAAGCATCCTATGCATCCTGTTTGAATTTGAATGCCATTTGGAGTTTCAGAGAATTTTGAGTTTTGAATTTGAATTCAAACTTTGGCAAGTGGGGAAACATTTCAAAAACTATGTCTGATAAATACTTGATCAAAAGTATGAGAGGAGTAAACATGACACTCCAAAAATATCAGAGGAAAACATTGCCAAAAGTTTTGGATTCAAATCTGAATTTTATTTGAATTTGAAAAAAATGGATTTTTATAAAGTTTGGATTTTGCCTTTGGAAAATGTTCAAATGATAGGAATATTCCCTCATCATTTTGGTACATATATACCCTATATAAAATATTTATAGTTATTGTTTTATTTCTGTTTTGTTTTATTAAAAAATCAAAATTAGAAACCCCCAGCGCCACCAGCCCCCTGCCCAGCAGTGCGGAACCCCCACCACCTGCCCACCGAGCGCCCAGAGGCCAGCCAGCACGACCGAGCCGCCTCACTCGCCCCGCCTGAAAACCTTGGCGATGGCCGCCTCCCTCCACCCACCTCCTCTCTCTCGACAACAGGCCCCACCCCCTTCACAACCCCGCCCCACGCCACGCTGCCGCCGCCCGAGATCGCGGATCCCGATCCGCCCGATCGCCCCCGAGCATGGCCGAGGCCCCACCTATTTAAGCCGGACCTCCGCAACCCATTCCCCCCCTAGCACCTCGCCGGACTCCTCCTCCTCTCGCCGAGCTCACGGAGACCCGTCGCCGCCGCCGCCATTCTCGCTGTCGCCGCCCTAGCCACTCCAGGCCACCCCGACTCCACCAGACGCATCCCGACCTCGTCCGCACCCCCCAGGCCACTCTCCCGACCTCCCCGACGCCCGGAGCCCTCGGCACACTCGTCGTCGCCGCCGCCGCCGCCGCCGAGCTCCGGTAAGCCACCGGAGACCCCCTCCCCCGTCCGATGCGTGATGAACGGTGTAGATTAGAACCCCGAAGGGGTATTTCTTTTTATAAAAACCGCCCGGTTCGGCCGGTTTAGTTTACGGTTTATTTAGTTAGGGTTTTTATTTATTAGCCCGGCCCGTTTTAGTTTAACCCGAGGCCCTTTTAGGTTATATTACGCCCAGTGCACCGTTTAGGCCCATTAGGCCCTTTTTCTTTTATTTTTGTTTTCTGTTTTAACAGAATAGTTTTTGTTTTGAAAAAATCATATCTTTTATTCTGTTTAATATTTTTAGGTGAACTTTTTTTGTTGGTTTGCAAATTTTCTATAGTTTCTGAGAATATATATTTAGCTATGTTAAAATTAATTAAAATTGCTTTATTTTAGTTTTAGCCAGAATAGTAAATCTGCTATAACTTGAGTTAGAAAAATTATTTTGGATGATTCTTTTGTCCCAACTTTATTTTGACATTGGCAAACCATAGAAATTAACTTGGGTATTTTAGGATTAATAAAAAATAGTTTTAAGCAGAATCTTGTTAATCCTAATTAATTAACTAGCTACTGTTTTCCTATTAATTTAATTAGTAAATAAATTTATTTTTAACATGTGATTGGTTATTCTAGGATAGTTTCTGTCACTTTATAGGATGAACTTTTATGTATAATAAATAAAAGTTTTATTTTATTTTCTTAATAGAAATTGGATTAGGCCTAAAAGGAGTTTTATAATAGCTTTTAAATTAATTCTTTTTGCTCCTAGTTGATTAATGAAATCTTTTCTGTTAAGTTAACATAAAACCATGATTAGGTTATGTTGGGTAAAATTTTTATTATATAAAACTACTTTTAGTTATTGTTTGAAGTAGGAAAACTTTGAGTTGGTTTTCTTTGAGTTTTCCCTTTTGGTTTTGCTTTGTTGGTTTTGTGTGTTACTTGTTATGCTATTGTGTTATGTGATCCCTTTGCTATATGCTTATTGTGATTTGTTTGTCTCGGTAGAGTTTCCGGAGTGCGAAGCTTGCTACTACGAATCTTTAGCTTACGAGGATCATCAGCAAGGCAAGTTTTGATCATGTTATTCCTATACCTATGTTTTTGTGCATTAGAATTGTCACCACCCACCATGCATGCAGTAGTTGAAATTTTGAAGTTATTAAACTTGAGTAGTATCATGTGGTAGGATGAACCAATCCCCTTGTTACCATGACCCCGGGACGAAGTAGTTTACTTTGCTATGCTCGTAGACGGGTTTTGGTTGAGTGAAATTCATAAGCAAGATGTGAGAGTCAATGATGATGACAACCCCATGAACTACAAGAATCAAGATGGACTTGAATTCACTCTTTGGGTGGAGGATTGTTGACGGGCACCTGGAGAACCCAAGGATTGGCGGGATGCATGGAGAAGTGCCATGACATCTTGCGAAAGCTTCACCCAGCCACGAAGAGAAGGATGGATGCCCCATGACCGGAGCTTACATGCAGCCGCAAGCCATTATGGGCTCTGGCTGGGTTAACCTTAGTAGTGACGCTGGCTGGGCGGTACTACGAGATGTAGAAGAACGGTAGGATTGGATGGGTACCGACAGTAGCGGAAGAACTCTCCGGAAGACCTGTTCATTCGTCCCGCCTTCAAACACCATGAAGTGCGAAGACTTTAAAGGAGGAATGATTCTTGCGGGAAAGTCGCAAACCTCTGCAGAGTTAAAAATCTAATCGATTAGCCGTGTCCCGATTACGGACAATTTGAGCCTCGAACTTGGAAGTATTCGGATATCTCAACACTAAAACTAATGAATTAATTTGAGGGTTTATGGCTTAATAATTTGGGAATGAGATATTGGTTGGCGGAACCATCTCAATAACTACCAACAATTGTAGTAATTTGCAAGCAAGTCCATTTGTAGTAAGAGAAAATTGGCTTTTAGCAAAATGATGAAACTTAGAGCTCCACAGCCAAATGCATATAGTGATAGTAAATTTATTATTGTTGTTCTTCATGACTTGCCACTTATTCAAAAGCTGACCTACATGGCTGCAACGTCTTATGTTGCGAGGTATATTCCGATCGAGTGAGGCTACGCTCGCGCTTAGCGATTGCCCTTTGGAGTCGGATGGACTCGCTTTACTTGACGCTTCCGCAGCATTAGTAGTTTATTTCTCATGAGTTGGCCTTGAGCCAAATTTATTCTCTTGTAATAAAGACTCTATATGAGAACCGTAATAATATTCAGGTGTGATTGAACTTTGATTACTTTATCGATGTAATCGTGAGTACCAAAGATGATCTTGGGATGGTACAAACACGTAGATTTGACCGATTTTGGGTCAGGTCGCTCTGAGAGATGGTATCGAGCACACGCTGACCGTAGGATCGTAACCCCTAGGATCGGAAAGCCATAGGAAGAGACCATTTACTTTTTACCCTTATCATTCCGTAATTCCCCCTGTTCATTTCTAACTCCTCTCCGATTTTCAACATTCTAGATGGCCGTCGAGTTCACCCCAGTTTTGCTACCGGAGTTTTGCCAGCCCGATGAGACAATGCCCTTCGGCAGGAAGCTGGTCCAGTTGGTGAAGAAGCTGAAGATTGCTCTACCCTCGATCACCGGGAAGCCAACTAATGCACTTCCGACGGACACCCGCTACAGGATTGAGGTGCATATCCCAGGGAGAACCTTCGGAGGACACACGGAGCCTATTGACTTTGAGTTCACCGAGTTCAACTGGATCATCGGAAGGGACGTGGCGATCTATCGAGCACTTGGACATCTCCGAGAGGAGTACAGGGCCGAGCTCGATCCCTCAGACCTCGCCATGGTTTCTCGCAGAGCGAGGAACGGAGATATCATCCGTACCGTCGAGGACGACTCCACTCTCTCGTACATCCAGGACTTGGAGTGTCTTCTCAGGAAACGGGAGATTCAGACTCGCCGTAACTCGAAGACACACCGGAAGCTTTTGTTCCGCGAACTGGAACTGGAGGAGAAGGCACGCGCAGACTTCCTTAACCATGAGGAAGAAGTCGCGGACTTCATGGAGACAGTCGACGACCTGAAGATGAAGCTTGCCGCGATAGAGGAAAAGATGGACTTGGGAGAGGACCTTTTTCCCAGTGGAGATGATGGACCTCTCGTGAGCAATGATCAAGATTATGAAGGGAGTTCCACTGAAGGAATTCACAAGAGGAGGCGCCACAACAGAGGACGCAAGGATTATTGATGAAGACTTTTTAGTCGACCACCATGTTATTTTTACTTTTTCGTCGATCAGTTAGGCCGATATTTTTTTTCCTTCGATTAGTCTTGAGCTTTTGTAATCGAGTTTGAACCATGTTTGAGTGGAATGAGTAAATGATTGGTGTGTTTATGATTGTGCATTCATATGGGTAGTGTTATTTCTCATAGACCATTGTTCTATTCTAATTTTCTCATCCACCCCAAAACACCAGATGCCTCCGAGACTGACACTGGTTTTCCGCCGGAGCTCACCCAGCTGCTCCAGCAGCAGAATGCACTGATGCAGCTACTTATCCGGAATCAGAACAACAACACCAACAATCCACCGCCACCACCCCCTGTGGACAACTTGACTCGATTCCTGAGGCTGAATCCGCCAATGTTCTCTAGTAGCACTGAGCCGATTGTGGCTGGTGATTGGCTCCAAAAGTCGGAAGAGAGCTAATCACCGTTGGATGCACCGATGCAGAAGGTGCGCTTTGTCACAGATCAACTTGATGGACCTGCAGCTTCTTGGTGGGAGAACTACACCGCCACTTATCCCATTGGTGCCATCACATGGGATCAATTCCAGCAGCCTTCCGCACCGCTCATGTTTCAGCTGGAGCCATGAGTGCGAAGAAGCGTGAGTTCCGCAACTTACGCCAGGGAACCGTCTTGTGGCACAAGACGTGGATGAATTCAGCAAGCTCGCCGCTATGCCCCGGATGATGTGGCCACAGATGCCGCAGCGGGAGAAGTTCCTTGAGGACTCAATGATGAACTGAGCATGCAGCTTATTGTGGCTACCTTCAACAACTACCAGAGCTGGTAGACAAGGCCACCATACTTGAAGGCAAGCAGCAGCAGATAGAAAGCATAAGCGGAAGTACAGCCAGGGAAGCACAACTCGGGAGCTCAGCGAAGCCCGTTATGCACCATACTCGGGAGGGCACACCCATCATAACCATGGAGGTCATAACCATGGAGGAAATGGGAACAACCGCAGCCAGGACAACAAGTCAGGCCATGGCAATGGCAATGGAAGCAGTAATGGCAATCAGCACCGTTCTGCCCGGCTCGAAGGATCTGAGCCACATCACCGCTTCAAGTGCCGAAGACAGGGCACTATGCCACCGACTGCCGGGAGGCTAAGCGGAGAATGGAAACGGCAATGGAGGCTCAGCGAAGAAGCCCAATCCGTTCCCTCGTGCTCGGGTGAACCACATCGACGTGGAGGACGTCTATGATCAGCCGGATAATCGTGGTTGGTAAGTTTTATTGAATTCACGTTCAGTTTTGGTACTCTTTGATTACGGTGCAACGATTCATTCATATCAAGGGTAGTTGTGGAAAAGTACGGGTTGCCCACTAAAACCCTTAGAAGCCCCCTTCGTCGGTTCGCAGGAGGAGAAATGATGGCAGGTTTAGGCTGTCATGCAATCCTCAACATCGGGAACCATAAATTT
Source organism: Aegilops longissima (assembly GCA_021605205.1). Classification (NCBI taxonomy): domain Eukaryota; kingdom Viridiplantae; phylum Streptophyta; class Magnoliopsida; order Poales; family Poaceae; genus Aegilops; species Aegilops longissima. The sequence continues at coordinate 287,830,995 of CM038680.1, forward strand.
CCCTTGGACCTCATAGTGTTGGAAACCCGGACCTTGGATGTAATCCTAGGCATGGATTGGTTGACAAAGTTTGAAGGAACATAGATCGTGCCCAAGAAGTCTATTCTGCTCACCACCCCGGCGCGTAAGAGGATCAAGTATGTAGCCAGCACAGCCGGATGAAGAATCAGGTGCATTCCCTCACGGGAGTTGTTCAAGAGGAAGTGCCAGTAGTGCAAGACTTTCCCGATGTATTTCCGGAGGAATTACCAGGAATGCCACCGGACAGGGACATTGAATTTCTGATTGAGCTATTGCCCGGCACAGCCCCAATATCCAAGAGACCTTATCGGATGCCACCGAATGAGTTGAAAGAGATCAAGGATCAAATTAATGAGTTAAAAGGATATATTCGTCCAAGCTCATCACCTTGGGGAGCCCCAGTTCTTTTGGTAGAGAAGAAGGATGGAAGTTTGAGGATGGTTGTGTATTATCGTGCGTTGAACGAAGTAACCATCAAGAACAAGTACCCTCTGCCGATGATTAATGATCTGTTTGATCAGCTAGTTGGAGCCAAGGTATTCTCTAAGATCGATCTTCGATCAGGGTATCATCAGTTGAAGATCCGAGAAAAGGATATACCCAAAACAGCATTCACTACCAGGTATGGTTTATATGAGTATACCGTCATGTCATTTGATTGACTAATGCTCCGCATACTTCATGAATTTGATGAACAAGGTGTTTATGGAATATCTGGACAAGTTTGTCGTGGTGTTCATCGATGATATATTGATTTTCTCCAAGAGCGAGGAAGAGCATAAGGAACATTTGCGTCTAGTTCGGAGAAACTTCGAGAACATCGAGTTGTATGCCAAGTTCAGCAAATGTGAATTTTGGTTGAAGGAAGTTGGATTCCTCGGACATGTTATTTCAGGAGAAGGAATAGCAGTTGATCCCGCCAAAGTTGAATCAATCACCGATTGGCAGTCACCCACCTCAGTCATGGAGATCCGCAGTTTTCTCGGACTCGCAGGATATTATCGGAGGTTTATTGAGAACTTCTCGAAGATTGCCAAGCCCATGACTGAGCTGTTAAAGAAGGAAGCCAAGTATGTTTGGACCGAGGAATGTGAAGCCAGTTTTCAGGAATTGAAGAAACGATTGGTCACAGCCCCAGTGTTGATTTTGCCGGACATACACAAGGAATACCAGGTCTATTGTGACGCTTCTCGTCAAGGACTCGGAGGAGTATTAATGCAGGAAGGTAAAGTTGTAGCTTATGCCTCCAGACAGCTACGACCTCACGAGATGAATTATGCCACGCATGATTTGGAGTTAGCAACCGTAGTGCATGCACTCAAGACACAGAGACATTTCCTCATCGGAAACCGTTGTGATGTTTACACAGATCACAAGAGTTTGAAGTATATTTTCACGCAGAAGGAATTGAACCTCGAGCGGAGGAGATGGCTAGAGTTGATAAAGGACTATGACATGAGACTGCATTACCACCCCGTAAAGCTAATGTTGTAGCAGATGCTTTGAGCCGTAAGAGTTATGTGAATACTCTTACAAGCAGGAGGATTACCCGGAGTTAGTCGATGACCTCGTAGATCTCCGATCGGAGATAGTTCCAAGAGGATATGTTGCAACTCGAAGTTCAGTCCACTTTGGCGAAAGGATTCGTGAGGCCCAGAAGTCGGACAAGGAAATTGATGAGATAAAGCAAAAGATGGATGAAGGAAAAGCTAAAGGATTCAGTAAGGATGAGCACGGAACTATTTGGTTCGAGGATCGTATTTGTGTGCCCAATGATCCCGAACTCGGGAAGCTAATTCTTCAGAGGCTCATGATTCACCGTACTCGATTCATCCGGCAACACCAAGATGTACCTGGATTTGAAGGAAGTTTCGGTGACGGTATGAAGAAGGATATTGCCGAGTGCGTAGCGATATGCGATGTTTGTCAACGTGTAAAGGCGTAACATCGAAGCCAGCAGGGTTACTCCAACCTTTGCCGATTCCCGATTGGAAATGGGAGAAACTTGGAATGGATTTCATCACAGGATTACCCAGACCCGCTCAGGTTATGATTCTATCCGGTAGTGGTTGATCGTTTGACCAAGGTAGCTCACTTCATTCCCGTGAAGACTACCTATACCAAAGCTAAGTTGGCCAAGATATACATGACCAGGATCGTATGTCCGCATGGAGTTCCGAGGAAAATCGTGTCGATAGAGGAACGTAGTTTACCTCAAAGTTTTGGAAGCGATTGCATGAAACTTTGGGTACGAGGCTGGAATTCAAGACAACTTTTCATCCGCAGAGCAGATGGACAGACCGAGAGAGTTAACCAGATTACGGAGGACATGTTGAGAGCTTGTGTGCTAGACTATGGGTCTAGCTGGGATGATAATTTGTCGTGCGCAGAGTTCTCATACAACAACAGTTATCAATCCGATCGAAGATGGCCTCTTCGAAGCTCTATACGGAAGGAGGTGCGAACACCATTGTTGTGGGATAGTGTTGGAGATCGATCACTTTTGGTTCCGACCTTATCGAGGATTCGAAGAGAAAGTCAAGCTGATTCGAGACAGACTCAAGATAGCACAATCGAGACGTAAGAGTTATGCCGACGATGGCGCAAGGAAGTGACTTACGAAGTGGGAGATCGAGCATACCTTCATGTGTCTCCACTTCGTGGAATCAAGAGGTTTGGTGTCAAGGAAAGTTAGCACCCGATTCATTGGCCCTACAAAATCCTCGAGCGTCGTGGAGAGGTTGCCTAAGTTGGAATTGCGGAAGGATTGTCCGGAGTTCATGATGTCTTCCATGTTTCTCACCAAGAAGTGTCATGCCGACATGGCCGATGTTCCGTTGAGAGACACAAGGCCCCTAGAGGCCATACAGCTTGAGCGGTGATCGACTTACAAGGAGAAACCCGTCCGAATTCTCGAGACTGCAAGCGAGTCACCCGCAGCAAGGTCATCAAATTTTGCAAGGTCTTTGTGGAGTCACCACACCGAGGAAGAAGCCACACAGGCGCCAAGAAGATCTTCTTGAGACCACCCGCACCTATTGCTAGCCAACCCGAATCTCGAGGGCTAGATTCATCTTAAGGTGGTAGGTTTGTAACATCCCAAATTTCCTATTTGGAATGTTTTACAATTATAGCTAAGCATCCTATGCATCCTATTTGAATTTGAATGCCATTTGGAGTTTCAGAGAATTTTGAGTTTTGAATTTGAATTCAAACTTTGGCAAGTGGGGAAACATTTCAAAAACTATGTCTGATAAATACTTGATCAAAAGTATGAGAGGAGTGAACATGACACTCCAAAAATATCAGAGGAAAATATTGCCAAAAGTTTTGGATTCAAATCTGAATTTTATTTGAATTTGAAAAAAATGGATTTTTATAAAGTTTGGATTTTGCCTTTGGAAAAATGTTCAAATGATAGGGAATATTCCCCTGATCATTTTGGTATATATATACCCTATATAAAATATTTATAGTTATTGTTTTATTCCTGTTTTGTTTTATTAAAAAATTCAAAATTAGAAACCCCCAGCGCCACCAGCCCTAGCCCAGCCAGTGGAACCCCCCACCCCGGCCACCGAAGCGGCCCAGAGGCCAGCCAGCACGATCGAGCAGCCTCACTCGCCTCGCCCAAAAACCCTTGGCGCGGTCGCCCGCTCGCTCCACCCCCCTCTCTCTCTCTCGCAAAGAGGCCCCACCCCTTCGTCAACCCCGCCCCACGCCACGCCGTCGCCAGCCAGATCGCGGATCCCGAAGGATCCGGGATCCCGATCCGCCCCCGATCGCCCCCCGAAGCATGGCCGAGGCCCCAGCCTATTTAAGCCGGACCTCCGCACCCCATTCCCCCCCTAGCACCTCGCCGGACTCCCTCCTCCTCTCGCTCGAGCTCACCGGAGACCCGAGTCGCCGCCGCCGCCATTCTCGTCGCCGTCGCCGCCCTAGCCACTCCCGGTCACCCCCGACTCCACCAGACGCATCCCCGACCTCGTCCGCACCCCCAGCCACTCCCGACCTCCCCAACGCCCGGAGCCCTCGCTTTTTCGTCGCCGCCGCCGCCGCCACCGAGCTCCGGTAAGCCGCCGGAGACCCCCTCCCCCGTCCGATGCGTGATGAACGGTGTAGATTAGAACCCCGAAGGGGTATTTCTTTTTATAAAAACCGCCCGGTTCGGCCGGTTTAGTTTACGGTTTATTTAGTTAGGGTTTTTATTTATTAGCCCGGCCCGTTTTAGTTTAACCCGAGGCTCTTTTAGGTTATATTACGCCCAGTGCACCGTTTAGGCCCATTAGGCCCTTTTTCTTTTATTTTTGTTTTCTGTTTTAACAGAATAGTTTCTGTTTTGAAAAATTCATATCTTTTATTCTATTTAATATTTTTAGGTGATTTTTTTTTGTTGGTTTTCAAATTTTCTATAGTTTCTGTAGAATATATATTTAGCTATGTTAAAATTAATTAAAATTGCTTTATTTTAGTTTTAGCCAGAATAGTAAATCTGCTATAACTTGAGTTAGAAAAATTATTTTGGATGATTCTTTTGTCCCAACTTTATTTTGACATTGGCAAACCATAGAAATTAACTTGGGTATTTTAGGATTAATAAAAAAATAGTTTTAAGCAGAATCTTGTTAATCCTAATTTATTAACTAGCTACTGTTTTCCTATTAATTTAATTAGTAAATAAATTTATTTTTAACATGTGATTGGTTATTCTAGGATAATTTCTGTCACTTTATAGGATGAACTTTTATGTATAATAAATAAAAGTTTTATTTTATTTTCTTAATAGAAATTGGATTAGGCCTAAAAGGAGTTTTATAATAGCTTTTAAATTAATTCTTTTTGCTCCTAGTTGATTAATGAAATCTTTTACATTAAGTTAACATAAAACCATGATTAGGTAATGTTGGGTAAAATTTTTATTATATAAAACTACTTTTAGTTATTGTTTGAAGTAGGAAAACTTTGAGTTGGTTTTCTTTGAGTTTTCCCTTTTGGTTTTGCTTTGTTGGTTTTGTGTGTTACTTGTTATGCTATTGTGTTATGTGATCCCTTTGCTATATGCTTATTGTGATTTGTTTGTCTCGTTAGAGTTTCCGAGTCTGAAGCTTGCTACTCTGAATCTTTAGCTTACGAGGATCATCAGCAAGGCAAGTTTTGATCATGTTATTCCTATACCTATGTTTTTGTGCATTAGAATTGTCACCACCCACCATGCATGCAGAGTTGAAATTTTGAAGTTATTAAACTTGAGTAGTATCATGTGGTAGGATGAACCAATCCCTTGTTACCATGACCCGGATTAAGTAGTTTACTTTGCTATGCTCGTGAGCGGGTTTTGGTTGAGTGAAATTCATAAGCAAGATGTGAGAGTCAATGATGATGACAACCCCATGAACTACAAGAATCAAGATGGACTTGAATTCACTCTTCGGGTGGAGGATTTGTTGACGGGCACCCGGAGAACCCAGTGGTTGGCGGGATGCATGGAGAAGTGCCATGACATCTTGCGGAAAGCTTCACCCAGCCACGAAGAGAAGGATGGATGCCCCATGACCGAAGCTTACTCTGCAGCCGCAAGCCATTATGGGCTCTGCTGGGTTAACCTTAGTAGTGACGCTGGCTGGGCGGTACTACGAGATGTAGAAGAACGGTAGGATTGGATGGGTACGGCAGTAGCGTAAGAACTCTCTGGAAGACCCTGTTTCATTAGTCCGTCTTCAAACACCATGAAGTGCGAAGACTTTAAAGGAGGAATGATTCTTGCGGGAAAGTCGCAAACCTCTGCAGAGTTAAAAATCTAATCGATTAGCCGTGTCCCGATTCACGGACAATTTGAGCCTCTGGAACTTGGAAGTATTCGGATATCTCAACACTAAAACTAATGAATTAATTTGAGGGTTTATGGCTTAATAATTTGGGAATGAGATATTGGTTGGCGGAACCATCTCAATAACTACCAACAATTGTAGTAATTTGCAAGCAAGTCCATTTGTAGTAAGAGAAAATTGGCTTTTAGCAAAATGATGAAACTTAGAGCTCCACAGCCAAATGCATATAGTGATAGTAAATTTATTATTGTTGTTCTTCATGACTTGCCAGCTTATTCAAAAAGCCGACCTACATGGCTGCAATGTCTTATGTTGCAGAGGTATATTCGATCGGGAGTGAGGCTACGCTCAGCTTAGCGATTGCCCTTTGGAGTCGGATGGACTCGCTTTACTTCGACGCTTCCGCAGCATTAGTAGTTTATTTCTCATGAGTTGGCCTTGAGCCAAATTTATTCTCTTGTAATATAGACTCTATATGAGAACCGTGTAATAATATTCAGGTGTGATTGAACTTTGATTACTTTATCGATGTCTTGTGAGTACCAAAGATGATCTTGGGATGAATACGGAACCACGGAGATTTGACCGATTTTGGGTCAGGTCGCTACACTTCATGTTTCTCCTATCCTCGCAAACATGGTCTCTCGACGTCTCCCTTGAGAAGTTTCACACTCTCCCCATCATTATACATTACACGTTTTCATTATCTCTCACGTCTCTACTATTCTCTGGTATCACTCGGTACCTAAGCTTTCTTTTTCACCGCCACACACACAGTCTCCACTTGTCTTTCACTTCGTCTTTCTCTCTATGGGATTCTCTCACACACCCTATATGTCTCTACATATGACTCATACCACTAAAATTACTCTCTCTCTCTCTCTCTCCTGTAGACACAACATTTGTTGCGGTCTCCTTTTAAATCTCCATCCCAGGTGACATTATTCATTTGTTTACCGATCGAGACAACCCGACTACCGTCTCCTCTCTCTCTCACACACACACACACACACAACTCCTGCTTCCACTCCCTTCCCGACTACCGTCTCTCTCTCACACACACAAAACTCTCGCTTCGCACCCGACTCGTATTTCTCTCACAAACATTTATCGACTAGCTAGCCTCTAGATAGGTTTATACACCCTTTTCTCGTGCTTCCACCATCGCATACATGTCTCTCTCCGCTCCTTGTATCTATGTAGATTTTTCTTCCCTTCTTGAGACACGCCCTCTCGATCGTGCACACACACACTATCGCCTCATTTTAAGCTGATACCTATCGCACACACACTCCTTGTGTCTTTGTCACACATGCACTCCGTCCTCCTCCACTCTCCCTCTCTCTCTCACACACATGGGATTTTTGCAACAACTAGCAAGATGCCCATGTGTTGCACGGAACATCAATATGCATTTGTATGAGTAGTTTATCTTGTGGGGGGAAAGGATGAACGAGGGAAGGCCTTATTTGCAAATGTGGAGAGGGTTGTGGGTATCTTTTTGCAAAATTGCCATAGTTTCCTTCCTATCCGTCAGATATAGATCGGACGGCCTATATTGCAGGATGGTAGGCACACGATCATCACCGACAATGCTTTTTATAAGAGTAGGGATAAAAATAGAGTTGGTGATGATGGTGGGCCTGCCATCTGCAATGTAGGTCGTCAATTTATATCGGACGGATAGGAAGGAAAATATGGCAATTTACCCACTCTTCACCACATTTGCAGATAAGGCCTTCCCTCGTTCATCCTTTTCTCCCACAAGATCTTGATGTTCCGTGCAGCGCATGGGCATCTTGCTAGTAAGAGTAGAAAATAGACATATACCACTTCTCGAATCTTGAAACCAACAACATTCCTCCTTATCTCATCAAAACCGCCAAAGGAATATATTTTGAGTGAAACATAACATATTTTTAGTGATATCGTATTTCAAAGCTAGACTTTTTTCGATCAAATCGGTGAATATGTATTAATCTACTTTGATGGTGTGGCAGCGCATTGGCACATTGCTAGTAGTTACTATAATTTTTGGACACCGGACAAGCGGTGGAGTACATATCTGAGAGAAGAGGTGCATGCACGCATGGCCTCTCGCTGTCTCGCACACATGAGTGTTACGTAAAGGCGACATTAACAAATAAACCCTAAAACCCTAGGTGCACGAATGCTGCATTCGCGGGTACCGGGTATGTGGTGGAGCACCTTTGTAGGAATAGTCAGCTCGCGTGATAATTTGATCCGTAGGAGTTGATGGTCGGGACCACAGGTGAACGACTTGGAGCGCGGTGGCTCGCCAGTTGCCACAGATCAAGTAGCCACGTTTAAAATATCATTTTTTAGCGGGGTTAAGAGTTCCGATTTTCAATGGTGCATTATAAGTAGTAAGTAGTTTTTAGAACGATTGGTATGGAGTGAAAATGGAATTCATAGTACTACGTACCTCCTTGGCGTATGGTTGTATGGTTTTTTTTTTTTGCGATGGAGGTTGTATGGTTTTATGTTGCAAGATGTTGAACCTGGTAGTTCTAGGGCAAATACTATGGTTTAGATTTTGATGCTGGTTTTCAGTAATGAAAATCGGAAGGGGAAACCCTTCTTTGATTAAAAAAACTACTACCTCCGTTCTGGTTTACTAGTCCCCATCGTACTTTGGGTCAAAGTTTGTCCATGAATTTTACTTGTAAAATGTGAATGGAAAACGAGATTTTGTTATACCCAAACAAAAAGGACTAGAGGGAGTGATTGCTCGACATGGACGCGACCTTTCATAAGCGCGAGGCATTGAACCGCACGCCCGGCCAAGAGGGCCGCTTTTCGCTGCGAGCCGGCTGAGCACGCCTCCTACTTGCGTGCAACCAGCTTAAGACTGCACGCGTGCCTTCATTGAATCCAGCGCGTGTGCGGCAACACGTCCTTCCGCGAGCCGGCAGGCATTTTAGAACACAAAAAATGACTAAAATATAATTAGTTTACGCATGGTCTTGACTTGTTGTGCTCGCCTTGGTAGCGAGGAACTAGTAGAGGATTTTCTTTATTTATAACTCTCCTCACATTTTTTGGCTTTGAAGTGAATCATGGTTGTGGACATTATGTATGAATGTGCGATATATGTGAACATGAGTTTGATGTGGAATTTGAACTTGGAATGCGGGCTTGCGCGTGAACTATACCATGTCAATGCTTAAATGCATTATTGTTTGGAAAGTAATTGATGTTATTACATGACCGGAAAAAAAATTGTGCCACATCGGTTAGATGCACAGACGTCTACAACAGCATCTTGTTGGATAAACATTTGAGCCTAGCTATTATGAAGGAAATTTTGTATTGACAACAGTTTTAGATAGCAAGAGGCGCCTAGCCTGCTCTGCCTCTGCTAGCTTATTTAAAGCTTCTTCCATCTCTTCTTTGGCTTGGGTGAAGAGAGCATCTGATTGCTCTTTTGCTTCTTCAGAACTCAGCTACATTCTCAAGGGCTGCTGCACGCTCTTTCAGCCTTTACTAATGCCACGAGGACACGAACAGTGGCGACTCCACCTGTCTTGTGTGTAATCCAGCATCATCTGGAATTTGCATCTTGTGTCTAATCCAACATCATTAGGGAACTGGCACCTTGTGTGTAATCCAGCCTCATTTTGGAAACATGATCTCGAGGTTGACCATACTTCCCTCCTTGCAGGAACTGCATCTTGACATGAAGTTACTTCTTTTTTAGATCAATACTCAGAGCAACCTAGATCCATTTAGTAGAAGCCAGATAAACAGAACTCGGAGAAGTGAATTCAAAAGGCAAAAAATAAAAACAGACTACAAGGTGAGAACACCCACTTCCTACATCAAGCTAAAAACGAAAGCATTAGGACGATTAAGACTCTTCTTATTACACATCAAAGAACACCACGCTTAAGAGAAACAGAAACTACAACATATACACATCGAAGAACACGAGGCTACGAAAGTAATTGAAAGGTGTTACTTACCAAAGCTCGTTTCTGAGTTGGTGCAGCTCCTCTTTAACTTGCCACGCTCCTTGAAGATGTCCCGAATATCCCTTGTTTGGTCTTCATTGCTCCTCTGCATGTTTGCACTCGTGGTTTAAAATCTCAACATGGCAAGAAAAATATACTACTAGTAATACTCGCATCTTGTGGGCAACATTAAAGCACTAAATGCGCCATGTTAGAGCATCTCCAACAGAATGCATAGCGTGGTGCTTTAAAAAGAGTTTACTGATGCTGAGATCAAGAAGTAGATACTAGAGTAGAGGATAGTTCTCAGCATAGATAGATAAAAAGATAATTCAACTACTCCTCGTCGTCCGACTCCTCCTCGGTGATGTCCTCCTCCGGCGTCGATTTGTGGCGTGAAGATACCGATCGTCGTCAGTTCCCGAGCGACGCTGCTCCTAGCCTCATGTTGAATTGAGCGTCTGCTTTTCGCCTACGCTTGTCCTCGCGATAGGCGGCTCGCTCCGCCCTCCTTTGCGCGTAGAACTCGCGCTCGTTGATGATGTCCTGCGGGAAGTGTTGGCGTCACAGCTCCATGGCTTCCTCGTCCATCTCGGTGATGCCGAGGCGCTGCTCCGCCTCCGGTTGTTGCGGCGATCCTCGTCGATGCTAAGCCGCAGCGAGCGCGACTCCTGCGCCCGCTCCAGCGTTGGCACGTTGGGGAAGTTCAATGTTCTATGAGGCCACGGGCGCCACACCGCCGCATCGTATCGCTGGGCGGCCTCGTTAGCGGTGTCGAAATTGCGAGGCGAGGCACATCCCGCGAACCGGATCTCGGTAGAGAATCCGCCGGAGGGCGCAGCGACGCCGCCAGTATCCCCAAGTTTCCGGCGCGCGGCGGCATGGTGGCCTGGCGGCGAAAAAGGCGGGGAAAGAGCGGTGGCGAGCCTGGCAGCAGAGCAGGGAGAGAGTGGTGGCAAGGCACAGAGCGGTGGGGGCGTTGGATTTTATAAAGCGCGCGGACACATGCATAAAACTAAGCGCACGCCGGCGCTTTTTCCCCCAGCGCGATCCTTTCCCGACGTCTCTGCTATCTCTACTCTCTTCTCTACTGTTATATTTATTTTATATTTTATATTTAATATTTATCTCTACTTCCTTTACAGTCTACTTTTCTTCTCTATACTTTTTTCTTGCAATATAGGCCGTCCGATTTATATCGGCGAGATAGGAAGGAAACAAATGGGAATTTTGCAAAAAGATACCCATACCCCTCTCCAGTTGCAAATAAGGCCTTCCCTCGTTCATCCTTTTCTCCCACAAGATAAACTACTCATACAAATGCATCTTGATGCGTGCAGCGCATGGGCATCTTGCTAGTTCTAAAACATTTCCATCATTTGCCACACTACTGGTTGCGGATGAAAAACCTACCAAGCACAAATAGCGATCTGAGAGCGGCGCACAATTACAAGCTGATATTCTGTTGGACAATGGGCTATAACCAATTACTTTTACGGGAACAATAGAACCCAGGAAATTTGAAGGGTAGGTATGAACAAAATTGGAACTGCACATGTACTGCTAAGTGATTCAATACACACATTACCAATCGAGGAGGAGAACGATGGTCGCTGCCGCCTCTGTGAGTCATGGTCGGCAACGAGAGTCAGTTCATTGTCCACGACGGTGGTACTTCTGCGCTTGGCTTCGGCTTCCAGGAAGCAGATCCGAGACCATGGAAGACAATGCCAGGGAAGAGACTCCGTGTATGACGATGACGGTGGACCGGCTCTAGTGCGGCGTACAAGGTCGTCGATGAGGCAGATGCGCTGCGGTGGACAAGTGCGCCGATGTAAAGGGGATGAGCACGAAGGCTGCGGTGCCGTGGAGAAGTCTATTTTGCGGTGGGGATAGAAAATGGGGAGTATTCAGGTGTACTACTCTAGGTGCCGGGGTGGGGTTGGCTGGGTAGGGTGAACCTGAAGTTATGAAAACAGCCCCCTACCAAGCGTCATCCGTAGGCCTGTTCGAAGGCTATGATGGTAACTTCCCTTTGCTCGAATCAGGGTCGGGAGATTTTCCGCCGACCTCAAAATTTTGTGACCTTTGGACTCCCGTGTGGCGTGTTGAGTGATTCGGCTAAGCAATTAGCGAGTAGTAGTAGTAAACTTTGCATATTAGGTTTGACCAAGTCAAACTTCCTAAAGTTGACCAAGTTTATAGAAAAATATAAGCATTTACCATAACAAATATGTATGTTGTGAAAGTACATTCAATAATGAATCTAATGGTATTTATTTGTTATTGTATATGTTAATTTTTTTTGTTATAAGCATTCTAAGAGTTTACAAAACTTGACTTTGACCAATGCTAATACGCGGACTTAAATAAAAACGGAGGGAGTACACATTTGTTTTCTTAGTTTGTAGTGAACTAATCATTTGTTGAAATTGTGAAATAAATATATTAGGCTATTGACTTCGAATGTAATTGTCTATACAATTCAATAGTTACAATCATTGTCGAATCCCAAGATGTATACAAGGTCTATAGTACTTCACAACATGCTCAAACTCACATAATCCTAGTCAAATGAGAATCTAAATGCATTTCATAGTTATTACTTTGTAGGATGCAACAAAAACAACCATAACTCTACATCAGCCATTATAGAAGCAACATTTTGACATATCCCAATGTGTGAATGAAACGTGCAGAGAGAGCTTTTGAAGATGGAGCAGATAGGGCGGGAAAGATTGTATGTATGTGGACTAGAGAGTAGGAGACAAACCTAACGAGGCAGAGAGAGAGAGATAGAGAGAGAAAGAGAGAGGAAGAAGTTAGGTGCTGTGAGAAAGATGGATACATGTAATATACATGAGATGCGTGTGCATCTGGATTACTGTATCGTGGAAGGAGAAGAGACAACATGTTTGATGAGAGAGATGGAAAAACATGGGCGAGAGGGAAGGATCTCGTGGGTTGAGGGATTGACAATTTTGTGCGGGGGAGAGAGGGATTGGTAATTTTGTGCAAGAGCGAGAGAGGGTGGGGGGGGGGGGAGTCAGTCAGCCATCATCACATCACCCTGCTTCCAAATGACCCCACATTCTCTAGCGCGGTGTGGTCGCCGTCTTCGATCTGCTCGATGCCCTCTTTGAAGATTGAGGTGTTGTGCATGTTGGGGTGCAAAGAAGCACAAGCGAGAGTGGTCACCGTATAACCATAGATGGGGATGAATAGTGTGCTCGGGGGAGTGTGTGTGTGTGTGTTGTGATGCGTGTGTCTGTGTGTGTGTGTGTGTCAGATATTGAGAGAAAACAAACCTAAGGAGAGAAATGGGTATTCACGAAGAGATTGTGTGGGCCTTGAGGTGGGCAGGGGCCGAGTGAGGGTGTCAAAATGTGCGCGTTGATGCATGTGTTGTATCACGACCGTCACGAGGATGGACGAATCGAGAGAGATGGTTGTTGTGTTACGGATGCTCCTCTCTCTGTCTCTCTCTCCCTCCCTCTCTCTCTCTCTCACACACACACACAAGTAAACTAGAAGACCGTTCTCTCATGTATACACAACGTATCGGCATCTGTCTATGTCTCACTCATGCATGATCATTTGCACATTCACACCTCTCTATGTACATATCACACGCACACCGTCTCCACATTGCCCTTCATACAACACACATATGGACACATACACACGTTCTCTCTCAGTCACACACAAAATCAGTATTAAAAAACTAGGGTGCACCTAAAGCGTCCAAATCCAAATAAACACGAATGGAGCTAAATTCAAATATATGGAAATATTGCAGCGTCAAGAACTTCCACAGGAAAAAAAGTTGAGTAATGTTAGAGGTTGTTTTCACACACACAAAAGGTTCGGTGGATGTCCTTGTAGCGACACGGTGGCCTTGCCGTTTGATCGACCATGCAGCGGCAGCGATTCACGCGCTTGCATAGGATTCCGTATCGTGGCTGTGGTACTAACTAATAAAAGCGCTGCCTAAGTCTAATGTTTACGTGTAATAGTAAGGTTTTCTTTTAAGTTTGACCAACCTTATATATAAAACTAAAGTAAGCTCCCACACTTGCACTCATCAATATGCCGCCGCCACCGTTGCGCATGCCGGCGCCCACCTGCTCCGGCCAACAATTTCTCGCCCATCACCGCCGTGTCGCCGCCATCCCTGTGCCATGAAGCCGAAGGCTCGCCCGCTCACATCGTCTGCAGTCCCTCCTCGCGATGCCGCCGTGCTGCCAAGCACGCGAGCAGCTGGTGGAGCCGCATCTATGCACGCAACGTATGTAGAGGAGGACGAGTGCGTGCTCCAGCATGCCGGCGAGGAGGAACTAGCGTGTCATTGTCATCTCCTCCCGCGCGGAGGAGGCGCGCATGGTGGCTGTCACGGCGGAAGCCGGTCGCGCGCGCGTCAAGCCCGCAAATCGGGTGCGGACACGGAATCTACCTTTGAAACCTTGAATGCCACGTGGATCCTGCAATCTGAAGGAGCAATTTGGGTCAGTCGACTCATGTGAGCCGTTTGATGCAACATGGATGGCTAGAAGGGCTTCTTCCACCTCTTCTGCCGTCTTCTTCCTTCGCTCCGTCGAACTTCTTTCACAAATCGACTGACCCAAATTATACCACTAGTACGAACGTATTAAGTACAGTAGGAACATGAAGATATGAGCAGTAGTACCAACTGCAAGAAGAACAGTAGTAAGACATAGTACTAGTACTACTGTACGTACTAAAGAGTTCAAATAACGAGAATGAACATAAACATAGTTCTGCTGGGGCCTCAGCACAACACACCCTTGAAAATAAAGTAAGCAACTAGTCCGCTTGACACTGTAGTAGAACCAGCATGAGCGACGGCACTGCCACCTACTCGGAGTCCGAGTCCACGTCCTCGACTTTGTCCTCGTCCCTCTTCCTCGTCCTCTTCGCCGACGCTTCTTTGCTTGAACCGGACGCTGGGCTCTGCTTCTTCATCCAACCCTTGTAGATATTTAATCAAAGGTAGGCATCCATTGCTGCGTACAGGATGTGATCTTCATCTAATGTCTTCGACTCCCATGCATGATGAAACTCGTGATGAGGTTTCTTGAGTTTAGCGTACGAAGGATCAATCATGGCTGCTGCCAGGGTCAACATTGAAGGTTGAGAGGAGGACACCAGGCTTGCCTTCTGGAGATCGAAGGGCTGGCCTACAACGAGACCTATCCGACGTAGGACATCCCTGTCGTTCTTAAAGTCTACAGTAACGAATTTCACTCTTTTGTCCTTGAGGAAGTTCTTAAAATCCTGGCACTCAACGTCGACATGGCATATGTGGTAGACCAAGCAAACATTATGTACGCAAACCTGGATCGCGGCAGGCTTCTTCCTCTCTTCGTCCTTTAGATCCTTCTCTCGTCCCAGGACTGTGGTGTACTCAACATCTAGCCCAGCGACCCACTCATATGTTGAACTGTTGAACATGCATAGGAAGCGAGCAAGCCATGCTTTCACCGTCTCGGATCCACGTGTGTAGATGACGATGAACTGATCACCGGTGATGGCTCTAACCTGGTACTCAGCGGCGACCATGGAGATTTGGGAGGCCATGGATTTTGGAGGAGGGTTAGGAGAAGTTGAACTGTTGTACCCATAAAAAAAACTGGTGGGCGAACTAATGTGAAAGGGCGGGACGACTTGGAGCGAACTGTTGTAAGGTAGAAGGCGGGGGACGAGTAGAGGCGTCTGAGCGGCGTGGGGTTGCTGGCTTGCCCGGTGGATAAGCGGATGCAAGCCCCAAAGAGTTCTCGAGAACTATCGGGACCCACTAGATGGCATGTCTACTAGACCCATATCGTAGGCTGACGGTATAGTTTACGCTGTTACTTGCGCCATGCCGGCGCGAGGATGTAACTTCACTTAATTCCGTCAAGCGTCGCGCCTCCCGACCTTCGCCTCCCTCGCAGCGGTCGCGCCTTTGAGACTTCGACCGGCTATAAATGAGCAATTTTTAGCCTTTTTTAGACAAGCAATTTTTTTGCCTACTCGCATGCATGATACTCCCTTTGGTCCTTTTTACTCCGTCAACCATTTGCAAAGTGTTTGACCAAATTTATACTTTTTTGAACACCACCTTATATTAATTAACCAGCCACACGGTACACTCATTCGATACAATATTCACCACACAGTGATGCGTTATTTACAAGAATACCATCTAATCTATTGTCAAAGCTATACTTAGCGATTAAGTGTGACACCTTATTGGCGAGCGGCTAATCTTTGACAATTGAAGATTGTTGATCAACTTCGAGATGCTCAACGCTTTCATCTTGAGTCACGCATAGCAGACTGTCATAGTCCCCGATGCAAGAGCGCTACCACAAAAGCGCAATCGGTCTCTAAAATTACAGGATTATGAAGAAATACCTATGTAGAGACCGGCAATGCAAGCCCTAAGCTCCGCTTCCTCCATGCTTTGACAGGCATCAATGAAATCCCACGACCAAATTTATACTAAAAATATCAATATCTACAATACTGATTATAATGAGTATAAGAACTACGTTTTATAATGAGTGTAAAAATATTGATTTGACATTGTGAATGTTAACACATTTTTCTATAAGTCTGGTGAAAGTAGAGGTACATTGACTTCAGACAAAACTTAAATGCACAATGAAGACTAGTTCCTCCGTCCAGGTGCGTGCCATGTCCTATCTTGTCACCACTACCTCCCTTCTAGTTTAAAGGGCTCGATTCAAAATTTTCACCTACTCTTAGCAAGATAGTAGAGGCGGTGGAATAGTTTTTGAAGTCTGCAAAAGTACTCAACTAGTGTTGTCGTTCTTCACAAAAAAATGTGTTTACCAATGCATGCATGAACACTAGTTACTCTAACCCCCCTCTCTTCTTTAATTCTTTGCCACATCAGCATGTTTGCTATTCCTGTGTGCATGATACCAGCTAAGATACCACCATTATGGCCAGCCTTGATCATCGCATGCAATAATTTAGTGCACCTTGAAATATGAAAATGTGTGGGGCGTGTATGTTTTTAATGACTTGAGACTATACCTAGCCCGGCATGCAAGATGACTTATTATGCACCGTTCCCCATACCTGCAGGAAGCCCGTTCGTCTCCAAATCTTTTCCTCTCCATGTGTGGAAACAATATGCTTGCCAAACTCTCCTTCTCCCTCCGTGGTCCCACCACTCCACCCGTGTGAAAAAATCTGCATGCATGACTCTCCTCCCCACGCTTCGTCCAATCCGTTGTGACCAGCAATATTTCCACCCCTTCGCTCCCCGTAATTTACTCCAACAAATATGCCCACATAGCTGTTACTTAGCTGCAGGTGCATTGGGTCAGCGACATATGGGCCCAGCAGGTGCAGCCCACATGTCGGTGGCGCAAGCTGAACCTGCTGATTAAGTCGATGCAACTCGATCCATATCTTACGTGGGTGTGCCATTGCTCACTATAAATACTGCGCCTCCACGACATCGCTATCTCCTCCCCTCACGTCCACGTTCATCGCTATCTCCTCCCCTCCCTCTCCGTCGACCACCATGGCATCGCCTCCCAAGCCCTAGGGCCCCTCGCTGCACCGGGCGGGCGGTCCTGAAGTCGTTCCGTTCCGTTCGCCGCCACTAGTCGAGGAGGACGCGTCGGTGTTCCGCTCCTCGCCGCTACGTGACGCGTCGTCGTTCCGTTCCTCGCCGCCACTAGTCGAGGAGGACGCGTCGTCGTTCCGCTCCTCGCCGCGATGCGACACGTCGTCGTTCCGTTCCTCGCCGCCACTAGTCGAGGAGGACGCGTCAGCGTTCCGCTCCTCGCTGCGACGCGTCGAGGTGGACGCGTCGGCGTTCCCAATCTTGCCAGCACGCGCGCCGGAGGACGCGTCGGCTCCCCACTACGAGGAGAACGCTGTGCCGCCCGCCGAGCCCCCCAGCCTTAAGGAGCTTTGGAAAGAAATGGATGTCGCCTTGTGGGAGGCTTTGCCTCCAGCGAGCGTGCCAAAATAAGCGGAGAAGATGGGCGAGGAAGAAAGCGCACCGCGAACAAGCTTCTGGGAGGCCTATGTCGCGTCCGAGAGAGTCGGACAATTGGCTCTTTGGCGAAAGGCTCGTCGAGGGCCGTGAGGGTGGCGGAGGGCGCCGTGTCGATGCCACGAGTGCGGTCGGGCCCAAGCGCCTCATCTCGCTTGGCGATGCGTGGACGGGTGCGCTTCCAGCATGGAGGAGTACTGTTGGCGCGGATCACCACACCGGTGAGATCGCGCTCGCCCACCGACAAGCCGCCAATCAGCACCTCGCGAGTTGCGAGGCTAAGGAAGAAGCGTTGTGTCGGCGGCTGGGAAGCGGCCGCGCACGGGGCACTCGTGGCGCGCGCAAGCGCTCTCTGACGTCGTGGCTTTAGGAGGAGTATAATTTTTGTTTCGTAAGGCGATCTCATTAGTTTTGGGACGCAAATGATAAATCCCAAATGTTCAGGAACTTTTAGCGTCCTTAATTAAGTATGTAAAAGGGAAAGTTTGGAAACCTTGTGTATATGTACACATTTTGCAAGTACATGCATATAGCACAAACTTTACTATATACTATCGCACTACACGTCTCTCTCGATATATGCTTGCAGACTGTGCTACTCCCTCCGTCCAGGTCAATAAGTCATCTTTGGTTGTGCACCGTGACCAAGGAGGGAAGACTTATACACCTAGACAGATGGAGTACTACTATTACTTATGTGCGTGCAAATGCACGTTTTAACATTACGATGCGGTTTTTGTAAAAGTAGAAAAACAGCACTAGTCAAGCTTGTGAAACGATTCAATGCAAAACAAATGCAAAAATGCTCGTTTGATTGTTTACTTTTAGCTTCCTTCTCTGTGGTTATTTCTCTGTCGTACTTTGTACGGAGTATCTGACTGGTTGGAAAGGCATGCAAATTCCCAAACCGCTTCCTACACCCTGTATCAAATTTTTTTTCCTAACAAGTTGTGACGTGCAATTGGAATTCCAACTTGAGTACTACTACTAGTAGGAGTACCAGGGGCCAGTTCTTTTAGGCTTCTAGATTAGTAATCCCATAACTACTACCTCCGTCCTGGTTTATTGGTCCCCATTGTAATCTGTGTCAAATTTTGATCATAAATTTAACTAATGAAATGTTAGTGCATGTCACATGCACTAACATTTATCGATTAAATCTTTGGTCAAAATTGCTAAATACAATGGTGAGGAATAAACCAGGACGGAGGTACTACTAATAGTAGTTTAGAAGCCCAAATAAATGAGTCTTGGCGCCTTAATGTTACTCTCCACCGTGACTAGTCTTATGGGAAAAGCTGGGAAGCCGCCAAAAGAACTGGCCCTAGGAGTAGTAGCTAGGGATACTAGGAGTAGTAGCTAGGGATCGAGTGTCTAGATGAACGAGAGAAAGTAAATGCAGAGAGATGAAATTCAAAAAGATGGAGGGATGTGATGGTTGCTTGTCATTTATTTTACCATGCCACTTATTCTTTGGGAGTGGTTGGGTTTTGTGATATGATGGCTTTTGCTTGCGCGCCACAAGCGGGTGAGACTCCCGTGCAGCGCCGCCCTCTACACTAGTACTACTACATCGGTCGTGGTTTATCCCCATTGAATTTGACTGAAGATTTAACTGACAAAATGTTAGTGCATGTCAACAAAAACAATATCGTTGGATTCGTATTTGAACATAGTTTTCAATTATATAATTTTAGGTGACATGCATCATCATTTATCGTACTATATATAATGTTAGTTCAATTTGTGGTCGTACTAATCTATAGTAAGGTGCCCGTGCGTTGCACGAAAGAGTGAAATGCATTGATCGGGGAGTTGTTTATTTTGGAAAAGGATGTGGGGGTCATCTCATGTATAACGGGTATCGATAGGTTTGTTCGGATATTATTTCATCTCTAGAGCTCACAAACATCCGGGTGAAATAGATAAAAAAAGTATCTTTTGCAAACAAAAGCGTTCAACTGTTCAACCTGCATCCAAAACTTGTGAAGAAATAACTCTTATTGTGCTTTGCAGGAAATGATCTTCAAGAATTAGTTTTTGAGTATCCATTGTTATACATGTTGGCTCTGAGATGACATGGCACTTTCTTATAGTCAACAGTTGGCTATACAATTTAAGTATTAACCATGCCCTTATACACCTAGACGGAGGGATTAAATCAGGATGACTTGGAAGGGGGCAGAGGATATGTAAGAAATGGTTCATCATAAGTCTTCCACCAGTACTGTAGTAAAAATTCATACATGGAAGATTATAGACTAAACCATAAATGGATACAATTTTATTCATGGCGATACTCCAATAGAGCAAGATCATGCATGGAAGTCTCCACATGCTTAGACAGCGGATTACATTGAGCGAAGACTAATGATCAACATTTAACTTCAATATGCAGATGTCCAGGTGAACCTCCTTGGAGTCCCTGTGCACATTGTTGGGGGTCAAATAACACCGTGCGTCTTCCATGTCCACATCGGCGGGAAAGTCCCAGCTCGGCAGAGTCCAAGTATGCTTGGCGTAGCCAGTGTCGCCGCCCACGGACCTCCTAGGGGTAGTAATAGTGAGCACGCACCCGTACATCGGCCTCGTGTCAGTGTCAGCGTCAGCGGCGTCGCCCCTGACACACACTACAGAGATGTGGCGGCGGCCTAGGCGGGCCTCGCCGGTGGCCACGATCAAGAGGAAGACGCTGTCGTCCTCCTCCGAGACTAGCAGGCGGCGCTGATCCTCCAGCGACTCCGGCACGGTGAACGGGTAGCACGTCTCGTACTTGATGTTCTTCGCCAAGGGCGATGGTGATTGCCGCGCGCTGCGTCGGTGATGCACGATGTCCGCCGACGAGCCCCAAAACGGCACCGGGCACTCATAGCAGTAGACAAAGGGCTCCTTGGAGGCATCGACCAGGCCATCCATGAAACGGGAGTGGCTGTAGGGGACGTTCCACCAGTTGAATATATGAGCAAGTTACTACGAGATTTAGTCCGAATAAGCACAAAATAAATCATGACGACTATAACAGAGATTAAACTAATCATGCGGACTAGCATAGTAGATGAACAGATCGAATCTAGGACACAGACTAGAAACATGAATTCTACCACGATTTCAAACAGGAAGGACAGAAACACATACAGTGCGACGGGAGCAGCACCATTGGCGTTGAGGTTGTCGCCCATGTTGTTGAGGAAGAGGTTGCCGAGGTCGGGGAAGAAGTCGTCTTCGGTGAAGTCGTCGCTGCTAGCAGTCGCGAGATTGTGCTCCCCAAATTTCAACAGCGCCCGCCAAATGGAGCGCAGGAGGGAGCGGCTGTAAGGGACGTTGCGGCCGCCGAATGGAGCGCAGGAGTAGCCCACAAAGCAGTAGATGGTGCTCCTCCCTAGTCTCTATTCTTATCTCTATCTCTACTACTCTTCTTTGTTTTTTATAATATACTAGTTGTAGTTGTCAAATCGAATAGTACTGTGTTGTCCACTGCATGCCCGGCTGAACATGCCTCCTCGCCTCCATCAAACCCCTCCGTTAAACCTGCATGCAAACCGAGAAACCTACTCCGGCCCGCGGGAGGAAATTTGCCGGTTGCCGTTGGAGAATAATAGAGTCACGTCCAATCCATTTGAGTTAATTGTGTGTATGATTCTCCCTCTATAAAAAGTTAATTGCATCCTTAACCTTGTATTCTAAGTACTCTCTGGGTTCCACTATCAGTACAGTGTACATGACTTGCAGGCTGGCTCTGATTAAATGAAAAGTTAAAAAGAAACAAATCCATGACTTGCAGGATTGGAGTTAGCACCGATGGCGGTTCGTAGTCGTTCCACGCTCGGCCATTGAAGTTTGTAACTATTTTAGATTAGAACATACTACTCCTCCGGTGCTAGTAGTAGAATAGAGTCCTACTCCACTACTACTCTACTCAAGCAAGTTAGGGCATAGTAGCAGGTACTGTAGGGAGTACCAGTACTGTGATCACTCAAGCAAGTTGTCTGACTTCGATGACCCTACGCTGCTGGTATATGTCTCGTAAGTCAAGCGGCGTGTTGTAGTCATCATCACCTGTCCACTTCCCGCAGCACATATTCGCTTCTCCATCTTTGTCCGCTCTTCCATCCCCGCTAAGGCGCCTCCCCCCCTCGTCCGAAACCCAAGCACTAACAATGGCAGAACCGAGCAGCGTCCGCCGAAAGAGTGGCTGGAATTCGCTCCCCACAAAGGTAATCAAGCTCATTGTTTCGCGTGTGGACAATCTTAGTACCATGCCGCTCACCGCGTGCTCGTCAAGGCTGTACCGTTTACTCAAAGCCCTCAGGCCGGAGCTTTTTAAGCCAGCTCCTTGCTTGCTGATGCCGCCTGATCTTCAAAAACGGCGTGTCACGCAGCATAACGATCGTAGGGTGGCGAGCATCAACCCCCTTGACTGCGATCCGATCCCCGTCAGCCTCAACTACATTAACGGTATGTCTTTGGGTCGGCATGAACACGTCTTGGATGGTGCTGCGTCGATGGTCGCGGCAGCTGGATGCTCGTGGAGGTCTACACCGGCGATTGATCCCCTTCCTTCGATTAACATTGCCTTTGCTTTGGCACCGCGCCCGAATACTCGGAATCTTACAAGGTAGCCAACATGATACCAAGTTTGATTTGCTCAAGGTTGTAATCTGCCAAGTGCCCACAAGATCTGTGAATTATAAAGACTTGAGCTAATTGCGTTCTTCAACCGCGGTCTCGCCTATCGACAGTCACTGCGGTAAGTGGATAAATCTGCACGTCCATCGCAGGATCATACATCCTCCATGGTTCTCGATGCCATTGAACACAACGGCTTCATTTACGTTGTCGACTCCTTCTATGGCTGGGCGTATTGTTGGCCTACTCCGATCATCGCTACAAGCGGCTGTTACAGCGGTATGTTACTTTCCTATGATATCATGATGGCTTGCTTATATTCTCACAACATTTGCTGAAAAAATATTCATGCTCATAACATGATGTTTTAAGATTGACTAAATCAAGAGCCCTTTTTATTTGACTCAACTTGATATGATGTTGTAGGCGCTTTGGTGTCCCTACCCTTCCTAATCCCGAACCTTTCAAAGAAAAGCGGCATGGCGATTGCGGTGGTTCTGGCTCGATCAAGCGACGGCGAAAGATTGATGATCGTTCGCTTTACATACCGGACGTGTTGTTTCGCGGAATACAATCACGATCCTTTGCAAGGTCTTTGAGCAGGATCCCAGCTTCTCGGGCCTTCAGGAATTTTTGACCGAGGCTGGTAAGTAACCTTGGTACACGCTCTCTGTTTGTCGGACTGAATTATCCGATTAACGGGGAGATAACCGACGGCAAGGATCATGATGGCAGCGGGTTTCATTCATCGAGCAAAACTGTGTACACAGCGTACCATGCGTCTCTGCATGCACCATACCCTGATATGTGCCGCCACGCTCTGCAGCCCAAAGTAGGAGAGAGGGTCGCAAGTATCGGACTTCGACCGCTTGGTGGAGTTTCCCCGTCGAGCACCCATCTGGTTCAAGCCGTCGGCCAATCTCCACAACTTAATAAATAGTAACGTCTAAGCGAGCGAGTTAGTTAGATGCGTACACTTGGTGTAGTAGGATCTTTATTTAGTTTGATGCATACACTTGTTATTTTTGGTAGCCCTTTTGTAATGATGGCTGATGTTTGGTTTGGAAGAGAGCTGCGTCTTCACTCTTACGCTTGCTTACTACTTCTATTGCACCCCAGCCCTGGTTGTTCTTTGTTGTTGTTTTCAATGTACAATCAGTAGTATATTTAAATACATTGGTTGAATAGATGTGTTGTTAGAACGACAAACACAATGTTTTGGAAGTCGTTTCATGGTTCGATCCTTTAGTGCCCCGTACCGTATGTAGCTCATACTATTTTTCGTACGGAACACATTTTCCACTTGTTGATAACATGCAGCCGATCGATGAAGGCCCAATAGAAAGCCCATAATTAACTAGAAGGGAGGCTCTCACATGAATCCGGCCAAGGTACATGCTCATGGTCCCCTAAACATAAATAAGTAAGTAAATAAATAAATAAAGCTAAATGCTCATGCACCAGTTCTTTAGGAAAATAGGTAGCCCAGTATTTCTTTTTGAAGAATACCCAAGCTAGGCCTATTTGTTTTCTCCGAATTACTGGGCTGCAAATCTTTCAAGACGAGGAGGGATGCATTCCGGCCTGGCTTAAGAGTATGGTCAATGTCTGTTAAAAGTAATATCAAAAGGGGTTGAAAATTCCAAAAAAATTATAGCAAATGGGATATGAGTTTCTTTTTTTGCTTTTGTTCTTCACTGATATCTTATATGTATTTCATTGGATTTAACATGACATAGTACTAATTTATTTTTAATTTGTTTTAGTATGGCTATTAATTTTTGGATTAAGAATATTTCGTTCCCCAGCAAATATTTGCGAATTTTCAAAATTTCCCACATATTTAGTTAATTTTTTGACCCTGGTACTGACCAGAAAATGGCCAGCAATTCTACAAATGGAAAAGGGCTGCAATAAATTCCATATGAATTAGAAAATGAGTAA
This sequence comes from Aegilops longissima, assembly GCA_021605205.1. Classification (NCBI taxonomy): domain Eukaryota; kingdom Viridiplantae; phylum Streptophyta; class Magnoliopsida; order Poales; family Poaceae; genus Aegilops; species Aegilops longissima. The sequence goes on from CM038680.1 coordinate 287,855,429, forward strand.
AAATTATAAAAATAATAGCAAATGGGTTGTACATGCCACAGATTTCGAGGCTGACTTGTTTACGCAAGGCTTTGTCAGTGAACACACGATTCTAGGAGTAGTGATTGTTGGATGTCCATCCAACGGCCGACGTGCTTCTTCAATCTCTGATCTTCCTGCTCCAGTCGCCTAAACTAGCGCCGGCGGGACTGCCTGCTCCCTCCTCTTGTGGCCCGCTGTGATGCGCGCAGGCTTCCTCGGCCCACCCTACTCCCTCCGCTGGCCTGGACGCACGCAATCAACTGCCTCCTTATTACACGAAAAAAAATGATTCCTCCCACTGACATCTGGGGCGCACCGGTTGGGAGGCTGACCTGTGGGCCTAGTAGTTGACGCGTACGCAGGGCTTGTCAACTTAGTCAACAAACGATTCTAGCAGCAGTAACCGTTGGATTTGAATCGAACGGTCCTGCTGCTTCTTCAATCGCTGCTCTTCTTGCACCAGCCGCCCAAACCAGCGCCAGGGAGACCGCCTGCTCCTGCCTCCAGTGGCCGGCTGTGATGTCGTTGAGGCCTCATCGCCCCCTACTACTCCCACCGCTAGCCAGGCCCTGCAGCGACGGCAGCCTCACACCGCAACCGAACTAGTGAACCCTCGTACTCCTCTCCGTGTGGGCATCCACTGCCGCGTCTTACCCGGCTCTGTGTCGTCCCCTTCCTAGGCCTCGTCGTCGTCCACCGCCTTGGTGCTCTCGGCGCGGCGTGGTCAACGTGGTCAACGACATTCCATCGAAAAAGTCTTGTCGTGGAGAGGCCGACAGTGGGTCCACGGCCACAGCCCAACTTTTTGTGATTTGCCAAGTAAGTCGCTTTGTCAAGCTGTTGGGCTGCAAATCTTTCAAGACGAGGAGAGCTTTCAATCGGTGGCGAGAAAATGGCCCATCGATAATGAGAAATGGGTTGTACATTTTAAAACACATCAAACCGCAATTAGTTTCAAATATCTTTTTTTCATTTTGAGATTTTAAATTACATTATTTTTTATGCGTGGAGAATTTTTTGGATTTTATATTGATATACATTTATTTTTAAAATTAGTTTGAATGTGAGTCAAAATTTCGGGATTAAAAACAGTTCGGACCGCACCGAAATATGCAAAATTTCGTATAATTTTTTAACCGTGGCCACAATATGGGCTGTAATGCTAACAAAAAGAATATGGGCTCCAAAAAAAACCTTAATAATTAGCAAATGGGCTATAAATTATTAGAAATAATGGCAGATGGGATGTATGATGTTTTCCACAGATTTGAGGCTTTCCTAAAAAAAGGTTGATGCACAAGCAGTGGCTGTTCGATGGCCATCCAACGGTCGTCGTGCTTCTTCAATCTCTGCTCTTCCTGCTCCATCCGCTCAAACAAGTGCCGACGGGACTGCCTGCTCCCTCCTCCCCGCGGCCGGCTCTGCTGCCGCGCAGGCCTCACCGCCCCACCGTACTCCCATCGCTGGCCTAGCCATCCCTCAACTCACCCACACTTGTTGTTATTCTCCGGCGACGAAAGACGAACCAGTAAACCCTCGTACAGTCGTACTCCCCTCTGCATGGGAAACAACTACCGATTCTTCCCTGCCTCCGTGTCGTTCCCTTCCTAGGCCTCGCCGTTGTCCACCGCCCTGGTGCTCTCGGCGCGGCCTGGTCAACATGGTCAACGACCGACATGCATCTGAAGTGGACTGTACGTGGAGAGGCCGACAGCTGGGTCCACGGCCGCACGCAGGAAATGCCTCCTTATTACATGCAAAATAATGATTCCTCCACCTGACATCAAGGACCCACTGAAAGGGCCTCTATATTTTGCGAAAAAAACGTTACCGCCACTGATAGCTCAGACCCACCAGCTATATCTTCGCTCGCAAGGAAGTGCCTCCTTATTACGCACAAAAAAATGATTACTCCCCCTGTTAGCTGGGACCCAGTATAGTGGCAGGCTGACTTGTGGGCCTACTAAGTTGACAGGGACGGAGGGCTTTGTCAACTTAGTCAATATGCACGATTCTAGCTCCAGTGACCGTACGATGTCCATCCAACGGCCGTAGTGCTTCTTCAACCTCTGGTCTTCTTGCTCCAGCCGCCCAAACTAGCGTTGGTCGTGCCTCATGCTCCTGCCTCCCATGGCCGGCTGTGATGCGGCGGAGTCCTCAACGCCCCCTACTACTCCCACCGCTGGCCAGGCCATCCCTCACCTCACCCACACCCCCTATTATTCTGCGGCGACGGCAGCCTCACACCGCAGCGAACCAGTGAACCCTCGTACTCCTCTACGCGTGGGCATCCACTGCCGCGTCTTCCCCGGCTCCGCGTTGTCCCCTTCCTAGGCCTCGCCGTCGTCCACCGCCCTGGTGCTCTCGGCGCGGCGTGGTCAACGTGGTCAAGGAACGGCTTCCATCGGACGTGGACTGTACGTGGAGAGGCTGGCAGCTGGGTCCACGGCCGCAGCAAGGAAGTGCCTCCTTATTACGTGCAAAATAATTATTCCTCCACCTGACAGCGGGAACCCACCGAACGGGCCACCGTATTTCGCGAAAAAAATGTTTCCCCCCTGACTGCTTGGACCCACCAGCTACATCTTCGCACACAACGAAGTGCCTGACAGTCGGGACCCACCTGGTCGAAGCGTGCGTGGCGTTGTCATTCTAGTCGCGACGATACGCGTACATATATCTTGGTGGATGTAGAGGCGCCGCGTAGCATGTACACGTATGTACAGCGCCGGGGTGCAAGAAAGAAAATACGACCCGTATGTGTACATACTGGCGGGGTCTCAACGCCTACTCGGCGCATCGTCGGCCGGGGCTCGTGTACATGGCTGGGTCGGAACGGAGAAACAACGTTGTCGTCGTGTTCATGGGGAGGCAACGGAATGCGTCGTGTTCATGGGGAGGCAGCGGAATGCGTCGTGTTCATGGGGAGGCAGCGGAATGCGTCGTGTTCATGGGGAGGCAGCGGAATGCCTCGTGTTCATGGGGAGGCAGCGGAATGCGTCGTGTTCATCGGGAGGCAACAGAACGCGTGGGAGCCAACCGGCTGGGTCGGAGCGGAATGCGTGGTCGTGTTCGCCGGGAGGCTTGGGCGGAACAGCGATGGAAGCGAGGCTGGCGTATCGCAAAACAGAGAAGCAGACCTCCTATGGTGAAGCAGGGATCCTGTTGATCGGGAGGGTGTGGCGTCCGCAAAAGCAGACGAAACAGACCTCCTACGGTCAAACAGGGGTCTGTTGATCGGGAGGGTGTGGCGTGCCGCAAAAGCGGACAAAACGGACCTCCTACGGTCAAACAGGGGTCCTGTTCGCCGGGAGGGTGTGGCGTGCCGCAAAGCAGGACTCCACGGATCTGTTCATCTTCACCGTCGACCTCCTCCGGCCTCCACGGGTTACCGTCGACCTCCTCCAGCCTCCACGGGCTCTGTTCATCCAGCCTCCACCGCGCTTCTCCACGACTCTTGTTCAACCACCCTCCACGGGCACCCCTCCACCGTCTCTGTTCATCCAGCCCTCCACACCACAGGGTCCTATTCAACCACCCCTCCACCGTCTACCGTTCATCCAGCCCTCCACGCCATGGGGTCCTGTTCAACCATCCCTGCACGGGCACCCCTCCACCGTCTACTGTTCATCCAGCCCTCCACACCACGGGGTCCTGTTCATCCAGAGGCAACGCCACCGCTCACTATTCATCCAACCCCCCCCACAACGCTCACTGTTCATCCAATCGATCGGCTTGATTAGCACCAAGATGGCGAAGAATCGCTCGATCGGGTTCGATTAACAGCCATCGATCGATCTCTCGGGTTCGATGAACGTAACTGCGGTGCAATTGCTCGGGTTCGATTAGAGCCCAACGCATCGCTCGGGTTTAGTTAGAAACCAACGCCGCACACACGCAGCGTCGTGTACAAGAAAGCAGCGCGCCGCCGGCCCCGACCTCCCACCGTAACAGGAACTCCCGAAATTTTCCTTCCCTTGCTTCTACCACGGTTTTTCCGTCATGGGCGGCCCAAAGAATGTCATGCGGCTGCGTCTCCGGCCGCCTGTGACAAAATCCCATTTTTTGTCATGATTTTTTTCATAGAAGTAGGAGCCCACCACATCTATGATGATACCGGGTTTTGTCACAATTGTCGTCATAGAAGTGTCATATGTATGACAGAAAAAAAATTCATTCGGCCCAAAATGTCACGGATGTGTCTTTTTTTTGTATGTTAACCTATGGTGTGAATTTGCCAGTACATTCAATGTACTGACCCTTTGTGGCTGCAACATCTCATGTTGCAGGCATCTTACGACGAGTAAGTGATATGTTAGGGTTACGATTTCTACACTCAACTTTGCCGTTGGTGTTGATGGGAATCCACAACCTTGTTGTTACTTCCGCTATTTGGATTGAGGTAATAGTATTTTAGTTATTTTAGACATGTGATTTACCTCTGTTATAAATCCTTGAGTACTGTGTGTGTCAGCATACCGATCCAGGGATGACACTTAAGCACATAGACTTGACCGTTTGAGGTCGGGTCGCTACTCACACATTGCTACCCAAGTCTGGAGATCACAAGATGATCAGAGGACATGCTATCAATTTGCTACACTTGTTTGATGTGCCTCAAAAGTTCAAGGTTATGATTTTGATTGTAGAAACAATCAAGAGGACAGCTGCTGATCAGAAGAGAAGCTGTGGGTATGCTCTACACATTCAGGAGCTCATCAACTCCAAGATGGGCACATGAACATATCTGTTGGACAAGGAGCACCTTCCTTTGCATCCTGATTTTGAATACAACACTATCCTGATGAATGAGGAAGACCCCACATCTGTTCAAGCACAGGAGAAGAGAGCCGAAGCAAAGGCTGAGAAAGCTGCCAAGATGCCAAGTGTTGAAGAGGCATCTCCAGTTTTCCTGTAGAGCAAGCAAGATCAACTTGCATATCTGATCCAGTCGACACTGAGGATTGAGAAGGGCTTGGACACCCTGACTCAAAACCAGGAGAGCTTGGAGAGGATCATAGAAACCAAATTTTATGATCTTGATCTGAAGGTAACTGAGATTCAAACAGCAGTTGAGTAGCTTCAGGAGGAAGCAGAAGAGAAGAAAGGCAAGGCAACTACTGATGCATTTGAGCGAGTGCCTAGAGGATAGAGGTTTGCTGCAGTACCAGTGAGAGATTCTAGAGCTACAACATCAGCACCAGCAGCTACAACTCCAGTGCCACCTCCAGCAGCCACTCCACCAGCTCCAACTACATCAACGGATGCCTTCGTCTTTGGCGTTCTCTCTACACCACCTCCCGAAGATCAAGCCTGGGAGACGTTTAGCACTATGCATTTTTGAACTTTTTGGTAACTTGTTGCCAAAGGGGGAGAAAAATGTATAGATCATAGGCTTCGAGAGAGAGTGTTGCTTTTTATCTCTCTTGCTATTTTGGTTGAACTTCTTGATTGTGTGCTTGTGTGAGATACTTTATGTCCCTCTGAGATACTTGTTTGATCATGTGTTTGATTATATGCTACCTTAATACTTGTTGGATGATATTATCTCTCATATCCTTATATGATCATTCACTTGCTTGGTGATGAGTGCATGGTTTTAGTTATATCATTTTGAGCGCTCCACCAAGATGTATGTGACTTGGAAGAGTAACCCATTATCCTAATCGATTGTGCATTTGCATTCAAAAGCAAATTTCTAAATAATGCACAAATTTAGGGGGAGCTCTTGCTTATCACATACTTCTCAAAGCGACGATGTTTTTCAATCTTATGATCATTTGTTGAAGCTTTGATCTATATGTTGTCATCAATTACCAAAAAGGGTGAGATTGAAAGTGCAACTATCCCTGGGTTGTTTTGGTAATTATTAACAACATATAGCTCATTGAGCTAATGCTATTTCAAGATAAATATTTCAGGAAAGCTCAATGATTGGCATGGCATGGATTAGAAAGTGGACCCCTCAAAATGCTAAGGACAAAAGGATTGGCTCAAGCTCAAAGCACAAGACTCTACATTTTATTTTTAGTGATCCAAGATCACATTGAGTCCATAGGAAAAGCCAATACTATTAAGAGGGGGTCAGGTCTTGCTTAATGAAGTTCTTGCGCAAAATGTTTACTGATATGCTCCAAAACCCTCAACTACTTTCTCACATCCAAATATGTCCCAAACCAAAAGTCAAACTCGGCCCCACCGATTTGATCTATCCGCCACCACCGAGTTCACTTGACATAGCCACTGCCAGAAACCCTAGTCTTTTTGGTCTCATCGATAGCGATCTCGGTCTCACCGAGATGGGATTGTAATCTCTTTGTTTCCCTTCGTAACGTTTTGGTCATACCGAGATGAGCGATCGGTCCCACCGAGATTGCAATGCAAACTCTATGTTTCCCTTTCGTAACGTTTCGGTCCAACCGAGATGAGCGAATCGGTCCCAGCGAGTTTGCCTGACCAACTCTCTAGTTAGTCTATTACCAAAATTGGTCTCATCGAGTTTGTGTAATCGGTCTCACCGAGATTACGTTATGCCCTAACCCTAACGAAATCGGTCCCACCGAAAATCCTAACGTTCACATTTTGAACTAAATCGGTCTAACCGAGTTCTCTGAATCGGTCCCATCGAGTTTGGTAAATTGTGTATAATGGTTAGATTTTTTGTGGAGGCTATATATACCCCTCCACCCACTCTTCGTTCATGGAGAGAGCCATTAGAACATGCCTACACTTCCAACATACATTTTCTGAGAGAGAACCACCTACACTTGTGTTGAGGTCAAGATATTCCATTCCAACCACATAAATCTTGGTCTCTAGCCTTCCCCAAGTTGCTTTCCACCAAATCCAAATCCTATGAGAGAGAGTTGATGTTGGGGAGACTGTCATTTGAAGCACAAGAGCAAGGAGTTCATCATCAACACACCATCTATTACCTTTTGGGGAGTGGTGTCTCCTAGATTGGTTAGGTGTCACTTGGGAGCCTCCGTCAAGATTGTGGAGTTGAACCAAGGAGTTTGTAAGGGCAAGGAGATCGCCTACTTCGTGAAGATCTACCCTAGTGAGGCAAATCCTTCATGGGCGACGGCCATGGTGGGATAGACAAGGTTGCTTCTTCATGGACCCTTCATGGGTGGAACCCTCCATGGACTCGCGCAACCATTACCCTTCGTGGGTTGAAGTCTCCATCAACGTGGATGTACGATAGCACCACCTATCGGAACCACGGATAAAAAATCTCCGTGCCAACACTGCGTTTGCTCCCTCAAACTCCTCCCTTTACCTTCATGTGCAATTGTTTTACATTCCGCTGCTATACTCTTAGAATTGCATGTGTAGGTTGATTGCTTGACTTATGCAAAGTTGCTAAAATCCGCCAAGACTTAAAATTGGGAAAATGCTAGATTTTTATTTGGTCAAGTAGTCTAATCACCCCCCTCTAGACATACTTTTCGATCCTACAGCAACCACCTAGTGCATGCAGCCACAACGAACACTTCTTTTTTTACACAAGCCACAAATATGTAGCCACCTAGCTAGAAGAGAGGAACCAGTGGCAGTGACAGTCGCTGCATCCGTGGCGGCTGGCGTGCAAGAAAGCTGCTCGGTAAGTGCATCGTGGTGGACGCATTGGCGCATGCAGGCTCGGTCGGCGCATCGTGGCATTGTGGCATCAGCGCATGCAGGCAGGTTTTGCTGAGTGCATGCAAAGCAGGCTTCTGTCTTGGCGGGGCGAGCATGCGTTTAATGCAAAGGACGGGCCAACAAAACCACGGCCCAATGGCCGAACAGCGACACCACCCAACGCGGCCCCATGTGTCAGGTGCAACGGACGACACAGTCCAGCGCGGCTCCACTCATCAGAGTTAATGGTCAAGCCTTTGACCCGACGGCAACGTCCATTGTGACCAGTTATGAGGGTTTCTGGCAAGGGAGTGGGGAAAATTGAGCAAAAGTTGAGAGCACGGGGATGAATGAGTAGAGCTAAGGAACCAGGGGCACAGATGTAAAAACCCCTTTTCTTTATGGGAAAACTTTGTTTTTGCCACTCTAGTTTTTGCCCACTTTGCTTATGCCACTCTAGAATTTGACATTTCACTTTTGCCACTCTTAGCTTTTGACAATATATCACTTTTGCCCTTCCGTGGCAAAAAAAATTCCAAGTGGCAATTGTGATACATGTCAAATGCTAAGAGTGACAAAAGTGAAATGAAAAATTATCGTTTTTGCCACGATATGGCATTTGTGATGTATTATCAAAAGCTAACAGTGGCAAAAGTGAGATGTCAAATTCTAGAGTGGCATAAGCAAAGTTGGCAAAAACAAAGTTTTCCCTTTCTTTATGTGATGTCATACTTACCATAAGATTAGTATACGATCTTTTTCATTATTTCCTTTTATTTTGATTGAAACATAAAAGTAAAAAAGCAAAACTCGAACTACTCTTTATTATATATCTCCCACACGATTACATAGATAGATAGATCACTAAGCAAACACTCAAAAATAGATTGAACTAAACTTTTATTCAACTAATTCAAAATATAACTAATGATCGGACTATAATAAATAAAGGCAAAGAAGGTGGTAGTGATACGATACCAGGGCACCTCCCCCAAGCTTGGCACAAGCCAAGGGGAGTGCCCATACTGTGAACTCAAGTCTCCTTTGGTGGTGAAGAAGGTGATGGTGGTGATGACGAGGTAGTAGCTTCACACTTCAAGCTCAAGAGGTACTCCAACCTATGAATGATACTCCGGAGGGTGATGATTTGCTCTTGCAACATGATATTTTCATGAGTGAGATATTTGTTTTGAACACAAACCGTTTCAATGGTCCTAAAGGCTTCAATTTCAGTAGGGGTAAGATAATCGTAGTATGGTTGAAGGATATCCTCTTCTTCTTCTGCTGGCACGGCCTATCCTACTACTGGGGCATGATCTCCCGTAGCTTCCTTGCTCTTGTACCCCTTGATGGTTTCCTTTGGTTCCTCTCTCTTCAGTTCTATCCTCATCAACCAAGCATCCTCTTCTACGTTGTTGGAGGAGGGAGAAGACATGATTCCTGGCTTGACAGATCTAACAGAAAACGGCTAGAAACAAGAATAGAAGATTTCTCTACAATACGATGGTCAATACGTTGGAAGGGTATATAAAGATTTTTTTTATCTTGGAAAACAAGAAAAGGAGAGGAAAACAGAGTCGGGAAGGTTCCCGAGGTGGGAACAACCCACCTGGGCACGCCATGCAAGGCAGGCGCGCCCTGGTGTCTTGTGCCCTCCTCGGTTGCCTTCCTGGTTATTTCTTATTTTCCTAATTTTTGTAATATTCCAAAACTGACAGAAAATATTTTTGCGGATTTTTCGGAGTTCGTTTACTTATCGTATAACGTACCTCCTCTTTTTCAGGGTTTTGGAGGGTTCTGGAAGGTTTCTTTTATGTGTTCCTCCGGTGTCATGGTTTGAATAATATTGCTTTCAACATTTAATAGGCGTACCTGAGATCTAGTGTTTAATTCTTTGCCCATTGACCACCTTCGGGTTAGTACCTTCGGCATTATTAATTTTGATAGTTGGTTCTAATTCCTATATTAAAGATTATATTAAGAAAATCTCCACTATCCAAGAAGAGATTGATACTTTGCAGGAGTCTATAGATGATTGCTATGATCTCGTTGATTTGATTGCAATATCCTTTCTTGATGAATGTGATGCTTGTTATTGCATGATGCCAATTTTAATGATGCTAATGGGGATGAACTTGTTATAGTTCCTTATGTTAAAAATGAAATTATTGCTATTGCACCCACACTTGATAGTCTTATTATCTTTTTGAATTCTCCCAACAACACTATATTGGAGAAGTTTGCACTTATTAAGATTATATTGATGGGTTGTGTTTTACCATTATATATGATGATTTTTATGGGTATAATATGCATGTGCTTACTACCGCTACTTGCAATTATTATAAGAGAGGAACCACATCTCCACCTTTCTATGTTTCTAATACAATAAAATTACAAGAAACTATCTACGCTATGTTTGAAGGCATTTGTTATTTTGTTATACCTGATACTTACTATAATGATCATGACTGGGGTGATAGTCATAATGCTATGAGTATTAAAAGTGGGTTTGGAAGAGTGCCAACTTCATAAAATCCCACTATCTTGGAAATCAATCAATCGTATGAAATATTTGATAAAAGTGGGTTTGGAGAGGTCATGACTTTAGTTGATGTTAATCCCACTATCTTGGAAGATTATAAAACTTTTAAGCATGTGGGTCATGAAGATAATATTATATATGATAGCTATATTGCCGAATCTGATTACTATCCTACATGTAATTACTATGGGAGAGGAAAATATGGTTGTAGAAATTTCCATGCTACAAAATTACCTCTCGTTATGTTGAGATTGTCAATGTTGTATTCTTGTTCCTAGCATATGCTAGATATTTCTCGTCTTGATAATTTGTTTGCTTATAAAATGCCTATTCATAGGAAGTATATTATACCTAAATGTGTTTGTCACATGTTTTTTATAATGATCTCTTTGTGTTCCAATTCTTATCTTTCATGTGGGCATCATTGAAATCGCAAAGCCTGTCTTGATGGCTATAAAGGAAGATCTTGTTGGGAGACAACCCAATAGTTATGATTTATATTATTTTTTTGATGACATGATTATTGCTACTGTAATGATTGTGTTTTTGTATTTTAATTAGTGTTTGTCCCAACTAAAGCTTTTGAGATGATTTGGTTGATAGTTGACGTGATTCTGCGAAAATAAAAGAAACTTTTGCGCCCGGTGCTTGACTTTTCATAATTTTCTGGAACGTGATAAAATTCTGAAATTTTTGCACATGATTGATATACAAATTTCCCACGTTCTCCTAATTTTTCAGAACTTTTGGAGTTTTAAAAGTATAATTTTTTTTCCGATCATTACAGATTATTCTGTTTTAGATAGATTCTGTTTTTTATTGCATAGTGTGCTTATTTTAATGATGATATTGATTATATCAGGGGTATAAGTCATGGAGAAGTTAGAATACAATAGGTAATATGAAACAATTATTATGAATGAGTTTACAATAGTACCCAAAGTTTATGATTTGTCTATTATACCAACGGATCTCACGAGGTTTTCGTTGAGTTTTGTGTGCTGAAGTTTTCAAGTTTTGCGTGAGATCACGATGGATGAAGGAATAAGGAGTGGCAAGACCCTAAGCTTGGGTATGCCCAAGGGACCCCAAGGTAATATTCAAGGAATACCCAAGCGTCTAAGCTTGGGAACGCCCCGGATGGCATCCCCTCTTTTGTCTAAAATTCATCGGTATATTACTTGGAGCTATATTTTTATTCATCACATGATATGAGTTTTGCTTGAAGCGCCTTGTACCATAGTTATGGTTTGCTTGCTAGTTTGCCACAATTGTCGTTTGTTGGACACACCTTTTTAGAGAGATGCACATTCATTATAATTTGTTAGAATACTCTATGAGCTTCACTTATATCTTTTATGCTATGTAGTTGCTCTTGTGCTTCACTTATATTTGTTAGAGCATGGCGGTGGTTATATTTTATAGAAATGATTGCACTCTCATTGTAGCGACCCGACCCGAATGGATCAAGTCTCTGTGCTTTCGTGTCATCCCTGGATCGGTATCTTTGACACACACGATACTCGAAGAATTTATAACAGAGGTAAATCACATGTATAAAATAACGTAAATACTATTACCTCGACCCAAATATATATCGAAGCAACAAGGTTGTGGATTCCCATCAACACCAACGGCAAAGTTGAGTATAGGAAATTGTAACCCTAACGTATCACTTACTCGTCGTTCGAAAATTCTGCAACATGAAAAGTTGCAGCCAAAACAATTCAGCACATGGAATATCTGGCAATGTAACACATAGAGAGTAATGAAAGAATAGGCTATACTACATGCATATATGGCTGGTGGAAAGCTCTATGGTTACAGTTTTTGAAAAGCCAATTTTTCCTCTTGCAAAGGAATAAATTTATTTAACTATCATGGTGGTTGTTAAACATTGAGAATGGTTGACAGCATTCTCAATCCCAATTAAAAAGTACTCGTTAAACCCAAACAAATTATATTAAGTAACGTGATGAGATCAACAGGTTATCCAGGTACTAGATACTCAAAATTGTCCATAACCGGGGACACGGCTAACCATGATTAGTTTGTACACTCTGCAGAGGTTTGCGCACTTTTCCCCACAAGACTCGATCGCCTCCGTTTGGTTTCTCGCACTACATGGTGTTTGAGAAACGGATGACCGAGACATAGTCTTTCAGAAGCGCTAGCACCTTACATGTGGGTAGACCGTACCAACCTACATCCCTTACATCTGCTAGTCTGCCCGTAAGAGTTTGCACAACTTAGTCAGCTACGCCAGAGCCCATAATGGCTTGTGGCTGCACACGGAAGTTTCTAGTTTAAATAATCTCATGATCCCTTAGAGCCTGGGTGGCGGTCCGAAGAAATACAGGCAAGTCCTGATAGAAACCAGGTGCCTCAATCCACCCAGATGTGTGTTTAAGTTGCCACCTTAGATAAACCATTAATTAACAATCTCACATCTGTCATGGATATTCACTCACCCAATCTACGTCTACTGGCATAGCATGGCATAGTAAGCAAACGTAGAAGTAACTCCCAAGGTTTCATAAGTAAAACAGGTAATAGGTACTACCTCAATCTACTTCCCATCCCACATTTTAAGATGATCCTAAACATGCAAGTGTTTGAGGAATAGAGCTAATGCATAAAACTGGGTAGCAGAAAAGGTATGATCAAGTGTTACTTGCCTGCAAAGTTGATGAAGATGATTCGCACTCAAAACTCTTGATAGCTCTACTCGTCACACTCCGGTCAATCTATCGTAATCAAGCAATAGTAACCACACATAAGCAATCACTCAAAAGATCGGAAAGAACGAAGAAAACAATTCGGAAAACATCAAAACCAAATCAAATAACTCTTGCAGCATAAAACAATTTCTAACAGTAAAAATAAAAAGAAAAATCTATCGAGCGAACGCTCGCTAAACAAAACCGGAAAGAAAAACCGGCGAGAAAACCGATCTAGGGTTTCGGAAAGGAAACCGAAACGAAAAACCGATCTAGAAAACCGATCTAGAAAACGTGACGCGGCGCGGGGCTAGTACCTTGAAGAGGCGAGGGGCTCCGGCGGTGGCGGCGTAGGGCGGCGGCGGCGGCAAGTGGCGGCGGCGGTGCTGGTGAGGGGCGGCGGTGGCGCTGGTGAGGGGCGGCGTGAGGCGGCGGGCGGCTATGGCTATGGCGGCGGGCTTCTTCTGCTGCTTCTGCGGAGGAGGAGAGGAGAGGAGAGTTGATTTGATGTGTTGGAGGGGGTGCTTGGGTATTTATATTGGGGAGGGAGGGTTTTGCTTGGGATAGGGGCAAGAAATAGACTAGGATTAGGAAACAAGAGGAAATAGATCTAGGAATAGATCTGGAATAAGCGAAGTAGGAAAAGAGTCCTACTAGGACTTGGGAAAAGGAGAAAAGGAACGGCTCCCTCCTTGGTGCTGCAGGCGTGGGCGTTGTGGCCTCGTGGCCGGCCGGTGGCTCCTAGGCGGCTTGGGCCTTTGGCCCAAATACTGCAACTTTTTTTTTTTAAACAAAATTTTCAGAGAACTTAAAATAAAAAAAACAAAATGACTAAAACTTTTATATAGGCATATAATATACCAAAATTTGTGAAAAAGATTTTCTACAACATGGACATTATTTTAGCTTCAAATAAAATATACACAAATTCAAATAAAACAAACAGTGCTTCAGCTCTAATAAAATCCAATAAAAATCATTTTAAAATACCAAAATGAATTCAAATTTATTCCTCTCCAATTTTCTGTTGTAGGAATCATGTTACCCTATTTTCCATGTATTTTATTTTGGAGAAAAATAATTTGAATAAAACTCAAATAACTCCAAATTGAAAATAAATTCAAAAGAACTTTGAATTTTAGTTCTTTGAAACTCCCAACTCATATTTCATATGTTTTGAAGAAGTCATTTTATCTTTGCTCGTGAAAATTATTGAGTTGCATAAAGTTTCAGAATTGGAAAATATTTTCCAAATGAAATTCAAATATTTTCAACACCCCTTGTCATTTAAATAAATGGAAGAAGTCATGTCATCTCCTCTCCAGGGTTTTGTGATGAAAAGAATTTGAATTCCCGAAGATCATAAAAGCAAAATGAAAGTTTGGGAAAGTCCTTTTTTCCTTCTCATTTAACTTTCAAAAAAATTTCGAATTCACTCACTTTCAGACAATCAATCAAACAATCAGCCAAAACTATCTATTTGTTTATAACATTCCAAAATTTAGAATTTTGGGATGTTACAAACCTACCACCCTTAAAAGGAATCTCGTCCTCGAGATTCGGAGAGGCTTGAAAGAAATAGGTTAGGGTTTGGGGGGGGGGTCTCCTCGAAAATCCATTGATCGTCTCCGAGTTTCGGGTGCTACCACCCTTAGAAGCATTTTTACGGTTCCATCAAAACTCAGATACTCCATCCTTATTGCTGACAGTGTCGGTCTTCTCAGATATTAAGGACAATTCCTTCTCTGGGCTCTTCCGGTAGTGGCCTAACCTTTTCCTCATTTCCTTTGTCCTTTCCTCTTGGTAAGGTTATCCCGAGACTGGGTCTTCTTAGCTGACAGGTCTGGCGCCAATTCTAAACAAATATCGGTATCTCATGGTGGTCAACGATTTATGGTTTTCTCCTGCAGAAAACGGGTCTGGGTTGAACCTCACCGTATGACCTACGGTTGGCAACAGCTGCCGTGTACAAGGGGAAAAGAAATACCTATACCGTTCTAAGGTTTAAACAAGGTTTAATATCGTCGTTTTGCAACTATAGGTAAGTCACTCAGATTTACTATCCCATATAGCAAAGCGAATAATAAGAGTAAGTCGGTATGGTGATCAATCCATCCCGCACCCAAATCATTACCTTGTACATGGTTTAGCGAATCTCGCATTCTAACACTCGGTCATCCTCACAAGCATTGCAGAATTTCTCTTGTCGACGAACCAAGTTCGGAAAATCCATTGATTCTGCAAGCCAAACAAACATCTATCGTTTCTTCACAACTCTCAGGTTTTGCGTAAATTCCTATAGAATCGTGGGTTGATAAAGGCATATCCTCTTCCAGGGTTTTTCCTTCAGCAAGAGTGTGCTTGCTACTTGGCAGGTCCTGGGGCCTGTGGGTTATGGCCCATCTCCTCACTTGTAATCCTTGAACACCTCATCAGGGCAACTGATCTTTATTCCAACCTTCAACTTCCAGTATTCTTAAATCCATTCAATTGTACTATCTTCCTTCCTTCTATTGGCACCAAACTAGACATGATTACTCAGGCTCATCATGGAATTTCCATTGATCCATATTTCCAACATCACACCTCCTTTATATCCAATAGTAATTCATCTCTTCATCCTCGTGGGATATCCCACATACTGAGATAAAAACTTATACTTATGAAGTCCATACTCCACTTCATGGAACATCATTATCCATTCCAGGGTCAAGCATCCTTACAAGGAAATATTGGCCATCTCTGCATGGCACTTCTTCAAGCTGAAAACGTGAAACACATCATGAACTCCCAGTCCTTCGGTGACTTCAACTTGTTAGCCTATTCTCCCATACGCTCCAAAACTCGGTATGGTCCTACAAATCTCGGGCTAACTTTCCCTTAACTCCAAATCGTTTAACTCCTCGCAGAGGTGGCACACAAAGATATGCTCTGCTCCGATTTCATAGACTACCTCCTTGCATTTTGAGTCTGCATAACTCTTCTGCTGGATGAGCTATCTTCGCCTATCTCGAATCAACTTAACATTCTCTTCTCGACTCCTTGATCATATTTGGTCCAAACAAGCGACGGTCGCCAACTTCATCCCACATCAACGGTGTCCGCTCCTTCTCCCATACAAAGCTTCAAAAGGGCCATCTTCAAACTGACTTGGTAGCTGTTGTTGTATGAGAACTCCCGTAGGGTAGATTATCATCACTACTAGATCCATAATCTAGCGCACACGCCTCAACATGTCCTCCAAAATCTGATTGACTCTCTTGATTTATCCATCATCATGATGAAAGGTTGTATTGAACTCTAGCCTAGTACCCAAAGTCCAGTGCAGCTGATTCCAAAACTTTGAGGTAAACTGTGTTCCTCACGATGGTCCTCGGAACTCCATGCGACATACGATCCTTGTCAAATATATCTTGGCCAACTTCACACTTGTATAGGTGGTTTTCACCGAATAAAGCGAGCCACTTTGGTCAAGCTAATCAACTACTACCCAGATAGAATCATATCCCAATCGGGTTATGGGAAATCCGAAATGAAATCCATGCCAAGCTTATCCTACTTCCATTCGGTATCGGCATAGGCTGCAATAATCCTGCCGCTTCGATGCTCGCTTTTACTTTCTCTGGCATACATCACTTACGACTACATACTCCGCAATATCCTTCTTCATACCAGTCCACCAGAAACACTCCTTCAAATCCAAATACATCTTGGTGTTTCCAGGGCGAATCGAGTATGGTGAGTCATGAGCCTCCCAAGTTTTAACTTCGATCTTTGCATTATTGGGTACATGTACACTGTCCTCAAACCATAAGGTGTCATGCTCATCCTTACGAAAACCTTTGGCTTTTCCTTTGCTCATCCTCTCTTTTACCTCAGCAATCTCTTTGTCATCCTTCTAAGCTTCACGGATCTTTTCCAACAATGTAAACTGAACTTCCATTACTGCAATGAAACCTTTGGGAACAATCTCCAACTGAAGTTCCTTGAGATCCTCGCCTAACTCCTTTGGTAATCCTCCGATTATGAGGGTATTCGTCCTTGTTTTCTTTATGGTTGTGTCCTATTTCTCCACAAAGCTTGCATGCACTTTCTCCATATCATTTCCATAAGGCTTCAACTTCTGGGACACAAAGCGAGACTTTAGCAAAGTCAACTTAAATTCTTCCCAAGTGGTTACTCCTGGCCACATTGATGGTTTGGTACATCCTCCACTAGATAGCAGCACCTCTTTCAAAGCACTGAAGAGCATGCTGGGTCATATCTTTTCTGACTATCGGGTTATTCTTCATGTGATCCTCCATGTTCTGAATCCATCGTTCCATCTCCAATTGACTCATCGGTCCAGAAAATATAAGCTCTTCTCCATTCATCTTCTAACGGGTCCATGGGTTTGGGGTGGGATAAGAGAGATCGAGAGGGATGCACTCAATACAAACAAAAGTTTTGAAAAGGCAGATTTTATTGTGGCTGTCGGAAAATCATCAAACAAAATGACAGCTCACAATCGTCGCATCTAACGTAGGTATGTAACAGGGGTTTGGTCTTCTAAAGGTCAATAGATCTTCAAAGTCATCAAACTCTTCCAATCTTGATCATGTCTCTGATGGCTCCTTCTGATCATGCTTGTCCTTCTCAAGTTCTTTTGCCAGATCATCTCTGTTGACGCGAAGTCTCTCGCGACGTCCTTCAATATTTCTGGAGTTACGCCCAACCGCCGGTTTCAACATCCTTGACATGGACGATGATCATGCTGTCCTTCGCCTCGATGAATCTTTGATGTCTCAAGGTTTAGCCCCTCCGGCTTGTCTACTTTCAGCTTCTGGATCCTGAGTTCTTCATGAAATACTCCCTTGTCAAATATAGCTTCTTGCATATCCATCTTAAAATCCTTGATGTAATGCTCCGATCCGGTGTTACATCAGCTAAGGTTAAATCGCATCCTTCATTGAAAGATGCTCCTTCAGCCTTCTACCATCCAATCCTTCTGAGGAAATGCATGCTTAACTCAGCACAGTGGCAATAGCCTAAGCGGGTGATAACATCATGGATAGCCGTGTTTTTTGCTCTTGTCATTTTCATGAGCTATCATTCCATAGTTGATATCTCCTGCCTTAGGGTTTTCCTGACAAAGCTTTGAATTACTAACTCTCCATGCTCCGGTCTTTCTCTGATACACCTTGATCTCGGTATTGATAACTTCCATAGTCTGCCAGGTTCCATAAAGGTAGCCTTCCTGGGTCATACAAATTTGGGAATTCTTCAGAGCCTTCAAATTCTCCAAGTCTTCGGAGTCTTCAACAGTTGTAGTTTCCATTTACATGGAAAAATCCTCTTCATTCCAAATGGTCTTAGTTGTCCGATATCTTGTCTCATTGGAGTGGTCTCATCGGTCAAATCTTCGAGTGGTCAAAAGGGAAAAGGGGTATGGTCTCACTAAAAAGGGAATATTTGAATAAACTCGGAAGAGAAGAGAGGTAAAAGATCTTTTTGAAAATGAAGTTGTAGAGAAAAATCTTTCCTATGGGCTTGTCGGTTTCTAGGGTCACGTCCTCATACCAACATGTGCTCGATACCATCTTGTAGCGACCCGACCGAATGGATCAAGTCTCGTGCTTTCGTGTCATCCTCGGATCGGTATGTTTGACACACAAGATCAAGGATTTATAACAGAGGTAAATCACATGTATAAAGTAACGTAAATACTATTACCTCGACCCAAATATATATCGGAAGCAACAAGGTTGTGGATTCCCATCAACACCAACGCAAAGTTGAGTATAGGAAATCGTAACCCTAACGTATCACTTACTCGTCGTTCAAAATTCTGCAACATGAAAAGTTGCAGCCAAAACAATTCACACATGGAATATGCTTGGCAATGTAACACATAGAGAGTAATGAAAGAATAGGCTATACTACATGCATATATGGCTGGTGGAAAGCTCAATGGTTACAGTTTTTGCGAAAAGCCAATTTTTCCTACGCAAAGGAATAAATTTATTTAACTATCATGGTGGTTGTTAAACATTGAGAATGGTTGACAGCATTCTCAATCCCAATTAAAAGTACTCGTTAAACCCAAACAAATTATATTAAGTAACGTGATGAGATCAACAGGTTATCCGGTACTAGATACTCAAAATTGTCCATAACCGGGACACGGCTAACCATGATTAGTTTGTACACTCTGCAGAGGTTTATGACTTTTCCCCACAAGACTCGATCGCCTCCGCTTGGTTTCTCGCACTACATGGTGTTTGAGAAACGGATGACCGAGACATAGTCTTCGAAGCGCTAGCACCTTACATGTGGGTAGACCGTACCAACCTACATCCCTTACATCCGCTAGTCTCGCCTGTAAGAGTTTGCACAACTTAGTCACTACGCCAGAGCCCATAATGGCTTGTGGCTGCACACGGAAGTTTCTAGTTTAAATAATCTCATGATCCCTTAGAGCACGGGTGGCGGTCCAAGAAATACAGCAAGTCCTCGATAGAAACCAGTGCCTCAATCCACCCAGATGTGTGTTTAAGTTGCCACCTTAGATAAACCATTAATTAACAATCTCACATCATCATGGATATTCACTCACCCAATCTCGCTCACGGCATAGCATGGCATAGTAAGCAAACGAGAAGTAACTCCCAAGGTTTCATAAGTAAAACAGGTAATAGGTACTACCTCAATCTACTTCCCATCCCACATTTTAAGATGATCCTAAACATGCAAGTGTTTGAGGAATAGAGCTAATGCATAAAACTGGGTAGCGAAAAGGTATGATCAAGTGTTACTTGCTCGCAAAGTTGATGAAGATGATTCGCACTCAAAACTCTTGATAGCTCTACTCGTCACACTCCGGTCAATCTATCGTAATCAAGCAATAGTAACCACACATAAGCAATCACTCAAAAGATCGGAAAGAACGAAGAAAACAATTCGGAAAACATCAAAACCAAATCAAATAACTCTTGCAGCATAAAACAATTTCTAACAGTACCAAAATTATGTGAATTTGGCCTTATCAGAAAGTTTAGGTTAAGAGCTTCGATTAGCAAAAAGAATCAACTAAATCGGAGTTACGAAACTCAAGTTATGATCAAACGAAGTTCAAATACAAATCTGTTTGAATTCAAATTTTAAAACTTTCAAAAACATGTTTGAGTTCTATTACTGGATAGAGGAGATCATAACGAAGAAGTGGGCGTTGGTTTCGTTGGATTCCGACTTACGAGTAAAAAGTTATGATCGTTTGAAGATTAGGGACTACGGATAGGTCCATGACGGAAATTAAAAATAAAAAGAAAAATCTATCGAGCGAACGCTCGCTAAACAAAACCGGAAAGAAAAACCGGCGAGAAAACCGATCTAGGGTTTCGGAAAGGAAACCGAAACGAAAAACCGATCTAGAAAACCGATCTAGAAAACGTGACGCCTTGGGCTAGTACCTCAAGAGGCGAGGGCTCGGCGGCGGGGCGTGAGCGGCGGCGGCGGGCAAGTGGCGGCGGCTGGTGAGAGGGTGGCGGCGGCACTGGTGAGGGGCGGCGGCAGAGGGCGGCGGCGGCGCTATATGGCGGCGGCAACTGACTGCTTCTGCTGCTTCTTCTTGGAGGAGAGAGAGGAGAGTTGATTTGATGTGTTGGAGGGGGTGCTTGGGTATTTATATTGGGGAGGGAGGGTTTTGCTTGGGATAGGGGCAAGAAATAGACTAGGATTAGGAAACAAGAGGAAATAGATCTAGGAATAGATACGGAATAAACGAGTAGGAAAAGAGTCCTACTAGGACTTGGGAAAAGGAGAAAAGGAACGGCTCCCTCCTTGGTGCTGCAGCGTGGGCGTTGTGGCCTCGTGGCCGGCCGGTGGCTCCTAGGCGGCTTGGGCCTTTGGCCCAAGGCGCTGCAGCTTTTTTTTTTTAAAACAAAATTTTGGAGAACTTAAAATAAAAAAAACAAATGACTAAAACTTTTATATAGGCATATAATATACCAAAATTTGTAGAAAAAGATTTTCTACAACATGGACATTATTTTAGCTTCAAATAAAATATACACAAATTCAAATAAAACAAACAGTGCTTCAGCTCTAATAAAATCCAATAAAATCATTTTAAAAATACCAAAATGAATTCAAATTTATTCCTCTCCAATTTTCTGTTGTAGGGAATCATGTTACCCTATTTTCCATGTATTTTATTTTTGGAGAAAAATAATTTGAATAAAACTCAAATAACTCCAAATTGAAAATAAATTCAAAAGAACTTTGAATTTTAATTCTTTGAAACTCCCAACTCATATTTCATATGTTTTGAAGAAGTCATTTTATCTTTGCTCGTGAAAATCATTGAGTTGCATAAAGTTTCAGAATTGGAAAATATTTTCCAAATGAAATTCAAATATTTTCAACACCCCTTGTCATTTAAATAAATGGAAGAAGTCATGTCATCTTCTCTCCAGGGTTTTGTGATGAAAAGAATTTGAATTCCCGAAGATCATAAAAGCAAAAATGAAAGTTTGGGAAAGTCCTTTTATTCCCTCTCATTTAACTTTCAAAATAAAATCGAATTCACTCACTTTCAGTCAATCAATCAAACAATCAGCCAAAACTATCTATTTGTTTATAACATTCCAAAATTTAGAATTTTGGGATGTTACACTCATGCTTCACTTAATTATTTTTGAGAGTCCATGAATAGGAAGTCGTAATGAGCACGGGCTATAAGACTAGTACAAAAGGATAGGTAGTTAAGAGTGGTATAATAAAAAAATTCATGTAGATCACTAAATACGAAACGTATGTTTTAAGAGTGTGGATTTGATGTAATGGGGGATAACTACCCCCCGGATATCTACCATTCGTCCCTACTAGAGATCCATGTAGCATGCGAATAATTACCTTCTTAATCAACAAAGACATATTGCAATCAATCAATCAATACCAAGATGTGTTCTTTAATGTTTTCTTCTCACAATCTGATCTCCATGTGTGAGTAGTTCGGTAAGGTATGGGGTAAGGCATGAGCCTTGCAACCCCAGGTATTTGGTGAAGGGATCAATTGAAGTCTTTGACACAATGTCTCGTATGTGTGAAATAAAATTGTTTCATGAAGTATCTCTTGTCTCGTCTGCGATCTTCATCCCTGCAGGTACCCAGGATCATGGAGATTGAGCACTTGTGAGGCTAGGAGCAAGGGGACCGTGAAGTGTTATACCGAACACCGGTGATAGTAAGGTTTAGTAGGGTAACATGGATCATATCCTTGGGGATTCATGAGGTGTAGTCTTTAAACACCCAAAGGTTTTGTCTGATATTATTATCTTAATTATCAGGGGAACCCCACAAGATGGATAGGGCCTTCGGTAGGAAACTGATTCTTGATGAAGGACTCGCCTCGGTCAAGATGTTATTTGGACACATCCCCACTCCGATACGAAGCAAGCACCACTTGATGGGTGACTTCCCGAGCAGAAACTAATATCATTTTTTATCCCAACACCAATACATGGTTGTAAGCATTAAGACCTCATCCCCGTACCTTGTTTTTATTATAAGTGTTTGAATCACAGTTTGCTTGCTGATCCGGTCAAAAGTTGGATTTGACACTTTGGCAAAAGCTTTCTAGAGACCATTGCTTCAAGGGAGTCTTCCTCTCGTAGGTTCGATACCCAGGGTCACCGCTGGGGAAATAGGTGCGGGATACCCTTTCTTATTCCAATACCGGATCAATAAAAAGGAGATATCATGCACCGGCAAAGTTTGCACCAATTCTCAAGGTGAAAATGGGCGATGCACGGTACTAGGGAGGCTAGCAATATGTGGATAGGTGGGAGTGATGTATTTGTCCATGAACTCACATTAGTCATAAAGAACTCATATACTTATTGTGGAATTTTTATTAGCCCTCGAAGCAAAGTACTACTCGCATGCCCCTAGGGAGGAGGTTGGTAGGTGTCAACTATCGCGCGGCCCCGAGTCAAACAACACAAAGTATTTCAACGAGGAATTAATATGCTCCAACATCCCCATCATGCCATGACACACACTTAAATGAGTAATACATAAACAGCTTTAATATCCATATGTTTACTGATACGTCTCCATCGTATCTACTTTTCCAAACACTTTTGCCCTTGTTTTGGACTCTAACTTGCATGATTTGAATGGAACTAACCCGGACTGACGCTGTTTTCAGCAGAATTGCCATGGTGTTATTTTTGTGCAGAAATAAAAGTTCTCGGAATGACCTGAAACTTCACGGAGAATATTTTTGGAAATAATAAAAAATACTGGCGAAAGAATCAAGGCCAGGGGGCCCACACCCTGTCCATGAGGGTGGGGGCGCGCCTACCCCCTGGGCGCGCCCCCTGCCTCGTGGGCCCCCTGGTGCTCCACTGACCTCAACTCCAACTCTATATATTCACGTTCGGGGAGAAAAAAATCAGAGAGAAGGATTCATCGCATTTTACGATACGGAGCCGCCACCAAGCCCTAAACTCTCTCGGGAGGGCTGATCTGGAGTCCGTTCGGGGCTCCGGAGAGGGGAATCCGTCGCCATCGTCATCATCAACCATCCTCCATCACCAATTTCATGATGCTCACCGCCGTGCGTGAGTAATTCCATCGTAGGCTTGCTGGACGGTGATGGGTTAGATGAGATTTATCATGTAATCGAGTTAGTTTTGTTTGGGTTTGATCCCTAGTATCCACTATGTTCTGAGATTGATGTTGCTATGACTTTGCTATGCTTAATGCTTGTCACTAGGGCCCGAGTGCCCTGATTTCAGATCTGAACCTATTATGTTTTCATGAATATATGTGAGTTCTTGATCCTATCTTGCAAGTCTATAGTCACCTATTATGTGTTACGATCCATTAACCCTGAAGTGACAATAATCGGGACCATTACCGGTGATGACCATAGTTTGAGGAGTTCATGTATTCACTAAGTGTTAATGCTTTGGTCTGGTACTCTATTAAAAGGAGGCCTTAATATCCCTTAGTTTCCAATAGGACCCCGCTGCCACGGGAGGGTAGGACAAAAGATGTCATGCAAGTTCTTTTCCATAAGCACGTATGACTATATTCGGAATACATGCCTACATTACATTGATGAACTGGAGCTAGTTCTGTGTCACCCTATGTTATAATTGTTGCATGAATAATCGCATCCGACATAATTGTCCATCACCGATCCGATGCCTACGAGCTTTTCACATATTGTTCTTCGCTTAGTTACTTTTCCGTTGCCACTGTTACAATCACTACAAAACTGCTACTGTTACTTTTGCCACCGTTACCGTTACTTCCATACTACTTTGCTACTAAATACTTTGCTGCAGATATTAAGTTATCCAGGTGTGGTTGAATTGACAACTCAACTGCTAATACTTGAGAATATTCTTTGGCTCCCCTTGTGTCGAATCAATAAATTTGGGTTGAATACTCTACCCTCGAAAACTGTTGCGATCCCCTATACTTGTGGGTTATCATTTACTAACCAATGATCATGAACCAATACCCTTTCATATTACTACATCAATATAATTAAACCACATGTTTCATATTCAGTGATCTACATGAAAGTTTTTATTATACCACTCTTGTATACCTGTCATGCTTGGACTAGTCTCATAACCCGTGCACATTACCACTTGCTATTAATGGATTCTCAAAAAGGTTTAAGTGAAGTATGAGAGTGCAAATCATTTCTAAAAAATATAACCACCTCGTGCTCTAAAGATATAAGTGAAGCACATGAGCAACTGTCTAACTCCAAATATATAAGTCAAGCACATAGAGCATTCTAATAAATCATGATGAATGTGTGTCTCTCTCAAAAGGTGCGTCCAGCAAACAATGATTGTGGCAAACTAACAAAAAAATAAAACTATAGCACAAGACGCTCCAAGTAAAACTCATACCATGTGATGAATGATATATAGCTCCAAGTAACATACCAATGAATTGTGGACGAAAGAGGGGATGTCATCCCGGGGCATCCCCGAGCTTAGATGCTTGGGTCTTCCTTGAATATTACCTTGGGGTTTCTTGAGCATCCCCAAGCTTAGGGTCTTGCTGCTCCTTATTCCATCATCCATCGTGATCTCACCCAAAACTTGAAAACTTCAGCACACAAAACTCAACAAAACCTTGTGAGATCCATTAGTATAATCGGTAAACCATAAAGTTAGGTAATGTTATAAACCAATTCATAATTGTTCTTGCATAATACCTATTGCATTCAAACTTCTCCATGACTTATACCCCCCATATAATCCATAGCATTATTAAAATAAGCACACTATGCAATAAAAAAATACTCCTTCCGTCCGAAAATAAGTGTCTTAACCCTAGTATAACTTTGTACTAAAGTTAGTACAAAGTTGAGACACTTATTTTGGGACGGAGGGAGTAGAATTTATCTAAAACAAAATAGTCTATAATGATCTAACTAAAACCATACTTAAGTAACTCTAAAAATTCTAAAAAATTAGGACAACGTAAAAAATTGTATCTTAATATTGTGTAATAATTTCAAAGTTTTATCACGTTCCAATAAAAAATATAAATTCCAACACTGGGTGCAAAAATTTCTGTTTTTGCACATAATCAATTTAGATATCATCCACATCATCCCAAAGGCTTTACTTGGTACAAACACTAACTAAAAGATAAAAGCATAATCATTACAGTAGCAATAATCATGTCATCACACAAAAACAAAAAATGTTGTGTTGTCTCCCAATAAGCTCTTTCCTTATAGCCATTAAGATAGGCTTGGGATATTAATGATACTCACATAAAAGACAAGAATTGAAGAACAAAGAGAGCATCATATAGCATTTAATTAACACATTTCAATTATAACCCTCTTCCTATGCATAGGCATTTTATGGGAAAAAAATTATCAAGACATGTAATAGCTAGCATATGCAAATAGGAAGAATGAAGCATTAATTGTTTCAACAGAAAGATAGGTAATTTAGTGACATGATTTTTTTTATAACCATATTTGCCTCTATCAAAATAATTACATGTAGGATCATAATCAAAATCAACAATATAACTATCATGTAAACATTCTCTTTATGATCGATATGCATGCAAATCTTATAATCTTCTGAGATACTACCTCCGTCCTGGTTTAGTGGTCCCATTCGCATTTTGTGCCAAATTTTGACCATTGATTTAACTAACAAAATGATAATGCATGTGACCAAAAATTATATTGTTGGAGTCGTATTTGAACATAGTTTCTAATGATATTATTTTTTATGACATGCATTAATATTATGTTAGTTAAATTTAAGATCAAAACTTGGCATAAAATACGAAAGGGACCAATAAACCAGGACGGAGGTAGTAGTAGGATTAACATCAACTAAATTCATGAACTCTCCAAACCCGCTTTTATCAAAAAAATCATAAGATTGATCATTCTCCCAAGTAGTGGGTCATTATTACCTAAAGTTGACTCTCTTCCAAGCCCACTTTTAGTAGTACTGCAAATATCATTATCAATAACAGATTCATCATGAAGCTCAAATTAATTTCCAAGATCACAAGAAGCATCATAATTATCACCCCAATCATGATCATTCGCACAATGAAATTCATAGAATTTATACTAACATTGCAATCATGATTTTTGTTCAATAAAGGTATCCCAATAGCATTTTCTATTATCAATTGTTTATTTGCAGCTATTGGTTTACCATATGCAGCAAGTTTGAAAAGATTAGCAAGCGGATGATGATTCACATATCTTTACTTTTATTTTCTATTTTATGTGTCAATGATAAGGATATCATTGCTAGGCAAGAAATAAAGAAAGCAAATGAGCCGCATGTGTGCAGGTACCTTCGTTTGTTTGATGAAGTCTCCCCGGCAACGACGCCAGAAATTACTCTTGCTACTTGTGAAATGCGTTGGGATTTCCCTGAAGAGGAAAGGTGAAGTAAAACTTGCAGAATAACAGAAAACACACAGGTACGCGTCGGTCCTAAACAAACGGTTTTTAACCCCTTTCCGCGACGGCATTTGGAACCGTCGCTAAGTGAGTGTGGGCGATAGGGGGGTCCTTCCCACACGACCCAGAAACCGTCGGGGATATGCCCACCTGGCACACACGCTCGGCAAAATGAGTTCGTGTGCGACCGGCGAGTGCTCAAATACGGAAGTACGTACAGTAGAGCTAAAAAATACAATTATATGGCAAAATTGTTTTCGGTCGCAAGTACATCCCACACAGTCAGTCCCCGCTAAAAGTTTATGTCCGTATGTACATCCCACATAGTCGCTCCAAGGAAAACGTTTCCGTTCACAGGTACATCACACACAATTTTTCCCGTTAAATCGTTTGCGTTATTGAATGTATCACACACGGTCCATAGAAGAAACTATGTGGCAAAGGCTGTCCATCACACATAGTTTTTATGTGGTAAATGTTTGCGCAAGGTGGCCTAACGCAAACAGTTTTCAAGAGAAAGTCATGTGTGATTGTTCATTGATCCAACACGGTTTATTCCTAGAAACTGTGTGCGTTGCCTGAGGTCATCGCCCACGGTATTTTTTTCAACAACCGTTTGCAATAGCAAAATCCAATTAGCAGGCTAATTATCCGATTAGTCATAATCCATTTATTAATCTAATTGACATTTCATATTAAGCACACAATATATTTCATTTCCATATTAAGGAAGCAGAATTTCATAATTGAAATACATCAGAGTGCAACATGATATAGCTTCACAGACTCAGCTACCCCATTACACAATCAACCAGCAGAAGTTCCACATGCAACATGTAGAACCTTTCGAAATTAGCATCATAGACGGTATATAGACAGATGCATCTCATCTGGAAAACTGCTGAAGCGGAAGGCGAATATTGAGCCTTCATTCATGTTGAAGGTCTTTGCAACTTTAGGCCAGTGCCTGTGGATGATTGACCGTCCGTCCTTCGTCCTCTTCAGGAACACTTCAATATTGAACCGTGGGTGTTGTATGAAAACCTTCCTCGCCTCCTGACCATAGAGGAGGTTTGAGAGGTAATCATCAGTGAACTGCTTTGGAAAGGCCTGAAAACAAGGATGTGCATAAATATCTTCTCTATATTGGAAATGGGGCAAAAGAATAAAAAAAGGCAAGGTATAATAGTTAGTACCATCTTGTAGTGAACTGATGTCTTCTTCATTGTGCAGACAAAGATATTGTTGTTTTTTGTCGCTAATTTCTTTATCCTAACAATCTTTATGAGTTTCTTGATTTGATTGATATTCATAGAGAACTCATTTCCCCATATGCAAAAAGGGTCGAACAGTGGGTCAAAACCTCTGACAGCAGGGTGATACGTCTCCAACGTATCTATAATTTTTGATTGCTCCATGCTATATTATCTACTGTTTTAGGCAATATTGGGCTTTATTATCCACTTTTATATTATTTTTGGGACTAACCTATTAACCGGAGGCCCAGCCTAGATTTGCTGTTTTATGCCTATTTCAGTGTTTCGAGGAAAAGGAATATCAGACGGAGTCGAAACGGAACGAAATCAACTTGAGAAGTTATTTTTGGAAGGAAACCCACTGGATAGACTTGGACTCTACGTCAGAAGATATGGGAGCTGGCCACGAGGGTGGGGGCGCGCCCACCCCCCTGGGCGCGCCCCCTGCCTCGTGGGGCCCCCGAAGCTCCACCGACGTACCCCTTGCACCCATATATACCTACGTATTGAAAAACTTCTAGAACAGGAGATAGATCGGGAGTTCTGCCGCCGCAAGCCTTTGTAGCCAACAAAAACCTCTCGGGAGCCTGTTCTGGCACCCTGCCGGAGGGGGAACCCATCACCGGTGGCCATCTTCATCATCCCGGCGCTATCCATGACGAGGAGGGAGTAGTTCTTCCTCGGGGCTGAGGGTATGTACCAGTAGCTATGTGTTTGATCTCTCTCTCTCTCGTGTTCCCTCTATGGCACGATCTTGATGTATCCCGAGCTTTGCTATTGTAGTTGGATCTTATGATGTTTCTCCCCCTCTAATCTCTTGTGATGAATTGAGTTTCCCCTTTGAAGTTATCTTATCGGATTGAGCCTTTTATGAGAACACTTGATGTATGCCTTGTCGTGTTTATCTGTGGTGACAATGGGATATCATGTGCCACTTGATGTATGTTTTGGTGACCAACTTATGGTTCCGCCATGAACCTATGCATAGGGGTTGGCACACGTTCTTGACTCTCTGGTAGAAACATTGGGGCACTCTTTGAAGTACTTTGTGTTGGTTGGATGAATATGAGATTGTGTGATGCATATCGTATAATCATGCCCACGGATACTTGAGGTGACAATGGAGTATCTAGGTGACATTAGGGTTTTGGTTGATTTGTGTCTTAAGGTGTTATTCTAGTACGAACTCTTTTATAGATCGATCCGAAAGAATAGCTTTGAGGTGGTTTCGTACCCTACCATAATCTCTATGTTTGTTCTCCGCTATTAGTGGCTTTGGAGTGACTCTTTGTTGCATGTTGAGGGATTGTTATATGATCTATCTATGTTATTATTGCTGAGAGAAATTGCACTAGTGAAAGTATGAACCCTATGCCTTGTTTCCTATCATTGCAATACCATTTAAGCTCACTTTTATCATTAGTTACCTTGCTGTTTTTATATTTTCAGATTACAATTACCTATTTCTACCATCCATATTGCACTTGTATCACCATCTCTTCGCCGAACTAGTGCACCTATACAATTTACCATTGTATTGGGTGTGTTGGGGACACAAGAGACTCTTTGTTATTTGGTTGCAGGGTTGCTTGAGAGAGACCATCTTCATCCTACGCCTCCCACGGATTGATAAACCTTAGGTCATCCACTTGAGGGAAATTTGCTACTGTCCTGCAAACCTGTGCACTTGCAGGCCCAACAACGTCTACAAGAAGAAGGTTGTGTAGTAGACAGCAAGCTCTTTTCTGGCGCCGTTGCCGGGGAGGCTAGGTAAGTGAAGGTATATATTTATATCTTGCAATTGAATCTTTTTGTTTCTTGTTTTATCACTAGTTTAGTTTATAAAAGAAAACTACCAAAAAATGGAATTGAGTTTGTCTCATACGCTTCTTCTTTTTAATATCTTTCGTGAGAATGATGGAAAGGAAAATTGTGCTCAAGTGCTAGAAGAAGAATGCATTAGAATGTTTGGTACTAGATCTTTGTATGATGAGCATGATTGCAATGTTGTTAGTATGATTCCTTGAATATCCATGATGCTAATGATATGCAAAGCCACAAGCTTGGGGAAGCTATGTTTGATAAATATGATATTTTTTGTCCCCCAAGTTTTGATGAGAATATTTATTATGATGAAAGCATGCCTCCTATTTATGATGATTATATTGATGAAAGTGGGTTTGGAAGAGTGTCAACTTTAAGAAGTAGTGATCCCACCATTTTGGAGGATGTTGAATCTTATCGTGATGAACATGAAAGTGGATTTGGAAGAGTGTCAACTTTATTTAGTGATGATTCCACTATTTCGGAAGAGGTTCCAATTGATTATGAGAACAAAGTTGCTATATATGATGATTATTGTGATGACTTGTATGCTATTAAGAATATGATAAAAATGAAACTTGTCATCATGATTTTAGTTTTCAATTGGATTATGCCTCACATGATAATTATTTTGTTGAGTTTGCTCCCACTATTATTCATGAGAAGAAATTTGCTTATGTGGAGAGTAGCAAATTTTCTATGCTTGTAGATCATGAAAAGAATGCTTTAGATGCTGGTTATATTGTTGAATTCATTCATGATTCTACTGAAAATTATTATGAGGGAGGAACATATGCTTGTAGGAATTGCAATAATATCAAGTTTCCTCTCTATGTGCTTAAATTTTTGAAGTTATGCTTGTTTTGTCTTCCTATGCTTGTTGATTATTGTTCCCATAAGTTGTTTTCTCACAAAATCCCTATGCATAGGAAGTGGGTTAGACTTAAATGTGCTAGTCATATTCTTCATGATGCTCTCTTTATGTTTCAATTCTCATGTCTTATGTGAGCATCATTGAAATCATCATGCCTAGCTAGGGGCGTTAAACGATAGCGCTTGTTGGGAGGCAACCCAATTTTATTTTAGTTTCTTGATTTTTGGTTCAGTTTAGGAATAAATAATCCATATAGCTTCTGTTTAGATGTGGTTTTATGTTTTAATTAGTGTTTGTGCCAAGTAGAACCTGTGGGAAGACTTGGGTGAAGTCTTTATGATCATGCTGTAAAAACAGAAACTTTAGCGCTCACGATATTAGCTAAAACTTTTTACTGGAGAGTGCTATTTAGTTGATTCTTTTTGAATATGATTACTAGACAAATTATTCAGGTCCAAAAATTTATTTTAGAATTTTTGGAGTTCCAGAAGTTTGCGTTAGTTACAGATTACTACAGACTGTTCTGTTTTTGACAGATTCTGTTTTCATTGTGTTGTTTGCTTATTTTGATGAATCTATGGCTAGTAAAATAGTTTATAAACCATAGAGAAGTTGGAATACAGTAGGTTTAACACAAATATAAATAAATAATGAGTTAATTACAGTACTTTGAAGTGGTGTTTTGTTTTCTTTCGCTAACGGAGCTTACGAGTTTTCTATTAAGTTTTGTGTTGTGAAGTTTTCAAGTTTTGGGTAAAGATTCGATGGACTATGGAATAAGGAGTGGCAAGAGACTAAGATTGGGGATGCCCAAGGCATCCCAAGGTAATATTCAAGGATAACTAAGAGCCTAAGCTTGGGGATGCCCCGGGTGGCATCCCCTCTTTCGTCTTCGTTCATCGGTAACTTTACTTGGAGCTATACTTTTATTCACCACATGATATGTGTTTTGCTTGGAGCGTCATTTTCTCTTGTTAGTATTTTCTTGATGTTATTTATAATAATTTTTTGCATCTTTAGTTCCAATAAAAAAGTCAAGGATAGCCTTTGCCATGCTTATTTTGCTACTATACATGTTGCTGTTTGAAAACAGAAAGTTTACCGCTGTTGCAAAAATTCCCTAGAAAAGTCAGAGAGTGGTATAATGTTGAATCTTTTTGAATAATGAGCTATGATAAATTTACTACAGTGGGAATTTTAGTTCATAATTTTTGGAGTTAGGGAAGTATGATGAATCTTGCATTCTTTACAGACTATACTGTTTTGACATATTGCTGTTATGTTTGCATTGTTTGCATATGTTTGCTTGTTTAATGATTCTATTTGAGGATAGGAGTATTAAATATGCAGAGGCATTTAGTATGCAATGTTGAATAATAATTTTAGTTATTTGTTACAGTAGGAAATGATAAGGTTTTGCATTGGTTTATACTAACCTATCTCACGAGTTCTTGTTGAGTTTGTTGTGAATGAAGCTTTTGATAAAAAGAGAAACCATGATATGAGAGGAATTAAGGAGACACAAAAAGTTCAAGCTTGGGGATGCCCAAGGCACCCCAAGATAATATCTCAAGAAGTATCAAGCATCTAAGCTTGGGGATGCCCCGGTAGGCATCCCACCTTTCTTCAACAACTATCGGTAAGTATCGGTTGAACCTAAGTTTTTGCTTCTTCACTTGAGTTGTGCTATCCTTGCAATGTAGTTTTATTTAGCTTTGCTTTCTGTTTGAATAAAGTATCAAGATCTGAAATTCTTAAATGTTAGAGAGTCTTCACATAGTTGCACAATTATTCGACTACTCATTGATCTTCACTTATATCTTTCGGAGTAGTTTGTCATTTGCTCTAGTGCTTCACTTATATCTTTTAGAGCACAATGGTGGTTTTATTTTGAAGAAATATATGAACTCTCATGCTTAACTTATATTATTTTGAGAGTCGTTAATAGCATGGTAATTTGCTTAAAATTAATATACTTGCTATTCAAGATATGTGGAACTTTCTTTTGAGTGCGTTGAATACTAAGAAAAGTTTGATACTTGATGATTGTTTTGAGATATGGAGGTAGTGATATTAAAGTCATGCTAGTTGGGTGATTATGAATTTAAAGAATGCTTGTGTTGAAGTTAGAAAATCCTGTAGCATGCATGTATGGTTAAAGTTGTGTAACAAATTTGAAACATGAAGTGTACCTGGCTTGTGCATCCTTATGAGTGGCGGTCGGGGACGAGCGATGGTCTTTTCCTACCAATATATCCCCCTAGGAGCATGCGCGTAGTACTTGATTTTTGATGACTTCTAAATTTTTGCAATAAGTATATGAGTTCTTTGACTAATGTTGAGTCCATGGATTATACGCACTCTCACCCTTCCATCATTGCTAGCCTCTTCGGTACCATGCATTGCCCTTTCTCACCTTGAGAGTTGGTGCAAACTTCGCCGGTGCATCCAAACCCCGTGATACGATACGCTCTATCACACATAAACCTCCTTATATCTTCCTCAAAACAGCCACCGTACCTACCTAGTATGGCATTTCCATAGCCATTCCGAGATATATTGCCATGCAACTTTCCACCGTTCCGTTCATCATCATCATGACATACTTTACTTTTGTCATATTGCTATTGCATGATCATGTAGTTGACATCGTATTTGTGGCAAAGCCACCATGCATTATTTTTCATACATGTCACTCTTGATTCATTGCACCATCCCGGTACACCGCCAGAGGCATTCATATAGAGTCATATCTTGTTCTAGTTTCGAGTTGTAATCCTTATGTTGCAATCAATAGAAGTGTGATGATCATCATTATTAGAGCATTGCCCAAAAAAAGGAGAAAGGCCAAAAAGAAAAGAAAAAGAAAGAAAGGCCCAAAAAAAGAAAATAAATAAGAAGGGCAATGTTACTATCTCTTTTTCCACACTTTGTAGCAACCCGACCTCAGACGGTCAAGCCTCTGTGTATCCGTGCCATCCCTAGATCAGTATGCTGGCACACACAGTACATCAATGTATATATCAAAGTGCAATCACATGTATAAATAACGTAAAACTGATATATACCTCATAAGTCTCAGCGGAAACAAGTAATCGGGTGTGGAGTCCCATCAACGCCATCGGCAGGTTGAGTGTGGACCGTAACCCTGTATCATAACTCTTACTCGTCGAAGAAAAAAAACCTGCAACATGATACGTTGCAGCCGTGTAGGTCAGTACATTGAATGTACCGGCAAGATCACTGTAAGAAAAACAGATGATATAGCTATTCTATATGCAATATGGCTTTGTGGCTTTGGGTCTGAGTTTTGTTTGCGTAAAAGCTGGTTTTATTTTCCCTACATCAAAGGAATATCAGGAGTCTGTACTATGGAGTTTTCTATCATGACATGGTTCCGCCAACCAATGTGCCATAGCCCAAATCATCATAAGTTGCCCACAATTATGTTATCAGTCCGGTGTTGAGAGTTCCGAGATAGATCCAAGTCCAGATGCTCAAATTGTCCGTAATCGGGACACGGCTAATCGATTAGGTTTTAACCCTCTGCAGAGGTTTGTACACTTTACCCGCAAGATTCGATCCCTCTCTTTACGTTCTCGCACTTCAGGGTGTTTGAGAACAAGATGACCGAAACATGGTCTTCCGAAGATTTCCCCTGACCACTGTCCGGTGCTCATCCAATCCTACCGTAGTTCTACATCTGCTAGCAGCGTCCCAGCCAGAGTCACCACTAAGGTCAACCAAGCCAGAGCCCATAGTGACTTGCGGTTGCACAGGTAAGCTTCCGGGCATGAAGTATTCTTCCGTCTCTTTGAGTCTGGGTGAAGCTTTCCGCAAGATGTCATGGCGCTTCTCCATGCATCCCGACCAACCACTGGTTTCTCCAGGGTGCCCGTCAATCGTCCTTCACCCAGTAGTGTGTATTGAATTCTTGTCTCGAGTCTTGAAGTCTTGAGGCCTTGAAGATGCAGTCCTTGCAGATTCCATCATGGAGTTGTCGTCATTGACGTAGATCCTCCATTCTCACACCACTCCCGAGCACTCATACCAAACCTTTTCTACTATAGCGTAGCACTAAAATAAATAACGTCCCGGGCTTGGTAACAGGGTGATGGGTTCCTACCTCATGCATACTACTCAACTACAAGAATTCAATATCACTACTGTAGGGTTGTTGCAAAGATGCCACTAAATGCAATAAAACATAGGTATGAAAGCATGGTCAAAGTGAACTTGCCTAGTAAGTTGATGAAGATAACAACACTCTCGAATAATGACTTGGTAGAACTATTCGTCACTCCGTTAAAAATCTATATAGTCAAACATAGCATTCATATAAGCAAACATCCTAGCAAACAATTCTAACACTCATAATAAAACCAACAAAAAAAAATGCAAATCAAGGGACACCAAATAAAAACAAAGGAACACTACACAACAAAACTAATAAAGAAAACTCTAAGACATAACACAAAATAGTTTTGTTCTAAGTAAAACTTAACCAAGAAAATACTGAACTAATAAACTAGCAGAAAATACAAAGTAAAACAACTAAGTTAACAGAAGATATTTTTCCATAAAATTTTATTTGCAAAAAGAAACAAATAAAAGCTTTTATGAAACACTAACTATGACCTAAACAAGTTTTCGTACAAAACTAAGTAAAATAATTTTTAAAATAAAACAAATTTTCTTTTGTTGACTAACAGAAACAAAACTAAAATTTTCAAGAGTGACAAAAAGAAACAATTTAAAACTAATAAAAACAATGAAGAAAAGACTAAAACAAAACTATAACTAAAACATTACTGTTTTGCTAAGAAAATTAATTTAAAATAAACTAAAACAAATAAATATATTCTACTGGATAGACAAAACCATAATAAAACAGTAGCAAAAGAATCAATCAAAAATACTTTGTAAAACTCAAAATATGACCAAAATAGTGATTTTAACAAATTTCAACAAATTCAAATTTAAACTACTGAAATTTGAAATCCAATTGCACCAACAGAAACTTTAATAAATTTTGAATATAATGCAAAAAGAATCACTTAATTTGGATTAAAAACCTAAAAGTTATAAGCAATGTAAAAACAGAACTATTTTGTTTTTGAAACAGAAACTAAATAAAATAAAACAAAACAAAACGAGAAAGTGCTACGTGGCCTACTGCTACCGGGCTAAAAAGGTGAGCGGTCGGAACTAAACAACGCTCGGGCGTTACTTAACAAAACCGTGCATGCACGTGTAATAAAAAAAACCGGGGAACTGGTTCGAACTAAACCGGACTTAACCGTAACTAAACCGATCTATAAAAAAAACAACGTACCTATTCGATCTAATCTAATCAGTGTCATGGAAACTAGATCGGATGGATGATAAGCTCACCGCGGCGGAAACGAACTCCGGCGAGATGCTCCGGCTTCGGTGGTCGACGGGGACGGCGCTCCGGTCGTCGGTGACCTCGGTGGCGTGTACGGGGCGATGCAGTGGACGATGGCGAGTCCAGTGGTGGTCGTGGCGTCAGCGGAGGTCGACGGAGGAGGAAGACGGCGAGGTCGAGGCGGCGGTGGCGTACGGGCGTTTGACGGTGGTGGTGCTCCGGTGCTTGAGGGGGTCGGGCGAGGTCACCGGGAGATGCGGGCGAGCGAGTGGAGGCCGGGGTTGGTCTCAGGAGGCATCAAGGGAGTCGGAGTGGAGCAGCGCGGCAGCAATGGCGCGGTGGCAGAGGCGGAGCTCCGGCGAGCGATTGCGGGCACGAGGGGCGTAGGAGAGGGGGCTCTAGGGGAGAATCGGGCTAGGGGAGCACGGTATATATAGGGGGCGTCGCCTTGGAGGAGGGGGCGAATCGGGGAGAGATCCCGAAGAAATCGGGATACGGCGGTGGCGCGATTTGGCATGGAGAGGAAGAAGACGGCGGGCGGGGCGATCGGGCAGTGGGGCCCGGCGGTCAGCGGCAGCGAGGAGAGAGAGGGGGATCGGGTGGCCGATGCGAAGCGCTTCGCGTGCGAGGGAGAAGGCCATGGGCCATTTCGGCCAGATGGGTCGGTGGGCTGAGGGGAAAGAGAGAGAGAGAGAGGGGGGGGGCCTGCTGGGTTCGACCGTTTTCCTTTTTTTTAATAAAGACAGACAGGAAAACAACAGAAAAAAACTAATTAAAAGCAAATGATATATACGCATATTATATATCAAAATGTTCACAAAAACATTTCCTAAAACATGAACAATTTTTAAACTTCAAATAAAATCCAAAAGAAAAATCAAATAGAGCAAACAGATTACTCTTGTTGCATTAAAACCAACAAAAATCATTTTTAAAATACCAAAATGATTTCAAATTTATTTTCTCCATTTTTCTATTGTAGGAATCATTTTACCTTATTTTCCATATATTATATTTTTGGAGAAAATAATTTCAATAAAACCAAATAACTCCAATTTGAAAGTGGGTTTCAAAATAATTTCAACCGGCCTTTCAATTTGATTCTTTTAAACTTCCAACTCATATTTCATATAATTTGAAGAAGTCATTTTATCTTCTCTCATGAAAATCATTGAGTTGCATAAAGTTTCTGAATTTGAAATATTTCCAAATGCAATTCAAAAATTCTTTTTCAAAAACCCTTTTATTTCAAATGGAAGAAGTCATGTCATCTTCACTCTAGTGTTATGATGATGAAATGAATTTGAATCCTCAGAGATCAGAAGTAAAAAAAAGGCATGGGAAAGTCATTTCATTCCCTCTCATTAAACTTTCAAAAAGTTTAAAATGCACTCAATTTCACACAACCAATCACTCAACAATCAAACAAACAATCTGAATTATTTATTTAATATAACATTCCAAAATTTAGAATTTTGGGATGTTACACACTTGTGCTTCAAAGTAGCACCTCGTTCTTCATGTAGTGAGTCTCATATATTGTGCTTCAAAGTAGCACCATGTTTTTCATATAGTGAGTCTCATAAGTTGTCCTTTCCATACTAGTGGGAATTTTTCATTATAGAACTTGGCTTGTATATTCCAACGATGGGCTTCCTCAAATGCCCTAGGTCTTCGTGAGCAAGCAAGTTGGATGCACACCCACTAGTTTTCTTTTGTTGAGCATTCATCTATAGCTCTAGTGCATCCGTTGCATGGCAATCCCTACTCCTCATGTTGACATCAATTGATGGGCATCTCCATAGCCCGTTAATTATCCTCGTCAATGTGAGACTTTCTCCTTTTTTGTCTTCTCCACACAATCCCATCATCATATTCTATTCCACCCATAGTGCTATATCCATGGCTCACGCTCATGTATTGCGTGAGGGTTGAAAAAGTTTGAGATTATTTAAGTATGAAACAATTGACTGGCTTGTCATCGGGGGTATAGAAGTTGGGAACATCTTTGTGTGACGAAAATGAAGCATAGGATTTTGTAGGGATGAACTTTCTTTGGCCATGTTATTTTGAGAAGACATAATTGCTTAGTTTGTATGCTTGAAGTATTATTACTTTTATGTCAATATTAAACTTTTGTCCTGAATCTTTCGGATCTTAATATTCATATCACAATTAAGAAGAATTACATTGAGAATTATGCCAAGTAGCACTCCGCATCAAAAATTCTTTTTTATCATTTACCTACTCAAGGACGAGCAGGAATTAAGCTTGGGGATGCTTGATACGTCTCCAACGTATCTATAATTTTTGATTGCTCCATGCTATATTATCTACTGTTTTAGGCAATAATGGGCTTTATTATCCACTTTTATATTATTTTTGGGACTAACCTATTAACCGGAGGCCCAGCCCAGATTTGCTGTTTTATGCCTATTTCAGTGTTTCGAGGAAAAGGAATATGAGACGGAGTCAAAACGGAACGAAATCAACTGGAGAAGTTATTTTTGGAAGGAAACCCACTGGATAGACTTGGACTCTACGTCAGAAGATACGGGAGCTGGCCACGAGGGTGGGGGGCGCGCCCACCCCCCTGGGCGCGCCCCCCTGCCTCGTGGGGCCCCCGAAGCTCCACCGACGTACCCCTTGCACCCATGTATACCTACGTATTGAAAAACTTCCAGAACAGAAGATAGATCGGGAGTTCCGCCGCCGCAAGCCTCTGTAGCCACCAAAACCCTCTCGGGAACCCGTTCCGGCACCTTGCCGGAGGGGGAACCCATCACCGGTGGCCATCTTCATCATCCCGGCGCTATCCATGACGAGGAGGGAGTAATTCTCCCTTGGGGCTGAGGGTATGTACCAGTAGCTATGTGTTTGATCTCTCTCTCTCGTGTTCCCTCTATGGCACGATCTTGATGTATCCCGAGCTTTGCTATTGTAGTTGGATCTTATGATGTTTCTCCCCCTCTACTCTCTTGTGATGAATTGAGTTTCCCCTTTGAAGTTATCTTATCGGATTGAGTCATTTATGAGAACACTTGATGTATGCCTTGCCGTGTTTATCTGTGGTGACAATGGGATATCATGTGCCACTTGATGTATGTTTTGGTGACCAACTTGCGGGTTCCGCCCATGAACCTATGCATAGGGGTTGGCACACGTTCTTGACTCTCCGGTAGAAACTTTGGGGCACTCTTTGAAGTACTCTGTGTTGGTTGGATGAATCTGAGATTGTGTGATGCATATCGTATAATCATGCCCACGGATACTTGAGGTGACAATGGAGTATCTAGGTGACATTAGGGTTTTGGTTGATTTGTGTCTTAAGGTATATTCTAGTACGAACTCTTTTATAGATCGATCCGAAAGAATAGCTTTGAGGTGGTTTCGTACCCTACCATAATCTCTACGTTTGTTCTCCGCTATTAGTGGCTTTGGAGTGACTCTTTGTTGCATGTTGAGGGATTGTTATATGATCTATCTATGTTATTATTGTTGAGAGAACTTGCACTAGTGAAAGTATGAACCCTAGGCCTTGTTTCCTATCATTGCAATACCATTTACGCTCACTTTTATCATTAGTTACCTTGCTGTTTTTATGTTTTCAGATTACAATTACCTATTTCTTGTTGGGGAACGTAGTAATTTCAAAATTTTCCTACGAACACGCAAGACCATGGTGATGGCATAGCAACGAGAGGGGAGAGTGTCCATCCACGTACCCTCGAGACCGAAAGCGAAGCGTTATAACAACGCTGTTGATGTAGTCGACGCCTTCACGATCCGACCGATCCAAGCACCGAACGTCGGCACCTCCGAGTTCTGCACACGCTCAGCTCGATGACGATCCCGGACTCCGATCCAGCAAAGTGTCGGGATGAGTTCCACAAGACGACGGCGTGGTGGACGATGTTGATGCTCCACCGACGCAGGGCTTCGCCTAAGCTCCGTGACGATATGACTTCTCCGGCGCAGGCTTCGCCTAAGCTCTCGACGATATGACCAAGTGGAATATGGTGGAGGGGCACCGCACACGGCTAAGGAACGATCCGTAGATCAACTTGTGTGTCATGGGGTGCCCCCTGCCCCAGATATAAAGGAGCAAAGGGGGTGCGGCCGGCCCTAGGGAGGCGCTGAGGAGTCCTACTCCCACCGGAGTAGGACTCCCCTCTCCTAGTTGGAGTAGGATTGGGAGGGAAGAGGGAGGGCGCCGCCTCTCTCTTGTCCTATTCGGACTAGAGGGGAGGGGGCGCGCCTGTCCCCGGCCGGCCCTTCCTCTTCTCCTTGTGGCCCATTAAGGCCCATATACCCCGGGGTTCCGTAACCCCGGTGTTCCGATAACTTCTGCTTTCATTCGAACCCTTCCAAGTCCAAACATAGGCTTCCAATATATCAATCTTTATGTCTCGACCATTTCGAGACTACTCGTCATGTCCGTGATCATATCCGGACTCAACAACCTTCGTACATCAATACTTATAAACTCATAATGAACTGTCATCGAAACGTTAAGCGTGGGACCTGCGGGTTCGAGAACTATGTAGACATGACCTAGAACCATTCTCGGTCAATAACCAATAGCGGAACCTGGATGCTCATATTGGTTCCTACATATTCTACGAAGATCTTTATCGGTCAAACCGCATAACGACATACGTTGTTCCTTTGTCATCGGTATGTTACTTACCCGAGATTCGATCGTCGGTATCCAATACCTAGTTCAATCTCGCTACGGTAAGTCTCTTTACTCGTTCCGTAATACATCATCTCACAACTAACTCATTAGTTGTAATGCTTGCAAGGCTTAAGTGATGTGTATTACCGAGAAGGCCCAGAGATACCTCTCCGACAATCGGAGTGACAAAACCTAATCTCGAAATACGCCAACCCAACAAGTACCTTTGGAGACACCTGTAGTACTCCTTTATAATCACCCAGATTCGCCAGGCGCTTGGTAGTACCAAAGTGTTCCTCCGTAAACGGAGTTGCATAATCTCATAGTTACAGGAACATGTATAGGTCATGAAGAAAGCATAAGCAACATACTAAACGATCAAGTGCTAAGCTAACGAAATGGGTCATGTCAATCACATCATTCTCCTAATGATGTGATCCCATTAATCAAATGACAATACATGTCTATGGTTAGGAAACATAACCATCTTCGATTAATGAGCTAGTCTTGTAGAGGCATACTAGTGACTATCTGTTTGTTTATGTATTCACACATGTATTATGTTTCCGGTTAATACAATTCTAGCATGAATAATAAACATTTATCATGATATAAGGAAATAAATAATAACTTTATTATTGCCTCTAGGGCATATTTCCTTCAGCCTCCCACTTGCACTAGAGTCAATAATCTAGATTACACAAGAATGATTCTAACACCCATGGAGTCTTGGTGCTGATCATGTTTTGCTCGTGGAAGCGGCTTAGTCAACGGTCTGCAACATTCAGATCCGTATGTATTTTGCAAATCTCTATGTCTCCCACTTGGACTTGGTCCCGTATGGAATTGAAGCGCCTCTTGATATGCTTGGTCCTCTTGTGAAATCTGGATTCCTTTGCCAAGGCAATTGCACCAAGATTGTCACGAAGATCTTCATTGGTCCCGATGCACTAGGTATAACACCTAGATCGGAAATGAACTCTTTCATCCGCACTCCTTCATTTGCTGCTTCGAAGCAGCTATGTACTCCGCTTCACATGTAGATCCCGCCACGACGCTTTGTTTAGAACTGCACCAACCGACAGCTCCACCGCTTAATAAAAATACGATCCGGTTTGCGATTTAGAATCGTCCGGATCAGTGTCAAAGCTTGCATCGACGTAACCATTTACGACTAGCTCTTTGTCACCTCCATATACGAGAAACATATCCTTAGTCCTTTTCGTATTTCAGGATGTTCTTGACCGCTGTCCAAAGGATCCACTCGATTACTTTGGTACCTTCCTGCCAAGCTTACAGCTAAGCATACGTCAGTCCGGTACACAAGATTGCATACATGATAGAGCCTATGGCTGAAGCATAGGAACATCTTTCATTTTCTCTATCTTCTTCTGCTGTGGTCGGGCATTGAGTCCGACTCAATCTTACACCTTGTAATACAGTAAAAACCTTTCTTTGCTCGATCCATTTTGAACTTCTTCAAAACTTTATCAAGGTATGTGCTTTATGAAAGTCCAATTAAGCGCCTTGATCTATCTCTATAGATCTTGATGCCCAATATGTAAGCAGCTTCACCGAGGTCTTTCATTGAAAAACTTTTATTCAAGTATCCTTTATGCTATCCAGAAATTCTATATCATTTCCAATCAATAATATGTCGTCCACATATAATATTAGAAATGCTACAGAGCTCCCACTCACTTTCTTGTAAATACAAAGCTTCTCCAAAAGTCTCAGATAAACCCATATGCTTTGATCACACTATCAAAGCGCTTATTCCAACTCCGAGAGGCTTGCACTGCACCATAAATTGATCGCTGGAGCTTGCACACCTTGTTAGTACCCTTTGGATCGACAAAACCTTCTGGTTGCATCATATACAACTCTTCTTCTAGAAATCCATTCAAGAATGCAGTTTTTACATCCATTTGCCAATTTTCATAATCATAAAATGCGGCAATTGCTTACATGATTCGGACAGACTTAAGCATCGCTACACGGTGAGAAAGTCTCATCGTAGTCAACCCTTGAACTTGTCGAAAACCTTTCGCAACAAGTCGAGCTTTGTAGACAGTTATATTACCATCGGCGCGGTCTTCTTCTTAAAGATCCATTTATTCTCAATGGCTTGCCGATCATCGGCAAGTCAACCAAAGTCCATACTTTGTTCTCATACATGGATCCCATCTCAGATTTCATGGCTTCCACCATTTTATGAATCTGGGCTCACCATCGCTTCTTCATAGTTTGTAGGTTCGCCATGGTCAAGTAACATGACTTCCGAATAGGATTACCGTACCACTCGTGCGTATTTTACTCTGTTGACCTCACGAAGTTCAAGAGTAACTTGATCTCAAGCTTCATGATCATCATCATTAGTTTCCTCACTAATTGGTGTAGTTGTCACAGAACCATTTCTTGTGATGAACTACTTTCCAATAAGGGAGCAGATACGCTTATCTCATCAAGTTCTACTTTCCTCCCACTCACTTCTTTCGAGAGAAACTCCTTCTCTAGAAAGGATCCGAATTTAGCAACGAAAATCTTGCCTTCAGATCTGTGATAGAAGGTGTACCCAACAGTCTCCTTTGGGTATCCTATGAAGACACATTTTTACGATTTGGGTTCGAGCTTATCCGGTTGAAGTTTCTTCACATAAGCATCGCAGCCCCAAACTTTAAGAAACGACAACTTTGGTTTCTTGCC
Organism: Aegilops longissima; assembly: GCA_021605205.1. Taxonomy (NCBI): domain Eukaryota; kingdom Viridiplantae; phylum Streptophyta; class Magnoliopsida; order Poales; family Poaceae; genus Aegilops; species Aegilops longissima. Next base: position 287,899,031 of record CM038680.1, read on the forward strand.
AAACCACAGTTCATACGGTGTCGTCTCAACGGATTTAGATGGTGCCCTATTTAACGTGAATGCGGCCGCTCTAAAGCATATCCCCAAAACGATAGCGGTAAATCAGTAAGAGACATCATAGATCGCACCATATCAAGTAAAGTACGACACGACGCTCGGACACACCATTTCTCCGTGGTGTTCGGGTGGCGTGAGTTGCTAAACTATTCCACATTGTTTCAAATGTAAACCAAACTCGTAACTCAAATATTCTCCTCCACGATCAGATCGTAGAAACTTTATCTTCTTGTTACGATGATTTTCCACTTCACTCTGAAATTCTTTGAACTTTTCAAATGTTTCAGATTTGTGTTTCATTAAGTAGATATACCCATATCTACTCAAATCATCTGTGAAGGTGAGAAAATAACGATACCGCCATGCGTGCCTCAACATTCATTGGACCACAAACATCGGTATGTATGATTTCCAACAAATCAGTTGCTCACTCCATAGTTCCGGAGAACGACGTTTTGGTCATCTTGCCCATGAGGCACGGTTCGCAAGTACCAAGTGATTCATAATCAAGTGATTCCGAAGCCCATCAAGATGGAGTTTCTTCATGCGTTTTACACCGATATGACCTAAACGGCAAGTGCCACAAATAAGTTGCATTATCATTATCAACTCTGCATCTTTTGGTTTCAACATTATGAATATGTGTATCACTACTGTCGAGATTCAACAAGAATAGACCATTCTTCAAGGGTGCATGACCATAAAAGATATTACTCATATAAATAGAACAACCATTATTCTCTGATTTAAATGAATAACCGTCTCGCATCAAACAAGATCCAGATATAATGTTCATGCTCAACGCTGGCACCAAATAACAATTATTTAGGTCTAAAACTAATCCCGAAGGTAGATGTAGAGGTAGCGTGCCGACCGCGATCACATTGACTTTGGAACCATTTCCCACGCACATCGTCACCTCGTCCTTTGCCAGTGCTCGTCTATTCCGTAGTCCCTGCTTCGAGTTGCAAATATTAGCAATGTAACCAGATCAAATACCAGTGCTACTACGAGCTCTAGTAAGGTACACATCAATAACATGTATATCACATATACCTTTGTTCACCTTGCCATCCTTCTTATCCGCCAAATACTTGGGGCAGTTCCGCTTCCAAAGTCCAAATTGCTTGCGGTAAAACACTCAGCTTCAGGTTTAGGTCCAGACTTGGGTTTCTTCTCTTGATCAGCAACTTTCTTGTTGTTCTTTTGAAGTTTCCTTCTTCTTCCCTTTGCCCTTTTCTTGAAACTAGTGGTCTTGTTGACCATCAACACTTGATGCTCTTTCTTGATTTCTACTTCCGCTGCTTTTAGCATTGCGAAGAGCTCAGAATTGTCTTAGTCATTCCTTGCATATTATAGTTCATCACGAAGCTCTTGTAGCTTGGTGGCGTGATTGGAGAATTCATCAATGACACTATCATCCGGAAGAGTAACTCCAGCTTGAATCAAGTGATTATTATACCCGGACATTTTGAGTATATGTTCACCGATGTAACTATTCTCCTCCATCTTGCAGCTATAGAACTTATTGGAGACTTCATATCTCTCAATCCGGGCATTTGCTTGAAATATTAACTTCAACTCCTGGAACATCTCATATGCTTCATGACGCTCAAAACGTCGTTGAAGACCCGGTTCTAAGCCGTAAAGCATGGCACATCGAACTATTGAGTAGTCATCAGCTTTGCTTTGCGGGACGCTCACAACTTCGGCTCGCTCCCCGCAGCAGGCTCTGTTACCCAGCGGTGCTTCCAGACGTAATTTTTCTCGTGCAGCAATGAGGATAATCCTCAAATTACGGACCCAGTCCGTAATTGCTACCATCATCTTTCAACTTTGCTTTCTCAAGGAACGCATTAAAATTCAACGGAACAACAAAGACGAGCCATCTATCTACAAAGAAACATAGACAAGCAAAATACTATCGGTACTAAGCTCATGATAAATTTAAGTTTAATTAATCATATTAAAAACTCCCACTTAGGCAGACATCTCTCTAGTTATCTAAGTGATTACGTGATCCAAATCAACTAAACCATGTCCGATCATCACGTGAGATGGAGTAGTTTCAATGGTGAACATCACTATGTTGATCATATCTACTATATGATTCACGTTCGACCTTCGGTCTCCGTGTTCCGAGGCCATATCTGTTATATGCAAGGCTCGTCAAGTTTAACTTGAGTATTCGCGCGCAACTGTTTTGCACCGTTGTAGATGGACGAGAACTTATCACACCCGATCATCACATGGTGTCCGGGTACTACGAACTTTGGCAACGGTGCATACTCGGGAGAACACTTCTTGATAATTTTAGTGAGAGATCATCTTATAATGCTACCGTCAATCAAAGCAAGATAAGATGCATAAAGGATAAACATCACATGCAATCAATATAAGTGATATGATATGGTCATCATCATCTTGTGCTTGTGATCTCCATCACCGAAGCACCGCCATGATCACCATCGCCACCGCGCGACACCTTGATCTCCATCGTAGCATCGTTGTCGCCTCGCCAACTATTGCTTCTACGACTATCGCTACTGCTTAGTGATAAAGTAAAGCAATTACATGGCGCTTGCATTTCATACAATAAAGCGACAACCATATGGCTCCTGCCGATTGCCGATAACTCGGTTACAAAACATGATCATCTCATACAATAAAATATAGCATCACGCCTTGACCACATCACATCACAACATGCCCTGCAAAAACAAGTTAGACGTCCTCTACTTTGTTGTTGCAAGTTTTACGTGGCTGCTACGGGCTGAGCAAGAACCGTTCTTACCTACGCATCAAAACCACAACGATAGTTTGTCAAGTTGGTGCTGTTTTAACCTTCGCAAGGACCGGGCGTAGCCACACTCGGTTCAACTAAAGTGAGAGAGACAGACACCGCGGTCACCTTTAAGCAACGAGTGCTCGGGCGGTGAAACCAGTCTCGCGTAAGCGTCGCGTAATGTCGGTCCGGCCGCTTCATCTCACAATACCGCTGAACCAAAGTATGACATGCTGGTAAGCAAGATGACTTATATCGCCCACAACTCACTTGTGTTCTACTCGTGCATATGACATCAACGCATAAAACCAGGCTCGATACCACTGTTGGGGAACGAGTAATTTCAAAATTTTCCTACGAACACGCAAGACCATGGTGATGGCATAGCAACGAGAGGGAGAGTGTCCGTCCCACGCACTCGTGAGACCGAAAGCGAAGCGTTATAACAACGCTGTTGATGTAGTCGTGCGCCTTCACGATCCGACCGATCCAAGCACCGAACGACGGCACCTCCGAGTTCTGCACACGCTCAGCTCGATGACGATCCCGGACCGATCCAGCAAAGTGTCGGGATGAGTTCCACAAGACGACGGCGTGGTGGCGATGTTGATGCTCCACCGACGCAGGGCTTCGCCTAAGCTCCGCGACGATATGACTTCTCCGGCGCAGGCTTCGCCTAAGCTCTGACGATATGACCAAGTGGAATATGGTGGAGGGGGCACCGCACACGGCTAAGGAACGATCCGTAGATCAACTTGTGTGTCATGGGGTGCCCCCTGCCCCGTATATAAAGGAGCAAAGGGGGTGCGGCCGGCCCTAGGAGGCGCTGGCCGAGGAGTCCTACTCCCACCGAGTAGGACTCCCCTCTCCTAGTTGGAGTAGGATTGGGAGGGGAAGAGGAAGGCGCCGCCTCTCTCCTTGTCCTATTCGGACTAGAGGGGAGGGGGCGCGGCCTGTCCCGGCCGGCCCTTCCTCTTCTCCTTGTGGCCCATTAAGGCCCATATACCCCCGGGGTTCCGTAACCCCGGTGTTCCATAACTTCCTGTTTTCATTCGAACCCTTCCAAGTCCAAACATAGGCTTCCAATATATCAATCTTTATGTCTCGACCATTTCGAGACTACTCGTCATGTCCGTGATCATATCCGGACTCGAACAACCTTCGTACATCAATACTTATAAACTCATAATGAACTGTCATCGAAGCGTTAAGCGTGCGGACCCTACGGGTTCGAGAACTATGTAGACATGACCTAGAACCATTCTCGGTCAATAACCAATAGCGGAACCTGGATGCTCATATTGGTTCCTACATATTCTACGAAGATCTTTATCGGTCAAACCGCATAACAACATACGTTGTTCCTTTGTCATCGGTATGTTACTTACCCGAGATTCGATCGTCGGTATCCAATACCTAGTTCAATCTCGCTACGGTAAGTCTCTTTACTCGTTCCGTAATACATCATCTCACAACTAACTCATTAGTTGTAATGCTTGCAAGGCTTAAGTGATGTGTATTACCGAGAAGGCCCAGAGATACCTCTCCGACAATCGGAGTGACAAAACCTAATCTCAAATACGCCAACCCAACAAGTACCTTTGGAGACACCTGTAGTACTCCTTTATAATCACCCATTCGCCAGTGACGCTTGGTAGTACCAAAGTGTTCCTCCGTAAACGGAGTTGCATAATCTCATAGTTACAGGAACATGTATAGGTCATGAAGAAAGCATAAGCAACATACTAAACGATCAAGTGCTAAGCTAACGAAATGGGTCATGTCAATCACATCATTCTCCTAATGATGTGATCCCATTAATCAAATGACAACACATGTCTATGGTTAGGAAACATAACCATCTTCGATTAATGAGCTAGTCTTGTAGAGGCATACTAGTGACTATCTGTTTGTCTATGTATTCACACATGTATTATGTTTCCGGTTAATACAATTCTAGCATGAATAATAAACATTTATCATGATATAAGGAAATAAATAATAACTTTATTATTGCCTCTAGGGCATATTTCCTTCATTTCTACCATCCATATTGCACCTGTATCACCATCTCTTCGCCGAACTAGTGCACCTATATAATTTACCATTGTATTGGGTGTGTTGGGGACACAAGAGACTCTTTGTTATTTGGTTGCAGGGTTGCTTGAGAGAGACCATCTTCATCCTACGCCTCCCACGGATTGATAAACCTTAGGTCATCCACTTGAGGGAAATTTGCTACTGTGCTACAAACCTGTGCACTTGCAGGCCCAACAACGTCTACAAGAAGAAGGTTGTGTAGTAGACATCACAGGGCCTACATGTGCAAGACCAAATTGTTAAAAACCAAAATACTAGAATGGTTCCTGCAATTGCACAATAATGTGCTATTAGACAACAGACCATGCACATGCTAACCTCGATTGTAGACCTCAGTGCTTCCCATTGTTTCCCTGTAACACATATAAGGTAGTTAGTCATCAGGTTAAGTAAGGGTTCGCATGCTATCAGTAAAATATGTTGATGAAAAATAAGCACATTGCAGATTCATCAGATTAATTCAAGCCACATGGAAAACTCATTTACCGAAACCAAGCATGATCAAGAACTAGGAAATATAGCACTTGTATATGTTTCTCATGTATTAAGTGCAGCCAAATTCGATTTATTCCTCACATGAACAACAATACAAAATTCTTCCCACGACAATTGGACATCGCATTGCAGAATTGAACCAAGCAGTTAACTAAACACCATAACAAATGAACCAAATATTAACTGAGCACCACATTGCACAATATAACATACTCCTAATAGAAGATCAGACAGTTAACCAAACAGTTAACTACAGCCAATTGTAGCAATTGTATTTGTTTCTCATGTATTTACTACGGCCAAATTCAATTTATTCCTCACATGGTATACAATAACAGAATGCACCCACAATTTTGTAAAGATAAATTCGATTTATTTCTCACATGGAAGACAATACAAAATTGCAGCCTGGAGAATTGAACATCACATTTGCAGAATTGAACCAAACAGATAACTGAAAAAGACAACTAATTAACAAAACAGCTAACAAGTGAGCACCACACTGCACGACATATAGAACATATACACTAGAGCAACAGATTGCATGGTAAAATTAGATAGCACAATTCACTAGAATTTGTGAAGGAAAGGCAGGAGCAGCACACGCAACGGTAAACCGAGCATGCTTAACCGGCGTAGCTAGCAAATGGCAAGGTGCTCCTCCAAGATCTGGGGGTCGGCACGAATGGCGGCACTTATTTGGTGGAGGGGTCGGTGATTTGGGTGGAAGGTGTCGCGCTCGCGCCGGCGGTCGGGGCATGTGGGATGTGGAAGGAGGAGGAGGATGGGGGTCGGGTGTGGATTACCTGCCTGGATAGACGAGGCCGAGCAGCGTGAAGGAGGGTCGCCGACGAGGAGGCGGCGCTGCAAGCAAGGTGTGAAGGTTTCAACTTGGAAAGGAAGGCGGAAAGAGGGGAAATGTGGATTTTGGTAAGGGGGGCGGGGAGGTAGATATTTCATGAAGCCAAAATTTGGAATCACTTCAAAAAAAATCTGGCGCAAGAAAGTGTCATCAGACACGGTCCCTTATTCAGAACTGTGTATGATATGTGGACATCACAAACAATTCAGATAGCTTAACCCGTGTGTGATGAGTTTGAACGTCAAAAGTTTTGGTTCAAATTTCCATGGTTACAGTGGTCATCCACGTCATTGCAAAATTTGGGTACACAAAGGAGACTACAGCACACCTACACTTCTTAATCGAGCAAGTTCAGCAATTAAAATGAGCTAGCTGACCTAAACATTACTCTAACATATTAAAGATTGGTGCTCTTAATTAAACAAAACAAAGAGTACTACTACGGCTGGTGCTCGTCGATCTCCGCTGCCGCCTCCATGTCCAGCTCGCGCCTGACAGTCTCCTAGGGAAGGGGCTCCATGGCATCCATCGCACCATACTCGGCAAGCATCTCGCCATCCATGTCCGCCATCTCTTTGGAAAAGGCCGCCATGACCTGGGCATGGGCGGACGCGATCTGGGCTTGGACGGGCTCCGTCGTTGCAAGGTATGCGGCGGAGGAACAGACGGCTACTCGAACGCTCTCGGCAATTGCCATCTCTTCGGTCGTGGGTTACCGACCATTGTCGGAGAAGCTTCGTTTGATTTGTGCGGTGACCGCCAGGAGCTGGGCGTGGGCGGCCTCCATCAGGGCTAAGGCTGCTATTGCGGAATGGATAGTTGTTGTGCTGCTCTTACCAGTCGCTATCCCCGAGGCAGATGTTGCTGCTGCCACCTGAGAAGCAGCAGCGACTGTTTGGGCTGCCTTTGCCGCCCGGTCACAGATTGTGGCCGCGCTCATGCACCTTGTTAGCACGCGCATGGCGGCTGTGGCCGTGCTCTCGCCGGAGTGGGCCACCGAAGTTGCCCTCACGATGCGGGTCTATGTGCCCATCTTTCACCAGCGACGATTGAACAGTGAAATGATATTTGGGGAGCGAGCTAGTGTGCTTGAGACGCCGGTTGTGGACTATAGCCGAAGCACCTTATCGCATAAGCCATAGGCGTACTATACACCGACGGTGCTCCAAGATATTTTGTGCTGCATCTCACACGGTTGTTGATAATAAACTGTGTATGATCTACTTGATTTTTCATCTTGATTTGAATTTCATAATGGGGCCACAGCGGCAATGGACGGTTTTTGAATTGCTAGACCTTTTATCTGGAGTGAACATGCAACTATATGTGTGTCGTAAAAGAATTGGGATTATTCAGGGTTCGTTTGAAAATTGTATGCATTAAATTGGTTTTCTAGCCATTTCAAGTGAACAATTCAAAATAAAACCACATGCACATGCTCCAGTGCATATAAATTGGTTGAAAAATCAAATATGTGTCCTTGGGTGCATGCTTAGGCCCCATGCAAGAAATGGGAATGAATTTCAAACACCAGGGCACCGTTGAATGCCGGCTAAACATTGAGATGCCTGGTTTTTAAATTCTAGTAAATCCAAAACTCGTCTGAAATTCATGAAACTTGGCATGCTATCATGGAGCGGCATCAACATGCCGTGGTACAAATTTTGTCCCATTTGGGGCAGGTTTGGGTATATGCTTCTCACAAACCGGAGCTTCTTACAACAAGCATGATGGTTTTCGGTAGGGAACGTCCCACCTTTGGGAACGAAACGATATCCATTGCCTCTTATTGCTTTCAAAAAAAATTTCTCGTGTCAACATAGAACAACAGGAGAGTTGCGTGAATTTTTGTGATTTTTCGGGGTTCGTTTGGACATTTTTATGCATTAACTGAGTTTTCAACGCATTTATGTGCATAATTCAAATTTGAACTACATGCACATGCTCCAGTGCATATAAATTGGTTGAAAAATCAAATCTTTGTCCTTGGGTGCATGCTTAGGTCCCATGCAAGAAATGGGAATGAATTTCAAACACCAGGGCACCGTTGAATGCCGGCAAAACATTGAGATACCTGGTTTTAAAATTCTAGTAAATTCAAAACTCGTCTGAAATTCATAAAACTTGGCATGCTATCATGGAGCGGCATCAACATGCCGTGGTACAAATTTTGTCCCATTTGGGGCAGGTTTGGGTATATGCTTCTCACAGACCGGAGCTTCTCACAACAAGCATGATGGTTTTCGGTAGGGAACTTCCCACCTTTGGGGACGAAACGATATCCATTGCCTCTTATTGCTTATAAATTTTTTATCGTGTCAACATAGAACAACAGGAGTGTTGTGTGAATTTTTTTGATTTTTAGAGGTTCGTTTGGAAATTTTTATGCATTAACTGAGTTTTCAATGCATTTATGTGCATAATTCAAATTTGAACTACATGCACATGCTCTAGTTGTCGGTGTACTAAAGTAGGGAACTCCTTTGTACCCCTTTACTTGTGCACGGATAGTCAGAGCCGCGCCCACGGCCACGCTAAGCAGGATGGAGGAGGGAGGCCGGGGAGAAGCAGGAGCACAATACGGTCAAGGCAACGCCAAGACCAGAAACACCAAAGAGCAAGAGGGTGAGGTGGACTCCCCCGGCAAGGCCCTTGCGGGGGCGGCCTCCGCGGCCCCGGCAAGAGCCTTGCCGGGGCAACTTGCCCAGTACCAGCAGAGCGAGCCACCCTCGAGCCCAAGAGATCCAAACGCCGCCAACGATTACGTTGGAACCAAGGCTCGGGAGGCACCTCTGTGGTGGCATGCAGATCTTTGTCAAGATCATAAGCACACAAGATCAGATGAGGACCAGAAGCCGGCGACCCTCGGTGAGATCCTAGCCGAGGAGATCCACAAGACCCCCGGCAAGCACCTTGCCGGGGACAACTGCGACGCCACGGCAAGACCCTTGCCGGGCCCCCGGCAAGGCCCTTGCCGAGGGCGCCGGCAGGGCCACTGCCAGGCCCGCACCAGCCAAGGCTCCGCCGCCATTCGCATGCAACTGCCAGCCCAACCAGTTGGGCAGGCACCTGCGTGGCAACACGCGGCTTCCAGACCGACTCAGCAAGCACCTGCGTGGTGGCATGCAGATATTCGTGAAGACCCTGCCACCGCGCCACCTCAGCAACCTGCGTGCCTACATGGCACCGCACGCATCGCTAGCCTGGGTGCGTGTCGAAGCGAGACGGAGCGGCGACGGACGGGACGGGACTCGCCGTCCCTGATAAAGCTAATGGACACCTAAGTAGCGCATTTAATGCGCTTTGTCTCGTAATGCCGGGCGATAAGCTCGCGCACTATACGCCTTTCCACCTCCTGTGTGCCACTGTGGCAACCCTTTTTCGACTAGGGTATTACGCATCCTCGCGGCCCGAACTTGGGTAAACAATCTTTGTGCTGGCTCCTGGACTTGCCCTTCTCACAACACCGCGCCCACCGACCGTAGAAGGGATTCCAGTGATCTCATAGGTGTCATTCCAACCAACATCTTTGGTGCGCCAGGTAGGGGAGCAGTTGTGAGAATCTGGTTTAGCAACCAGCTTAGCAGTTCCTCGTGGCCATGGTTTCTAAGGAAGAAGACGGCCAAGAGTATGGCGCCGCCTACAAGCACGAAGGGCGCCAGTTCGGCGATAGGAAAGCTAAGTCATGCCAGACTTTAAATATTTTCTCTTTATATAAGGTTATTCCCCTCGGAGATCTCGTTCTTTGTATGGAAAACCTGCACGCAAGGGGGCCCTCCCGCGATTGGCAACACCCTTGTTCTGTTTCGAGTCTGCTCAACAGCTCAAGCAGCCGCGTCGAGAGTGGCAAGGTAGCCTTCCGCAACTGGCAATGCTCTCAATTCTGACTCGAGTCAAGCTCGACAGTTCAAGCGGCCGCATTGAGGGCGGTAAGGTGGTTTGCCCGGCAGCAAGCGCACCCGGCAGGCTATCGAGGATCCGTCCTTGAGGCGCCGCGCCCTGGGTTACGCGCCGGCAAGCCTACCCGATTAACGTAGGGTGGACATACAGAGAAAGAAATTGAACAGGAAAATAACATGCACTGATTCAAAAGTACTGCAGAGTTATGTTACATCAATGTTTGCTGCGGTTCTAATAAAGATAGAAATTGTCTTGGTCATGAACTTGCAGCGACGATAAGAAGCGGGGTGTTTAGTCCCGGCGTTGGCCCTCTACCCTCTGGATTCCATCGATGCCACTGATGATGGGCTCGATATGCTCCTTGAGCGGCGCGAGGTCCACACCCTCCGGCAAGCTCTCCAGCGCAGCATCGAAGTCGAGGTTGGGATTCCAGTATGCCACCTTGGTGAGAACCTTGGTCATGGCACCCCGGCAAATCCTCTGGGCCTCATTGGCCAGGAAAGTCGCCCTACTCGAGCGGAAATGCTCCAGGGCTCCAAGAACACCCTCAAAAAACAGGGTCAGCCTGGCGTTGGGAGTCGTGCTGCGATTCGGAGCATACCTCACAGTTGGCATCCCCATGGTGAACAGTTGCATGGTGATCCTGCCGGCGACGTCTTCAAGGCGGCCGATCCAGCGATTCTCACCCTCCACAAAGTCTTTGTGGTTGGCGGTCTCATTCTTCCACAGCTGCTTCTCGTTCTCCAGATCTTTGGTCAGGGTCTCCTCCCGGGCCTTGCCCTCCGACAACATCCCCTCGAGACCCTCCAGCTTCAGCTTGAGGTCTTTAATGGAGTTGTTGGCCTCGGAGAGCTCCCCGACCCTGCTGACGGCCACGCCCTGCTCCTCTGTCGGGGCGCCATTGAGCGTGTCCTTCTCCTTGGACAACTTCAGGGCCTGGTCCTTCAGCTCGTCCCGCTCCACCTCCAGCTCCTTCACCCTGCCGGCGTGAACCAGAGCCTAGGCATCGAGCGCCTCTCTGTGCCTCTGCTCCAGCTCCTGGGTCCGCTGCACGACAAGCTTTTCCACCTCCTCATCCTTGCCGCGGAGCGTTGCGGCAAGCTTCTCCTCACGCGCGGCGAGGTCCTCCTCTTGGGAGTTTAGTGCGGCCTAGTGCTGGGTTCGAGCGGCCTCGGCTGCGGCGGACAAGCTCTCTGCCGTCTCCTAGGCCTTTTCGATGTCGGCCCGCTTCATGGTGAGCTCCACGTCGCGCTTGGCCAGCTCACCCTGGGCGACCTTCAGCTCCTCACAAGCCTGGCGGAACCAAGTCTTCGTCTCGGCAATGCGCACCTTGAGGTTTGCCTCCGCCTTGTCCACCGTTGCCATCCTGGACTTGGCCTTGTCCAGGCGGGCGCGATGGAGTGCCTGGAGCTTCCGGAACTTGGCGCCCATGACCTGGAGAAGCCGCTCCTCTTGAGAACCATCGCCACCGGTGCTCGGCTCGTCAACAACCTCGAGCCCGGCGGCGGCAAGCACCTCCTCGTCGAACACCTCTCCCTCGACGGGTGCCCTGGAGCTCGACACCCCTGGAAGGTGGACAAAAAGGTCGTCACCTACCTTCAGATACCTGCCGGAGCCAGAGCCAGCAGAGGAGGAAGGCTGGTCATCGACCACCTCCTCCTCGGCAGCGGACTTGTCGGCCTCCCCGACAGGCCCCTTGGCGGGCTCCCCGGCAGGCCCCTTGGCGGCGCCCTCGGTAGCGCCCTTGGCGGCCTCCTCGGCGACGATCTTCTCGGCCTCCGCCTCGGCGGCCTTGGCGGCATCCTCGATGACGGTGTCTATGTCTTGTGGGTCTGCCGAGGGGGGATCTGGATACCGAGAAGGGGATGAGGCAAGGCCAAGACCAAGATTCAGAAAGAACATAAAAGGAATAGGGACAAAAGGCGAGTGACTTACCCGTGCCGGGCTGGGAAGCAGAGGTCCCCCTCCCCGCCAACATTTGGCGCCGAGGCGAAGCCACCAGCGTCGGGGTTCTCCTCCTCCTCCTCCTCCTCCTCCTCCTCCTCCTCCTCCTCCTCCTCCTCCTCCTCCTCCTCCTCCTCCTCCTCCTTCTCCGTGTGCGTGGGCTCGGTGCTTGGCGCCCTTGCCGGGGACGCCCCTCAGGGCGGCGTGGTTGATGGGGGCGGCGTGTTGGGGGTAGCCCTCTATGGCTCCTCCTGCTGTTGTCCTCCTCCCGCAACCACGGTAAGGTCAGCATGAAGAGATCGTACCCCCAACACACGTCGACGAGGGGTTAGTGGTGAACTTACGCTGGGGGCTGTGCTGGGGGCTGCTATCCGGGCTGCTCAACACCACCAACAGTGTACCGGAAATCCCTGCCAGGGGTTGGCCGCTCGTCGAAGCCCTGGCCCTCTTCACCCTCTGGGCCAGTGTCTCTGCATCCCTGCAAAGAAGAAGATGAATTAAGATAAGTGGAACGATCCGAAGAGACGGAGATAACATAAAGGGACACGATACTTACTCGTCCTCCACCTCCTCCTCTGTTGCTTTCCTCTTCCTCCTTGGGCTGAGGGACCCGAAGTCAAAGGTGACCTCCGCATCGACATCTGCCGGAGGAGGGGAGGAGGGCAGAGTCTGGACGCGCTTGGATGAAGAGGAGGCAAATGCTTTATCCTTCGCCACCGCGGCCTTCACCGATTTCTTCGCAGCCGCGGCCCTTGTTTATGCTGGGCGCCTCCCCGAGCTTGTCGGGCTGCACGACCTGTCGGGCCGAACTGCTCGCCAGAGGTGGCCCGCCGCAGGACTCGCCCTCTCCCCGTGGCCGGAGGGTCGACAGCCTCGGCCTCCTCCGACGACGACTCGTCGACCACATCTTCGACAAGAGGGGCCCCGGTGCCGGCGCTGCTGGCCTCCCCAGCAGACTCCTCCCACTGGCAAGCTCCTTCTCCTTCGTGGCCGCCGCAGCCTGGTCCTCTACACCACCAGCACTGCCGGCCTGCCTGGCAAGCTCCGCCTCCACTGCCCTGGCGGCGATATAGTCCAGCTCTGCTTGAGTGGTGTCCTGGATAAGCAGCGGCTCATTGCGGACGTACACCTCCGCCAAGCCGTCAAAGAACTCCTGCACCTGCTCCTCCGGCGGCGGGGCCCAATTTTGGACGGGACCGTGCGCGTTGTAGTCCGGCATCATGGCGATGATGACGGTCTGGCACGAGTTGTTGCTCAGCAGGACCACCCCCGCCGGCAACCCAAACAAGGGCCCCTTGACGACCTTGCCGGCCTTTGCAGCCTTACCGGACCTCTCGGCCCAGCCTTCACGGTTCACGTCGAGCTGGAAGATCCGCTGGCAGAAGTGAGCGTGCCCCATCACCGTGAAGTTGTGATTGAGGACGGGGCGAAGCCTCATGATGTCAGCCGCATTCTGGAAAATCCAAGCCGGCCTCCCCTTTGTTGTGCAGAGGAGCGATTCGGCGGTGGAGGAAATCCGCCCCAATCATCTCCAGGGTAAGCCCGACAACGGTGAGGCGGTGGATCCTGGTGGTGGCGATCTCGAGCTTGTCGTCCTGGGCGTCGACGTCACCCCAGTCGTTCCTGCGGACCGGCGGCGCCTGGCGGACCCGGCAGAACTCTTGTGGATCATCCTCCACAATCCAGCACCACCGGCCCCGCCATTCTTCCCACCTCTCCTTCTGGGCACCCTCCGGGTACGTCCCTTTGGACCTTGGGATCCAGTTGATGCAGCCAGAAATGGCGCCTCCCTTCTGGATGCGGGGGTAAAAATAATGGCAGAAGAGCGCCGTGTTGGGAAGAACTCCGGCGAAGCCCTCATAGAGGTGGGCGAACAGAGCCATGCACGCCACGACGTTTGGAGTGAAATCCAGAAGGTGGAAGCCAAATGTGTGCATGATATCATTGAAGAAATCGGAGAAAGGGGCAAAAGGCCGCAAGAAAAGTAATCGACGAAGAATGGGTACCAATTCGGGGCGGCCTCGGTGCAATTGGCGGAGATGACACGCGTGGCTGGATGCCCCATCGCCCCCCGGTATTGCACCCCCATAGGGGCTTGAAGCAGTCCCGGAGCTCGAACACGTCGACCGTCAAGGGGAAGTAGGCGAGCTGCGTCCGCCGCGCCGCCAACTCGCTCTCCGACGGCTCACTCATCCCGGCGTCCTTGGCCACTACCTTGCTTCTGCTGGTCTTGGGTGCCATGACGGCTGCAGGGAGCGAGGGACAGAAGACAGCGAAGACACAACGGCAACGAGCAAAGGCGAAAGCTTAGGAAGGAAGGAGAAGGGGACGACGGTTCCGAGATTGAAGAAGATGCAGGGGGTAAATGAGCAACGCGCCCGCAGTTAATCCCTTTTACGGGGAAGACGCGGGCCGCCTCTTTTCCAATTAACTGCGATGTGACGCATGCATGCGGGAACCGCCCCACGCATGACCCCCATGTCACGCTCAACCCTCCATGCCGCGCGTTCGACGCGGGTCGTGGGAAGCGCAGCAGGCGAAAAATTACCGCGGTAAATTCCCGCCCCGACTGCCCGCGCACTGTTCTCGGCCTGGCCCAACAACGTGTCGCGCTTATGTGTGGCCCAGGCCCGGGGGCTCCTGTCGGTGTACTAAAGTAGGAGCACTCCTTTGTACCCCTTTACTTGTGCACGGATAGTCAGAGCCGCGCCCACGGCCACGCTAAGCAGGACAGAGGAGGGAGGACGGGGAGAAGCCGGAGCACAAGACGGTCAAGGCAACGCCAAGACCAGAAACACCAAAGAGCAAGAGGGCGAGGTGGACTCCCCTGGCAAGGCCCTTGCCGGGCGAGCCTCCATGCCCCGGAAGAGCCTTGCCGGGGCAACTTGCCCAGTACCAGCAGAGCGAGACACCCTCGAGCCCAAGAGTTCCAAACGCCGCCAACGACTACGTTGGGACCAAGGCTCAGGAGGCACCTCCATGGTGGCATGCAGATCTTTGTCAAGATCATAAGCACACAAGATCAGATGAGGACCAGAAGACGGCGACCCTCGGCGGGATCCTAGCCGAGGATATCCACAAGACCCCCGGCAATCGCCTTTCCGGGGACAACTGCGACGCCACGGCAAGACCCTTGTCGGGCCCCCGGCAAGGCCCTTGCCGTGGGTGCCAGCAGGGCCATTGCCAGGTCCGCACCAGCCAAGGCTCCGCCGCCATTTGCATGCAGCTGCCATCCCAACCAGCTGGGCCGGCTTCCAGACCGACTCAACATGCACCTGTGTGGTGTCATGCAGATCTTCGTGAAGACCCTGCCATCGCGCCACCTCAGCAGCCTGCCTGCCTACATGGCACCACACGCATCGCTGGCCTGGGCGCGTGTCGAAGCGAGACGGCGACGACGTACGGGACGGGCCTCGTTCCCGTCCCCGATAAAGCTAATGGACACCTAAGTAGCGCATTTAATGCGCTTTGTCCCGTAATGCCGGGCGATAAGCTCGCGCACTGTATGCCTTTCCACCTCCTGTGTGCCACTATGGCAACCCCTTTCGACTATAAAAGGAGGCCCAAGGCATACTAGAGAGGGATTCGGCTCTTTGGAACTACGCAGCCACCGTAGCTAGTTCGAAAGCTCAAGAACACTGAATATATCCACCAAAGCAGGACTAGGGTATTACGCATCCTCGCGGCCCGAACCTGGGTAAACGATCTTTGTGCTGGCTCCTGGACCTGCCTTCTCACAACTCTGCGCCCGCCGACCGTAGAAGGGATTCCAGTGATCCCATAGGTGTCGTTCCCACCGACACTAGTGCATATAAATTGGTTGAAAAATCAAATATGTGTCCTTGGGTGCATGCTTAGGTCCCATGCAAGAAATTGAATGAATTTCAAACACCAGGGCACCCTTGATTGCCGGCAAAATATTGAGATGCCTGGTTTTTAAGTTCTAGTAAATCCAAAACTCGTCTGAAATTCATGAAACTTGGCATGCTATCATGGAGCGGCATCAACATGTCGTGGTACAAATTTTGTCCCATTTGGGGCAGGTTTTGGTATATGCTTCTCACAAATCGGAGCTTCTCACAACAAGCATGATGGTTTTCGGTAGGGAACGTCCCACCTTTGGGGACGAAACGATATACATTGCCTCTTATTGCTTTCAAATTTTTTTTTCGTGTCAACATAGAACAACAGGAGTGTTGTGTGAATTTTTGTGATTTTTCGAGTTTCGTTTGGACATTTTTATGCATTAACTAAGTTTTCAATGCATTTATGTGCATAATTCAAATTTGAACTACATGCACAAGCTCCAGTGCATATAAATTGGTTGAAAAATCAAATATGTGTCCTTGGGTGCATGCTTAGGTCCCATGCAAGAAATGGGAATGAATTTCAAACACCAGGGCACCGTTGATTACTGGCAAAACATTGAGATGCCTGGTTTTTAAATTCTAGTAAATCCAAAACTCGCCTGAAATTCATGAAACTTGGCACGCTATCATGGAGCGGCATCAACATGTCGTGGTACAAATTTTGTCCCATTTAGGGCAGGTTCGGGTATATGCTTCTCACAAACCGAAACTTCTCACAACAAGCATAATGGTTTTCGGTAGGGAACGTCCCACCTTTGGGGACGAAACGATATCCATTGCCTCTTATTGCTTTCAAAAAAAATTCTCGTGTCAACATAGAACAACAAGAGTGTTGTGTGAATTTTTGTGATTTTTCAGGGTTCGTTTGGACATTTTTATGCATTAACTGAGTTTTCAATGCATTTATGTGCATAATTCAAATCTGAACTACATGCACATGCTCCAGTGCATATTAATTAGTTGAAAAATCAAATATGTGTGCTTGGGTGCATGCTTAGGTCTCATGGAAGAAATAGGAATGAATTTCAAACACCAGGGCACCGTTGATTGCCGGAAAAACATTGAGATGTCTGGTTTTTAAATTCTAGTAAATCCAAAAGTCGTCTGAAATTCATAAAACTTGGCATTCTATCATGGACTGGGACCCGGCATGTCGTGGTACAAATTTTGTCCCATTTGGGGCAGGTTTGAGTATATGCTTCTCACAAACCGGTGCTTCTCACAACAAGCATGATGGTTTTCGGTAGGGAACGTGCCACCTTTGGGGACGAAATGATATCCATTGCCTCTTATTGCTTTCAATTTTTTTTTCTCGTGTCAACATAGAACAACAAGAGTGTTGTGTGTATTTTTGTGATTATTCGGGGTTCCTTTATACATTTTTATGCATTAACTGAGTTTTCAATGCATTTATGTGCATAATTCAAATTTGAACTACATGCACATGCTCCAGTGCATATTAATTGGTTGAAAAATCAAATCTGTGTCCTTGGGTGCATGCTTAGGTCCCATGCAAGAAATGAGAATAAATTTCAAACACCAGGGCACCGTTGATTGCCGGCAAAACATTGAGATGCCTGGTTTTTAGATTCTAGTAAATCCAAAAGTCGTCTGAAATTCATGAAACTTGGCATTGTATCATGGAATGGGACCGAAAAGTTGTGGTATTTTTTGTGTCCATTTTGAGAGAAGGCGCACTCGAATAATGACAGCCAACAAAGGCAGTTTGAAAAATAGCTGCCACTTTAATATCTCAAACTTTGTATAATTGAAACCGTGTGCATTCTGTTAACCATTCACGTGACGCCACGTGTCTTGGTTTTAATGGCTGTAGGAGGTGCCGTGTGGACAACTGCTTGACCTTGACTGAGCGGGAGGCGTGCGAGCACCGTCCGGTGCGCAGGCTGACCGAGAGGCGTGCAAGCTGTCCTCGAGTGCGCAGGCTCACCGGGAGCGTGCGAGTTGTACGATGTGCATGCTCACTGGGAAGCGAGCCCTTTGACTTTCATGGCCGCCCGCCTTGCTCGCATCCTCTTCATTAATGGTGCCCAATCCGCAGTTTTATTTGCTTTTAAATATAAAACACTCATCGCAAACGTTTTAGTTAGAACACCCGTATGCAAACCGACAGCTTCCCTAGGAAGCCAAGAGAAAATGTGCCGAGTAGGATTTCTTCAGCTCTTGATCGCAAACATTTTAGATAGAACACCCGTATGCAAAGTGAGAGCAGCGCAGGATTTGTGCATCCCTTCAATGCAAACGGTTGTTTTGGATGACCCGTGTGCAACCACGTACAAACAATTTGATAAGATTTGTCAATCCTTATAACACTGCGATTTGTCAAAATATGAAGCTAAAAATCACTAGCAGTATCTAATTTTTGCAACTAAACTTCAGTAATTAAGCATAGATTTCATTCATAGATTAAGCAGTCGTTCTTAATTTATACAAACAGTTCAACTCAACAGCTGAACCGACCAAATTTTTCTTCAATTGTTGCCAACCACGTACTGAAATAACTAGTTCAACTATATATACTAGCTAATTTTAAGTACATTGTACAGTTCCACCACATCTATAGTCAGATGAATTGAACAAAATAGCCCCTAAATACTACTACTACTGCGGAGGGGCTTTGTACTACTTCCGGTTGCCTCTCCTCTGCCGAGCGCGCTCAGTAAGAGGCGGAGCAGGAAGAGCCTACCGACGAGCTGGGCAACCGTAATACGGTGGACACCACCAACTACAGTTTCGCTACAGTGGACACCACCAACAATCTAAAAGTGCTCAAGGTTTCGGACTTGAAATGCCCGAATCTTGTCAACATCCAGCACCACTACAAGGTCTGGGGCAGCGACATAAACAAACTGAACTCCCTTATTGACCTCGCCTCGGCCATCATCGACCCCTACTACGCGAAGATGAAAGAAGAGAGCAATAAGGACAAGAACGCCTGGCATAGTGTGTGGCATGAGAGACTGAATGAACAACATGTCAAGTACGCGGCCATGGACGCGTACACAAGCTACGAGATGTACACGCGGATCGTTGACATGAGGAACCGTCTTCTTCCTGACCCAAACGAGGGATCGAGCCACATAGCAATGGCGGGAGCGTCACAAGAAGTGGATGACTAGACGATCGTTTCTCCTACTTTAGAATGCATGCAATTGTTTATTAAGGTGTGTGCGAATAATCTATATAGTCACTTATGTAATTGGATGTTTATTTTAGTTATATATATGTACATGTTATTCTATTGTAGACAGAGCAATTCACGCGGCATATTAGCAGCAATCGTCTGTGTTATTATTGGTCTTTGCACACATTTCTGATTACGGACTTGTTTGCTGCGTATCACACACATCTTGTTCAGTTGAACCGTTTCCATTGTGTTGCCTAATCACACACAGTTCATCCCAGTGAACCGTATGCTGTATATCGTACACACCTTCATCTGCCTGCCCGTTTCTTTTGTGCCTCCTCATCCCAAACAGTTAATTGAGCTGAACCATATGTCCTGCATCACACACGCAACTAAATTCTAAACCGTGTTTGATGCATCTGTCATCGCAAACGTTTTGCGCCTTTTTTACGGGTTTTTTACACCACCGTTTGCGATTATGGCATCGCACACAGTTTTGTTGAAGGGTCTCTGATCGTAGTGTCGCGTTTGGACCATTCTGCAGTAGTGACATGGTAAGTTGGGAAAGATCGTTCTCATTTATGTCATGGAAAAATTGGGTACTCCCTCCGTCCTAAATATAAGTCTTTTTAGAGATTCCAATATGGACTACATATGGAGAAAAATGAGTGAATCTATACTTTAAACTACGTCTATATACATCCCTATGTACTACCTCCGTCCTGCTCTATTGCTTCCCTTGGCATTTTGTGCCAAATTTGGACCATTGATTTGACTAACAAAATGGTAATGCATGTGGCCAAAAATTATATCGTCGGATTCTTATTTGAACATAGTTTCTAATGATATTTTTTATGACATTTTAGCATTTTGTTAGTTAAAATTAAGGTCAAAACTTGGCACAGAATATGAAGGGGACCAATAAACCAGGACGGAGGTAGTAGTTCATATTAAAATCTCTAGAAAGACTTATATATATTTAGGAACGGAGGGAGTACCTTACAAACCACTAGTTACTTGCTTATTAAAAAAGATTTAGTTAGATAGACTATTCACGAAAATATGGGGAAATGAATGTTCAACTAGACAAGACAGACCGGTAGTTCATTTCTATGAAAAACATTATCCATTTAGGTGGAAACTGTTCACTCTCCGCTGGTATTTACTATTTAGTAAGAAGACTGCATATCTAGAAATTACCTAAACTCATGCATTGATGAAGTACCAATTGATAGCCTTGAAAGGATCACCTGAATATTCGCAGACACTGGTGAAGATACGCATTTTTTTTAGAAAAGCGAGTATTTGTTGTGACACAAAAAATATTCAAATTTTTGAAAACTGGTATTTTTTTAAATATGAACATTTTTGGAGATATCAATATTTTGAATCTTTAACCATTACTGAAAATGGGGACATTTTTCTAAATTTTGAACAAATTTTAATATGCTACATTTTCAAAAAACATGCATATTTATTGAAAATTCATTTTTTTATAGAAAAAGTGAATATTGTTTGCATCGATGAATTTTTTGAAACTCCAAAGAAAACTTGAAAAGGCGAACAGGTTTTCAAACTAGAGAACATTTTTTGCAAACCATGATTTTTTTAATTTGTGAACTAAATTTGAAAATCAAAACATTTTATAATTCTAAACAATTTAGTGCGAACTTTCTTAAAATTCCTGAACATTTTTATAGAATGAATTTTCTAAATATTGAACATTTTTTATTTGTGACTTGTTTTAAAAACAACAACATGTTTTGAAATTTTGACTAATTTTGAGGAATGCTATCTTTTTGAAATTTACAAAAACATTTTTGTAAAACCAGAACAAGATTCTAAAAATAAAAATAAAACTGAAAATACTAAAAATAAAAAGAAACTGAAAGAAGAAAAAGGAGAGAAAAAAATGAAAAATGAAGAATGACACCTTCTAAAAGGTTTCTAAAACTGGAAAAGAACAGCTTTTTTTTTTTTTTTTTTGAGGGGAGGAAAAGAACAGCTGGAACTTCAAGGTTACCAAAACCTGGATCGGTGAAATGCTTTAACAGGCCGGCCCACCCCGAACGCTCGCTCGATCTCCACAGTGTGTAGCCCCTGTATTGGATTTCACCGAGTGGGAGCTCACCTATCTTTCTCTCTATTTAAAGAATGTTAAATGTATATTAAATTTAAATTTTGATCATGTGTTGAACATTTCTTTATGTCCATAAACATTTTTTCATACGCAATGTACATATTTCATATACATCACAAATAGTGTTATATATATGCCTAAAATTTTCAAATACAAAACCAACTTTAATGGACGTTGTTCATTTTTGAATACAACAGGAATACTTTTTATACATGTTTAACATATTATTAAAACATGATCAACATTTTTCATATAAACAAAAGAAAACAAAATCAACAAAGAAATAAATGAAATCAAAGGAAAAAACAAAGAAAACCACCGCAAAAAATGGAAAGCAGTGAAAATAGAGAAAGAAAGAAAAACATAAAAACAAGAAACATATAAAAGGAAACCTAGAGAGAAAGAATAACAAAAGAAAGAATAGAAAAAAATAAATTAAGAACAAAACGTGTGAGAAAAAAAAGGAAAACTGAAGTGTAATTAAGAAAAAATCCAAAGAAAACCGGTGTTGAAACAAAGAAAACTAATGTACAACAAAGAAGAAACAAATAAATCATTGAAGAAACAAATAAAATAAAAGTATAACAAATGAAATAGGAAAAGCCGAAGAAAATAGATGAAAAAACAAAGAAATCTAAAGAAAAAACATAAACAAGCCGAAAAACAACAAAAAAACGTAGCGAATCGAAGACAACGCGCAAGGGATTAATGTGCGAAAAATGGGTCGGTTTATTACTGTGGCGCACAAGGAAGACTTCAAGAGAGAGAACTTTCTATCTCTCGTGAAGTGAGATGTAGCTCTCGTGGTCGGGTGGTGATATGTATCGCATGTTGCGGGAACTATCTCCGAATTACTCGCTGACGGGGTTGAATGAGTCGGCCCAATAAAAAAATGGTGAACCGGTGCTAGCCACCCACTGATCCTACAACCCTTCCGCCCATGTCACTAATTAAGGGGTACCCCTTACAAAGGTCACTCACACATTCTTAGGGGTTGACATGTGCGCCACTTGTCGCAACTTGTAAGTTCTTCCTTTTCTTTGTAGATACTTTTATTCAAAACTTTTATCTCTTAAATCATGTGTCTGAATCCTGAAATGTTTTCACCATTGGATTTCTCCTGTCGAGAACTTCGAAACTAGATCCCATGTTAACAGGTTTCGACGAACTTTTTTCACAAAAAAATGAAGAAAAAACAAAAATAGAAAAAATGAGCCAGAAGCTCTTTTTTCAACATTTTTCTCTTTCCGAGAGGCACAAACAAGAAGCAAATTTGTGCTTCTTGCGAAAGAAAGAAAAATGTCTTTTCCCTTTTCGAGAGGCATAGTTGTGCCTCCCGTGAAAGCAACGAAAAAGAGAAAAGATTCTTTTTACTTTTCCTAGAGGCATAGCTCTCACGGAAGCAAATTTATGCCGCCACGAGAAGGAAATCGGTGCTTCCCTTCGAAGCAAAAAAAAACATGTTTTTAGAGACACTCGTGGAAGCAAATTTCTGACTCCCGTGGTAGCAAAAAACGTGTCTTTTTCTTTTTCGAGAGACACGACTATGAAAGCAAATCTGTTCCTCCACGAGAAGAAAATATGTGCCTCCCATGAAAGAAAAAATGTGTTTTTTTGGGCCAAAAACATTTCTTCAAAAAAGTTTCACCAAAACCTAGGGAAAACCAAAAAAACTCGAAAAAACATCTAAAAGCCCAAAACACATACTGAAAAATAAAAAACAATATCCAACGCACAAAAGGTGAGACGTGGCAGTGGCTAAGAGTGTACAAGTGGCGTGCTCTCAGGCCACCAAGGTGACCCTTGCAGTGCTCCCGCAAGGGGTTACCCCTTGATTGGTTATATTTTGTGCCTTAAGCACCGGTTATAGGATATTTCGCCAACCGGCGCACACCCCCTCCACCCTGGACCAGTTCATTTATACATTTTATTTCTTTCCGATAAACATTTAAAAATTGTGCGCGTGACGAACTTCAAACTCCACACCCCTTGACTTAGTATAAACTGCGATAACCAACTAGGATACTATCTTGCTGTGACTAGTTTTCTTACTTTTTTTCTTCTTCAAATATAACGCTAAAAACGCAGCATTTTTCTCTTTGGTTTTCTTTTTTCGGTTTTGTTTCTCCGGTTTTCTTCTTTTTCGTTTTTACCTTTCGGTTTTATCCTTTTTTTTATTTTATAAAATTCATGTAATTTTCTTAAATTCTTGAATACTTTCTTAAATCCGTGAACTTTTTCTAAGTCCTTGATTCTTTTCAAATGCATGAATGTTTTTAAATCCACCAACTCTTTACAACTTTTACAAAATTTATTTCAAAACACATGAACTTTTTTCATATTCATGATTTTTTAATAAAACAACTTTTTCAAATCCATGAACTTTTACCCAAAACCTATGATTTTTTCCAAATCGTAAACTTTCTATTGAAAATCGATGAACTTTCTATTGAAAATTGATGAAATTCTTTCAAAATCGTGAACTTTCTATTGAATTGCCATAATCTTTTTTGAATTTTTGAACTTTTTATAAATCATGAACTTTTATGAAATTCATGAACTATTTTTTTATTTTCCATTTTTTTTCAAATCCATGATCTTCTTTGAATTCACAAACTTTTTCCATTTATTGATATTTTTAATTGGTTTTTGCTTTATTTTTCAGAAATCAATAGTTGAAGGATAAACCGTCGACCGGTCAAAAGTGATCAAGCGAACAAAGACCACCCTTTGAAGAGCGATAACCTAGCGATGTTACTGGGCCAGCCCAGAATGCAGGTGCGCGAGCGCCAATTATCCTAGCCCGCGCTTAATGCACCAATTAGGAGGTCTCCTAGCCACCAGTAGCACCTAGTAGTAGCAAGTTGTATAACCTATTGTACGTTGTATGTCCTTAAGAAATTCCCCTATAAAACACATTCTGAAAAAACAGCAGCTTCTACTAGAAAACTGAAGCAAGAAGATCGCTTTGTACCATTCAACGATTAAGTTCATTGTACAAATTCCAAAACTATAAAAATACTTATGAATTTGAAATAATATTCATGTATTTATAAAATTGCTCGCGAAATCAATAATCTTCGTGAATTTGAAAACTAATACACCAGATAATTTCTAAAAATATTTGCAAATCTCAAAAATATCCTGGAATTTTATAAAATGTTCACGAATTTTAAAATGTTCATGAATTTGAAAAAATATACTTGAATTGAAAGAATGTTCACCACTCAAAAAAATCACGAATTTGGAGAATGTTCGTGATTTTAGAAAATATTCAAGAATTTGAAAAATGTTCACAAAATTGAAAAATGTACAGACATTTAGGGAAAATATTTTCTAATTTTAAAAATATGTAAAATTGAAAAATTCTTTACAAAAACTGTTGGGGAACGTAGTAATTTCAAAAAATTTCCTACGCACACGCAAGACCATGGTGATGGCATAGCAACGAGAGGGGAGAGTGTATGTCCACGTACCCTCGTAGACCGTAAGCGGAAGCGTTATAACAACGCTGTTGATGTAGTCGACGCCTTCACGATCCGACCGATCCAAGTACCGAACGTCGGCACCTCCGAGTTCAAAGACACGCTCACTCGATGACAATCCCGGACTCGATCCAGCAAAGTGTCGGGGATGAGTTCCACAAGACGACGGCGTGGTGACGATGATGATGCTTCACCGGCGCAGGGCTTCGCCTAAGCTCCGCGATGATATGACCGAGGTGGGATATGGTGGAGGGGGGCACCGCACACGGCTAAGGAACGATCCGTAGATCAACTTGTGTGTCATGAGGTGCCCCCCTGCCCCCGTATATAAAGGAGCAAGAGAGGAGGAGGCCGGCCCTAGGAGGAGGCGCCAAGGGAGTCCTACTCCCACCGGGAGTAGGACTCCTTCTTCCTAGTCCAACTAGGAGAAGGGGAAAGGAGGAAGTGGAGAAGGAAGGGAGAGGGGCTGCGCCCAAACCCTTTGTCCAATTCGGACTGGGCTTGGGAGGCGCGCCACCTCCTGGCTCCTTCCCACTAAGGCCCATCATGGCCCAATACTCTTCCCGTATTCTCAGAACTCCCGGTACTCGAAAAATACCCGAATCATTCGAACCTTTCCGAACTCGAATATAGTCGTCCAATATATCGATCTTTACGTCTCGACCATTTCGAGACTCCTCGTCATGTCCCCGATCTCATCCGGGACTCCGAACTCCTTCGGTACGTCAAAACTCATAAACTCATAATATAACTGTCATCGAAACCTTAAGCGTGCGGACCCTACGGGTTCGAGAACTATGTAGACATGACTTAGAACTATTCTCGGTCAATAACCAATAGCGGGACCTGGATGCCCATATTGGCTCCTACATATTCTTCGAAGATCTTTATCGGTCAAACCGCATAACAACATACGTTGTTCCCTTTGTCATCGGTATGTTACTTGCCCGAGATTCGATCGTCGGTATCCAATACCTAGTTCAATCTCGTCACCGGCAAGTCTCTTTACTCGTTCCGTAATACATCATCTTACAACTAACTTATTAGTTGCAATGCTTGCAAGGCTTATGTGATGTGCATTACCGAGAAGGCCTAGAGATACCTCTCCGACAATCGGAGTGACAAAACCTAATCTCGAAATACGCCAACCCAACATGTACCTTTGGAGACACCTGTAGTACTCCTTTATAATCACCCAGTTACGTTGTGACGTTTGGTAGTACCCAAAGTGTTCCTCCGTAAACGGAGTTGCATAATCTCATAGTTACAGGAACATGTATAGGTCATGAAGAAAGCAATAGCAATATACTAAACGATCAAGTGCTAAGCTAACGGAATGGGTCATGTCAATCACATCATTCTCCTAATGATGTGATCCCATTAATCAAATGACAACACATGTCTATGGTTAGGAAACATAACCATCTTTGATTAATGAGCTAGTCAAGTAGAGGCATACTACTGACTGTATGTTTGTCTATGTATTCACACATGTATTATGTTTCCGGTTAATACAATTCTAGCATGAATAATAAACATTTATCATGATATAAGGAAATAAATAATAACTTTATTATTGCCTCTAGGGCATATTTCCTTCAAAAACAGAATTGAAAAAGGAACCCGGCGACTGCCTCCGGCAACGGCGAGGAAGGGAGATTCGAGGGGGGTGGCGGCAGACGGAGGAAGGGAGCCCTCGAGTCGCCCTCAGGAGGGCGACGCGAGGGGAGGGGGAGTGGGGGTCAACTCAGGCCTACTACCTGGTGAACAATTTTCCTGCCTATTATTTTACCAGAAGGTGATAATTCAGATGATAAATGAGAAAGGAAGGAGTTCGGCAAGACGACTTTGGTTCACATGTGAAAGTTAGGAGCGCAAATCAAAATAAAGATGAACTTATTTTTGCTCAAGTGTAGAGTGTGAAGAAGAAAATAAGGGATTACGGTTGCTGGTGGAGTCACATGGAGCCTCAGAGTAGCTGTGGCACTCACGGTATAATCTCGAAGTCCAATATACATGGAAGTTCGACTCATGGACGAATTCAAGGTGGCGGAAAATATTCGTCAAGATGGAGTTTGTTGGAGTTGTATCAAATGTTGTATACAAGGTATGTTACAGTTGAGATTGGAGTCGTACTTTGGCAGGCAGGGTATGATGCCGTGTCCTAATAGGACACTTGTATTTTAGGTCTCATATATAGTGTGAGGCCAGACAAACGATGTAACATATGCTAACATAATAGCACATGCACACAACGCCCAAGTGATCGGTGTGGTATTGCAGTGTCATGGGAGGAGCGTCGGTACCCATGTCCCTGGGATTAGCATATGATCGCCGAACCTTGTTGGAGGATTGCTTGTTTCTCAGTGGATTGATCGTGTACCTTTGAATTATTTTAACAAGATGGGAACCAGCTCCGATCCATATGAATACGCAAGGCGGAAGGCGGACGATGATTGTTGATTCTTGAACTGATGACATCTTTTTAGCCCGGCAGTTTGATGCTTTCAGCAAGGCAATGCCAAGCAAAATTGATAAATTTGACCTTAGAACGAAAGTATTTCACAAATTAAATTGTTTATGAAAAAATCACACCGCTGACCCTTTTGTGCAGAGCCTGACAGTTAGGCGTTGCACTCTACTGTGCAGCTCTACTGGTAACACTAATAGATGAAACTACTCTTTGGTGCTAATTTCAATAACTACCCATTTTAGAGTTGTGTGTGTCTCCGATTTGAACGCCTGATGTTTGATAAACTAACATGGATGCCCCAAAATATTATGTTGTTAATACCTTATTATCTAATATTTTTACTTGAAGAGTATGTAACATAGAGCTCATTTAAAAAACATAGAGCTCATATTCCTATTTGTAAAGCTTAATCAGACTTTTATTCTGCTGATGCACTAAATATATGTAGTGTGCACCAAATATGTTCCAAAATACTTGAGTCAAACTTCTTTAAGTTTGACAATGTATATAAAAAATATGTTATATACAATATAACCATATACTTTGTGGTTAATCTAATGAAACTAATTTGGTGTTGTAGATGTTGGTAATTTTTCAATATATTTGGTCAAACTTAAAGATTTTTTACTTATAAAAAATCTAAAACTTCAAGTGCTTTGGAACTGAGGGAGTATAGTTTCTCTTCTTCTTATATATACATAACAGCCCCAACGAGCTATTTATTTCTGAAGATACTTACATCGTTAGCTTGTGCTTGAAAACTATCAATAATGCATGATTAGGATTATTACGAAATGCAACCGATGATCATAGATGATGTACTGAATACGTCTCTCTTTGCCTGTCGCCGAGTTGCACCCAACAGATTGCATGTCTTGTTAAAATACGCTTATAGTCAATTTTCGGTAACAACAAAAGGACATTGTAATCTTTTCCCATGTCCGTTCCTGTCTGGAGAAACAAAAGTCAGCATTGTTGGGTACAAAAGAGCAAATGGCAAAAGGTAAAAGCCAAATTGCAATATCCTATCTTTTGCAAATTCAGAGAAATCTCAAGTATCTGAAAGTGACGTTGTTTGTGCTGTGAAGGGTGAAGTGGTTGAAAAATGGAATAAGAGGGCACTCAAAGCATATACAGAGTTTCCACATGCCATAAAATTACTAGTTTCTTCGAAAGAAAACTAATTTACTGATTACACATGACATTTTCAATGATTGCGCTTATCTATTTATGGATATAATCTTTTTTAAATGCATTTACAATGTGAGAACTTATGTCTATCTTTATTAAAGTATTTATTGCCCCTTTTTTTACCGTACTTGTTGCGCTCTTTGTCCAATAGGCTACTGGAAACCTGGTAAACATTTTCATGCTATGTGGTGGTGGTTGGTATCACACATCTTCCCAAACCCCCACTAATTTTTCATCAATGAACTCTTAACTGGCTGACCGAGCTCATCTTCAACTCGATTGCAACAAATGTTATCTAAACAAGTGTCTATAAAAACCCCTCCATTTCTTTAGCACCCCCCCCCCCATAAAGGACCAAAGAGGTCTCGGATAGAGGGGGTGAATAGGAGACTACGGGTTTTAAAGATTCTCTTAACAAACTTTGGATAGCAGATAAATATTTTTTTAGATATGCAATCTACGGTGAGACAAGCAAGCTAACAATAAGGTAAGCAAGAGCAACAAGCTAAGAGGCAAGGACGGCACAAGTAAACGGTGTGGAAAGAATGAACCACAAGTTGGAGAAGAGGATGTATCCCGAAGTTCACACTCTTTGAGAGTGTTAATCTTCACTGAAGGGGTGCAAGTGCCAAGGCCTCCCGAACACAACATATACCACACCATATTCTCCTTTTGAGCCACCCCTGACGGATGAGGCTCAAATTGTTGGGAAACGTAGTATAAAACATAAACAAAAACGGGCTACGAATCAAGATCCCAGGGTCTTATGAAGATGCATACAAGGTTAGATCCGATCGTTGCCAACTTCAGGTTGCAACGGAAGAAGAGTTGGTGTAGCTCGTTCTTCAAGTCCCTCAAACCGTCCTACGAACGCTCCCCCGAATGAAGATCGAAAACACAATCTCTCTACGGATTGAACACGTACGAGATCGACGATAAAGTAGCGCTTCGCCGTCTAGAGCTAGGCGTCACCGAAGAACTAGGGGAGGGAGGAGCAGCCTCACGGCGTCCCACAATTTTCCTGGAGAACTAGAGAGAGAAGGGGCGCCCAAGATTGCAGGAGAATTTCTGTCTCAATAGGGGTGCCCCTTGGGTATATATAGGTGGAGAGAAGGGCGGCGACTTGGAGGAGGGGCCTCCCTCCCCTTTGGCAGCGGCCAAGGGGTGGGCCCCACACCTCCAATCCTAGCCGCACCAAGTTGGATTGGTGCCCAAGGATAAAGGAGGGTGCCACCTATATGGGCCTTAAAGCCCATCTGGTTGCCCCCTACTAGGCCTGGCCTATTTCGGGATGCCCATATGCCTATAGTAATTCCAGGGGGCTCCTGTAAATCCTGGAGCCCCTCTACATAATTATTTACCCTCTCGAAACTTTTTTCACCTATACGGTTTTATCTGAAACACTTCCGGTTCTCTGACGAAACAATTCATGTTATATCAAAAACTTTTCCGGTGATATTCTCTCAAACTCCTAACTCCAATAGCACTCAACAGATCATAAACCCTTGAGCGCGTGACCTTGCAAGTTCAGTGAAATAGAGACGTGACCGAAACACATTTCGTTGAATGATAAATAGTGGAATTGTGGACATCCATATTGACTCCTATACTCACATGAATGATTATTGAGGAACCTGTAGCTACCATATGCTATTCCTTTTGCTTCACGATACTTTACAAAAGTTGAGGTGAGATATATCAGCATACCGTGAATCAAACACATGATCACTGTGTCGGTCTCCTTGTTATCGGTTTTGTTCTCTTTTCTCGTTCTCGTGTTTCGGCATCCCCGTGAGCAAGTCACACTTTATCTGGCCAGGGGATGATTGATGACTTGATGTCGTCTCGCGGAGAGGACCCTAAGAATATCTCACCATCGCTGGAGGAGGAAATCCCAATCTCGAGCTATCTAGTCCCACATACGTTTCCGATGAACCTATAAGTTGTCGTTATGATCACCATGTTACGATTGATGTTAGAACAACCCCAAAGTGCATTGTCCAGTATTAAGTGACTCGAGATTCTCAATGGTCTAAGGACATATGATAACTTCTCGTGTTATGGACTATTAGACTTGTGACCAAATCATCTCCTAGTATAAAATGCAATTTTGGTCAATTCAACACGAGTGTTCGCCTCTAAATAGTGGATAAGCGTCCGAGTGCGGGCGTCGGAGTTGCTTTCTCGGCCGTCGAGCCTGTTTAATGGCGGCACACGAAGGGATGGGCATTGAACTTCAGTAAACGTCTCTTCAGCATTGAACATGCATAGACACTGGGGACGCGACCGGCGAGCCACTTCAATGTCGATGCTGGCGAGAGGTCACATCCACTCTCGGCCGACGTCAATGTGGAGTGGCCGCTCTAGAGTGGTATGAATGCGGGCAACTAGCTTCTGGTGGGAAAGCGCGTGGGCGAGGGAGGGTTTTAGGTGTGGGCCAGGGCATTTAGAATAGAAGCGGGTGTGACAGTGGTCCAGATGCTCACAAAGCCCCCCCCCCCCTCATTTTGTTCCTGGTTTGCGGGAAAAGTGCGTCAGGACCGGTCTGTGGACCGATACAGACCCGCTCTCGATGACAAAACACGTCCCAACCGAACCATTGTGGGTGGTTTGAGGATCAGTGTTGTAGATGCCCTAAAGAGTAAAAGTCCTACCGCTCAAGTGTGTCTGAAATCTCCCTCAGAATTGTGCACCAGGAGCGGTGGTAAACCCCTGCGACATTGTAGGGCATCAAGTCCGCCCTCGCAGCTTATAGTGAGCGTCGAACATAGCAAATACGATGTGCCATCGGGAGATCTATGTGTGATCACCGGTGCTCACCGTGCCATCCTAGATATTGCTATTGCCACAAGTTTGATCAGGTACGTGTATGAGCTAAGATAGTACCTAGTTTTATGGCAACGCACAAGTACCTAGTTGTACTAAATAGGGGAATGGCTACAAGCCCTCCCCTGAACCATCGGTCTTCCGTCGCCCCCGGCCATCCCTCTAGCCCCTGCCCCCTCAGTTTGTTCCTGGTTTGTGGAAAAAGGTGTGTCTAGACCGGTCTGTGGACCGATACAGACCCGCGCTCGATGACAAAACACGTCCCAACCGAACCATTGCGGGTGGTTTGAGGGTCAATGTTGTAGATGCCCTAAAAAGTAAAAGTCCTACCGCTCAAGTGTGTAATCTCTCTCAGAATTGTGCACCAGGAGCGGTGGTAAACCCCTGCGACATTGTAGGGCATCAAGTCCGCCCTCGCAACTTATAGTGAGCATCGACCATAGAAATCTGATGTGCCATCGGGAGATCTATATGTGATCACCGCTGCTCACTGTGCCATCCTAGATATTGCTATTGCCACAAGTTTGATCATGTACGTGTATGAGCTGAGATAGTACCTAGTTTATGGCAACGCACAACAAGTACCTAGTTGTCCTAAATAGGGGAATGGCTACAAGCCCTCCCCTGAACCACCGGTCTTCCATCGCCCCGCCATCCCTCTAGCCCTCCCCCCCCCCCGAGTTTTTCCTCCGGTGAGGCCCCACTACCGCCCCCACCCGTAACCCTAAGATGGATAATGGGATAGCCCTCCAGCGAGCCCCTTCCTTCTTCATTTCCTCCGGCAAACTCTCAAAAATCAACTGACCCCAATTTGAAATGAAGTCAACTGTCATTTAGCTAATGTGACTAATTAGACTAACCTCGTTGTTGAATTTCTTCAAAAGAAAAATGGATTGAACAATTCTGTAGGAATTTAATAGGAATCATATCGACGTTTTCATTTGTTCCAAATGGTTTACACTTGTATGCCCAATTTTGTTGCTGAGAAGAAAAGACCCTCACAATATGAACCATGACACACCTTTCATCTACCCCGCAAAAAAAAGGCACACCTTTCATCTTATTTATCATGTACTCCCTCCGTTTTTTTTTAGTCCGCGTATTAGGTTTAGTTAAAGTCAAGCTTTGTAAACTTTGACCAAATTTATAAACATAAATATTAACTTATACAATAACAAATCAAGACCATTAGATTTACTATCGAATGTACTTTCGTATTATATAGATTTGCTATAGTAAATGTTTGTACTTTTTTCTATATACTTGGTCAAACTTCAACGAGTTTGACTTCAGTCAACTCTAATATGCAGAGTAAATAAAAATGGAGGGAGTATAAAAAACGGGAGCGGCAGATTTATGACAAAATTTTAAGCCAACATACGCTATCGAAAACAGTCACGCAGTTTGTTTGGTTGTGTAGGGCGCAGTTGCAGGGACGTAACCTGAAACAGAATGGTTTGATCACAAGCTTGTCTTGTACCTTGCGACCCAAACCTCGGGGATGAATTCCAAGAGAATAATCTCAATCTTCTCAGTTCCTCCACCGAGATGCGGACAAGGATGGCATTGCGCCTGCCGCAGATGCGTCCAGCCTTGGAGAGACCCGAGGTGCCACAAGAGCCAAGCTCACCACATCGGAAGGTATGAACTCGAGGCCTCGCCATTTTTGTTGCTTCGAACAGGACAACGGGGTCGAACAATGCCCATGGCTTTGACTCACCCGATAACCTTAATTACTCTCTGCAGGGAGTGGAACCGCGTTCTTGGGGTGGGATAGCATCCATCATGTTCCAGCAGCAGCAGCCGCAGCCGCAGCCGCAGCGCCAGCAGCAGCAGGAGGACGTGATGTCGTCGGCGACGTCGTCGCCGGCGTCCACGCTGTACTCTCCCACGCCGTACGCTTTCGCGGGGACGTCGGTGCAGGAGCTGAGCTCGGACCAGTGCAGCGTGCGCCTCATCAGCCTGCTGTACCAGTGCGCCTCCGAGGTGGCCGCCGGCGAGTTCGACCGCGCTAACCTCTGCCTGGAGCACATCATGCAGCTCGCGTCGCTGGACGCGCCTCACACGCTTCAGCGCCTCGCCGCCGTCTTCGCGGACGCGCTGGCCTGCAAGCTGCTCAAGCTCCTGCCGGGGCTCTCGCGGGCGCTCCTGTCGTCGTCGATCTCCGACGAAGCCCACCTCGTCCCGGCCGCGCGCCGCCACATGTTCGACATGCTCCCGTTCCTGAAGCTCGCGTACCTGACCACCAACCACGCCATCCTCGAGGCCATGGAGGGCGAGCGGTTCGTCCACGTCGTCGACCTCTCCGGCCCCGCCGCCAACCCCGCGCAGTGGATCGCGCTGTTCCACGCGTTCCGCGGCCGGCGCGACGGCACGCCGAATCTCCGCATCACCGCTGTCCACGAGAGCAAGGAGTTCCTTGCTGGCATGTCCGCGGTGCTCGTCAGGGAGGCCGAGGCGTTCGACATCCCGTTCCAGTTCAACGCCGTCGAGGCGCGGCTCGAGGACATGGACTTCGACGCGCTCCGGCACAACCTCCGCGTCAGGTCCGGCGAGGCGCTCGCGGTGAGCGTGGCGCTGCAGCTGCACCGCCTCCTCGCGGCCGACGACACCGGAGGCAGGCGTCAGGGCGGCCTCACCCCGCTCCAGATCATCGCGCGGTCCAGCCCGAGCAGCTTCGGGGAGCTCCTGGAGCGGGAACTGAACACGCGGCTACAGCTGAGCCCCGACGCGTCCGCGTTCTCCTCCATGTCGCCGCAGTCCCCGATAGGCGGCCACTTCCCCGCGGGAGGGCAGCAGAGGCCCAAGATCGGGTCCTTCCTGTCGGCGGTGAAGGCGCTGTCTCCCAAGATCATGGTGGTGACGGAGCAGGAGGCGAACCACAACGGGGCGGCGTTCCACGAGAGGTTCGACGAGGCGCTCAACTACTACGCGTCGCTGTTCGACTGCCTGGAGCGCGCGGCGGCGGCGCAGCGGGGCAGCGCGGCTGCGGAGCGGGCGCGGGTGGAGCGGTCGGTGCTGGGCGAGGAGATCAGGAGCATCGTGGCGTGCGAGGGCGGGGAGCGGAAGGAGCGGCACGAGCGGGCGCGGCAGTGGACCGGGAGGATGGAGGCGGCGGGGATGGAGCGGGTGGGGCTGAGCTACAGCGGCGCCATGGAGGCGAGGAAGCTGCTGCAGAGGAGCGGGTGGGGCGGGTACGAGGTGAGGCACGACGCCGAGGGGCACTGCTTCTTCCTCTGCTGGCACAAGAAGCCGCTGTACGCCGTCACCGCGTGGAGGCCGGCGGGGTACCACCTCTCCGGCGGCGCCAGGTCCAGGTGATGGATGAGCGGAGCGTATCTCCTTCTCGTGTGCCGCATGGAATGTACCCTGCTGTCTCTCTCTAATTCAGGCGTGTTAATTTGACTGTGGATTGGGCTGGATGAACAGTTTTTCTTTTCTTTTTTTGAAAAAAAGCGACTGGGATGAACAGCTTGTTCTACCGACTGCGCTAAAAAAAGCTTTAAAATCCAGGTGAATATTTTGGGCCTCCGATTCGGTTCGACAACTTTAGTGTTTCTTGTTCCCATCGACGGTCAACTAGATTAGACACCTTCTTCTACCTCCCAAACGTTTTACCGCAGCCCACTGCCGTGCTACCGCCACCCCTGGTCATCCTTCTAACCCCGAAGATGATTGGTTTTTTCAGGCGAACTTGCACCACCCCCACGCCCCTAAGATAGATAATGGATTAGCCTTTTCCGGCGAGCTCATCATCCCCCCACACCCCTAAGAGAGATGATGGGGTAACCTTCTCCGGCGAGCTCCTTCCTTCCCTCCTTGTTCCTTCCTTCACATGAAAATCGACTTATGCATATTCCAAATTCAAGCTGACTTACATATACCTATTGTGTTTTTATTAACTCAAATTTAGCATCGAGAGGATATGAATCACACCAGCATCTGCATAGATAGGATGGATACAACCAACAACAGGCAGTCCAACAAAAAGGTAAATGAAACGACATAATGATAACAATAAAGTCGTATAAAACCAACATTGTGCCAATGTTGAAGGAAAGGGTGGACCCCGGAGATTACGCTGCCATCCATGTTGAGTAGAAACCCCTGTGGTCACTCGCTTCAAGCACATACACATCTCCTTGAACACCGGTTGATACTCCATTTGATCAAGCATAGACCTCGTATGGAGCCAAAGAGTACAACGCAAAATAACTTGCAATGGAGAAGAAACTTTGCCACTGGGGACAACATCATTTCTACATAGTCAAAGCAACCATAATAAGGGTGCATATCTGGTATTAGCATGTTGAACCTATCTGGTATTCCGTCAAGTCAGTGACCATAAATGTTGACTACACTTGTGGTTGTTACAAATTGAACGTTATTTGGATGACCGACCAAGTAGAACGCGCAAACTTGCATTGGAAGAAGAGGTGTTTGATCGTATGGCCATGAGTACAAAAACAACACTTCTTACTCCCATGCCAGTTGCGCCGAGCGAGGTTATCTTTTGTCAACACAACTCACATTCCAAGATACCACATGAAAATTTTAGTTTTTAGCGGTACCTTACATTTCTAGGTTTATTTATTTCTATCCACTGGAATCTCAGAGTGCATAAGAGTGCTACGTCTTGAGCTTGCGTTGGTTTTCCCTGAAGAGGAGATGATGATGCAGCACAGTAGCGTAAGTATTTCCCTCAGTTTTTGAGAACCAAGGTATCAATCCAGTAGGAGGCCACGCGCAAGTCCCTCGTACCTGCACAAAACGATAGCTACTCGCAACCAACGCGATTAGGGGTTGTCAATCCCTTCACGGTCACTTATGAGAGTGAGATCTGATAGAAATAATATTTTTGGTATTTTTGGTATAAAGATGCAAAGTGAAAAGTAAAAGGCAAAGTAAAAAAAAGCAAGTATAAAAGTGATGGAGACTGATATGATGAGAATAGACCCGGGGGCCATAGGTTTCACTAGTGGCTTCTCTCAAGAGCATAAGTATTCTATGATGGGTGAACAAATTATTGCTGAGCAATTGACAGAATTGAGCATAGTTATGAGGTTATCTAGGTATGATCATGTATATAGGCATCACGTCCGTGACAAGTAGATCGAAACGATTCTGCATCTACTACTATTACTCCACTCATCGACCGCTATCCAGCATGCATCTAGAGTATTAAGTTAAAAATAGAGTAACGCCTTAAGCAAGATGACATGATGTAGAGGAATAAATTCATGCAATATGATAAATATCCCATCTTGTTATCCTCGATGGCAACAATACAATACGTGCCTTGCAACCCTTTACACATCGGGTAAGGACACCGCAAGATTGAACCCAAAGCCAAGCACTTCTCTCATTGCAAGAACTACCAATCTAGTTGGCCAAACCAAACGGATAATTCGAAGAGACTTGCAAAGATAACTCAATCATACATAAAAGAATTCAGAGAAGATTCAAATATTATTCATAGATAAGCTGGATCATAAACCCACAATTCATCGGTCTCAACAAACACACCGCAAAAAGAAGATTACGTCGAATAGATCTCCACGGGAGAGGGGGAGAACATTGTATTGAGATCCAAAAAGAGAGAAGAAGCCATCTAGCTACTAACTATGGACCCGAAGGTATGAAGTAAACTACTCACACTTCATCGGAGAGGCTTTGATGATGATGTAGAAGCCCTCCGTGGTGGATGCCCCCTCCGGCGGAGCTCCGGAACAGGCCCCAAGATGGGATCTTGTGGATACAGGAAGTTGTGGCGGTGGAATTAGGTTTTTAGCTCCTATTCTGATCGTTTGGGGGTACGTAGGTATATATAGGAGGAAGGAGTACGTCGGTGGAGCTTCAAGGGGCCCACGAGGCAGGGGCGCGCCCTAGGGGGGCGCCCTCCACCCTCGTGACCGCCTCGTGCCTTTCTTGACGGAGGGTCCAAGTCTCCTGGGTCTTATCTGATGAGAAAATCACCTTTCCGAAGATTTCATTCCGTTTGGACTCCGTTTGATATTATGTTTCTTCAAAATACTGAAAAAGGCAAAAACAGCAATTACAATTTGGGCCTCCGGTTAATAGGTTAGTCCCAAAAATAATATAAAAGTGGAAAATAAAGCCCATTATAGTCCAAAACAATAGATAAAGTAGCATGGAGCAATAAAAAATTATAGATATGTTGGAGACGTATCAAAGAGCACGATACATAGACTCAATTATGAATGACCCAGATGTGGTGAGACTCGAACGAAACAAATCCCTCCCTTGTGTCAGGTTAACTGATTCCAAATGGGTTAACAGTTGTTGCCATGACATAAGTCGGAGGCCAACCAAGTCCCGCCGAAAAGATACATCGAGGGGTAGGGTGTGGAGCTAAGCACTTTCGCAAGAGTATCATTCTTATCGCAGAAAATGTTGTACATGGCCGGACATTGTTCCTGGCGAGTGGTGTTTCCTAACCACTTACCCTCCCAGAAACATACCTTTGAGTCATCCTTTATCATGAAAGACCCAAAGCGGAAATGATGCTTCTTTGCCGCCATCAGGCCAGCCCAAAAATGTGAGTCCATTGGGCTCCAATATGCCTGGGACACCGCATTTTGACCTAGATACTTATTGTGCAGTAGGGTTTGCCAAACCCCCTCCTAGGTAAGTAGCTTGAACAACCATTTACTAAGTAAGGTGTCATTCTTGACCTTGAGGTCTTGAATGTCGAAACCTCTTTGGCCTTTTGATTGACAAACCACACTCCAGGTGAGCCGGTACCTTTTCTTTTCACTATCTCCTTACCAAAGATTCATATTGAACTTCAATCGGAATTTCTCTTGACCCAATGATGCGTTGATCCAGGTTCCATCGTAGCCACAAGGGACTATCTAAACTGATTAGTTTTTGTCTATAAGCTCCCAGTGCATCATAAGAACTAGAAAAATGGGGTTATTTATCTTTCCTATATTTAGAATTATTATTATTACTGTAATTTACTTTTAGATTTGGATAGTTTCTGCAACTATTATATCTATTTGCACAAATACCTCGACGCTTTCCATCGTTAATACATAAAGCCCGATAAGCATGTCTTGGGTTGGTACGCAAATAGGATCCCCAATAGCGGGAGATAAGATATTCATAAAGTCCGATGAGCATGTCTTGGGTTGGTACGCAAATAGGATCCAAGAGTATCATTCTTATCGTGGAAAATGTTGTACATGGCCAGACATTGTTCCTGGGGAGTGGTGTTTCCTAACCTACCCTTCCAGAAACATACCTTTGAGTCATCCTTTATCGCGAAAGACCCAAAGCGGAAATGATGCTTCTTTGCCGCCATCAGGCCAGCCCAAAATTGTGAGTCCATTGGGCTCCAATATGCCTGGGACACCGAATTTGGCCTAGATACTTATTGTGCAGTAGGGTTTGTCAAACGCCCTCCTCGGTAAGTAGCTTGAACAACCATTTACTAAGTAAGGTGTCATTCTTGAACTTGAGGTCTTGAATGTCGAAACCTCTTTGGCCTTATGATTGACAAACCACACTCCAGGTGAGCCGGTACTTTTCTTTTCACTATCTCCTTACCAAACCAATCTGGACCTAAAATAATCAGAACCCCTTTATGGAGTTGAAAATAGGAAAGCGTATAGAGAACCATGTTTGTAAGGACCGAGTTGACAAGAACTAGTCGTCCTCCAACAGAGAGCAACTTACCTTTCCAACTGCTCAGCCATTTCTTTAAGCGCTCTTTGACGCATGTACATGTTTCCTTAAAAAGCTAAATCAAATGTATGTCATGCAACCTCACTTTAAATAAATGAAAAGCAATTCAACCATACATTTAAATCCTAATAGGAGTGTCGGATGTTCAACAACTTTTTTGAATTCATCGATCCCAAATTCAACCATACTCCTTGAAAGCGGCCTTCATCTTGTGCTTTCTCTCCTCGAGCTTGAATTTCTTCATTGATGCATGTTGTTCACCCAGATGGGTTGTTCCTTGAGCTTCATCCAGCAATGCATCTATGTGAAGGGCTTGCCTTCCGTCCTTCACTTCATGCCTACAAACCCTGCACTTGTGGCCAATCACGCGTTCCACAACAATGCATCCTCCCTCACTGAGTACCCCACCATCGTGCTTGCTTCATGTTAAACAAGGAGAAAGTTAAAAAAAAATCCCAATGGCATTTGCTCAAACACTTGCCCGGCGTGGTGTCTGCCATGGACGACGTCTGCTAGGGCGAACAATACATGTGTTGCGGATGGATCCACACCTCGGTGGTGAAGAACAAGCCGCTTGGGTGGAGCAGTGGTGGTTCGACAGGAACTGGGCGGCGGACAGAGTGGTGTAGAGGCGGCGGTCTTACTGGGTGCAGATACAAAGCAAGGTGGAGGGACGAAGTGGGAAAACAAGCCTCCAAGAGGGGTGGTGGGTGGGCCGGGTTTGTCGGAGTACGACGTGGCGGGCGTCCGGGATCCCCCAAACCTCCCACAAGTTTATTTCCGGTTTGGCTGAATTCGGACATCCGGACCTGTCTATGGACATTTGATGCACGACGTTGGATGGGCCAAAGGACCGCGTTGTCCAGACGTTTATGTGTGTTTTGATGAACAACGTTGGAGTTGCCCTTATGCAAGGGTGTCTCGCCATCTCTCTAGGTTTCAGCGATTATGTCATACTCCTTCGGTCCAAAAATATGATGTGTATTGGATTTTTTTCTGAAGTCAACATTGGCCAAGTTTCTAACAAAATTTATCGACATATAGAATGTCAAACAAAGCCATTAGATTTGTCATGAAATATATTTTCATTATATGGTATATATTTGGTACTGTAGATATATATAATTTTTTCAATAGACCCTAATCAAAGTCTATAAGTCTTAATTTCTGCTGAAACTAACATGCACTGTATTGTGGGAGCACAACATAGTGAAAAAAACTCCATGTAAAATGGTGTGATGTTGGCTTCTCATGTCGCTGTCACTCAGAAAAAGCAGTCGTGCATGCAACCATATGTGCACCTTTACATAGTTAGGCTGAGCCAGGTCGATAGAGAAATTAGGCCCAATCATAACCTCGTAGAATATATCTATATATAAAAAGGTAAAGAGGCAATCGTGTCATAAGCAGGTTTTTCTTTGGTCAAAAGGTACTTTGAACGAGCGCGAAGAATTTAACGAGACTTTTTCTTTTTTTAATTTTGGACGATGATAACTGCCACACGTGTGGTTATTAAGGGGTCTGCCCACACGTTTTGTGTGGTGTCTAAGAGGAACAGCCCACGCGTCTGCGTGTGAGCAAAACAACTAACGTCCACGTACCTTTTTTTTTCCTCGCGGTCCCTCTCACATGCCTACGTGTGGGCAAAATGGATAACGCCCACACGACCTATTTCAGCCACCTACCTCACGGTCGCGCACGCCCCGTGTGACAGTCACCACGCGTCCCCGCAGTTGCCATGGTCCGGACCCTCTTCAATGTGCGTTTAACTGCAGTTGCCATGTCGCTGAACTACAGTTGACATGGTTGCTCAAGTGCAGTTGCCATCTCAGGTCAAGTGCCAGATGCCATTTTGGACAACTGCAGTTGTTGCCATGTATGGTCTGATTTTTCTATAGTTGTCATGATTTAAAAACTTTAGGGGTTGCCACCTACTAACACTAGGCTATTGCCATGTGTGGTCTAGTTTACTACAATTGCCATGATTTGAAAACCTTAGAAGTTGCCACCTACTAACACTAGGCAGTGCCGTGTAGCGCTACAAAGAGACATGGCAAAATAACATGTTTCAGGTAAAGAGGGAGTTGCCATCTGCTTACAAGCACACTAGGGCAGTTGCCGTGTACCCTGCAAAACACATGGCAACTGACATGTTCAGGTAAAAAAAAGAGTTGACATCTGCTTACAAGCCATATACACTGCAAAACATGGCAACTGGCAGCTTTGGGTGTGGGAGAGGAGACAGACGTGTGGGCGAGATGGCAAATGCCCAACACACCAACCCTTGTGCGTGAATGAAAACAGACGTGTGGGCGAACTGCTAAACACCCACACATCGGCCTCTCCCTGTGTTGAAACGGACGTGAGGGCGACCGGATGAATGCCCACACACCAGCCCAGTCCTACGTGGCACCACAAACATGCCAAGATTCGTGCACCCACAAACGGACGCGGATCTATTCGTGTGGGTGAGATGCAAACGCTCACACGTGTGGGTATTAGTGTTTCCGTTGATTTTTCAGGCAGACTAGTCGCGTAAGATCTTTGGTCTTCTCCTGAAGCAATCTTTACAGCTAGCAAAATATTGCAATAATAATAATTCATGTGATTGATAAGAGAATTTCTCAACGTAGCCTTTTGAACTGTGAGGTACCATTACAAGCTTAATATAAGAGAGTTATTGTATTAATACATGATTCATATTTCAAATCATTCTTGCTTAGTACTCACTCTATTGCTTCGAACTATTGAGGAGCTGGAGAAATTGTTGGAATTCTATTAAGGAAAAAATTGTTGGAATTCTAGGAAGAATCCCAGGATCTAACACTTAGCTTATGTGAGATATATTGATCCCTCCACACAATAATTTGCTTCTCATATCGACAAATTAGAAGATGTGTCAACCATATAAACAACAATTAGTGAATAAAAATCTCATAAACAACCATATAAACAACGATTACCACGATGTGTCAGAGTAGGTTTTACCATACTATGTGATTTTCCTAGTTTCGGACTGCATGCGTGGGCGTAATTATTTTCCGTGCGGAGAAGGGGGGAGGTGAGGACTCGCATCACAAAAATAAAATTAGGTATGTACAAACACCAACACTCCTTTAATAACAGTATAATAAGAAATCCAACTTCTGCACTATACACATTGTTCTTGAGCTACAACGGAAACGATCAAATGTTTTCCAGCATAACGTTCCTCTAGTATCGGCGGCCACCACCGGTCGATAAGAGCACCTTGGTGCGCTTCTTGCCCGCCTTTCCGACTCCATTTGGTTTAGGCATCTCGGCGCTGCTGTCCGCAGAAGCTCTAGTAGAAGATAGGATGCTGGCAAAGGACACGGAAGACGCTGCTACCGGCCCTGCACAACAAGCAACACAGTTATGCGAGGATTTTAATAGTACAGATTACATATGTAAAAAGACCTGGTTATGGTGGGGCGTGCCTTGATCCCTTGTGATTTCATTATTGGTGTCTCCAGTTTCAGCTCTCAGAGGAGGCGAGTCCTGCGCAGACGCAAAACCAAGCCGTGTAACATCGGAGAAAAGTTTACGTTCACCGGCCGGTGGACTCAGTGATGGTCCAGCAGCATTATTTCCTAGAGCTTCAGTGAGAAATATCCGTGTGTAAGGCACTCGTGCAGAATTGCAAACATGAAGAGAACACAAAATGCTGGAATATCATAGTACACAGTACTACATACTACCTCCGTTCACAATTAAGATGTTCTAACTTTTTTGTGAATCAGATGTATACAGACATGTTTTAGTGTGTTTGTTCATTCACTTCAGTCCGTATGTAGTCCATACTGAAATATCCAAAACTTCCTATATTTGTGAACGGAGAGAGTATATAGAGAAGGGATTTGCAAGTTGGCTGAGGTTGGGCCAAATTTCTAGATGTCGCCCATGGTGAAGATATATCAGTTATGAACATAACACAGGGCATATAATGAGCTACAAAATTTACCTTCAAAGTCATCGAGAGAGAACATAACATCGCTCTGAGTGCGAGAGAAATTTGTATATTCAAAACGCATAGCAGATTCCTGGGCAGCAGCGGCTACTTCGGCCTTCACCCTGTCCTTTTCTTCCTAGAAAACAGTAAGAATGTATTGTCATGCATGAGACAACAAAATTTTAGATCGATCTTATTCCTGATAAATTTGAACTCGTCAGCTTCCATCTAAGCAGTAGCAGGCGCAGGATTACCGGGATGGGTGTTTGAAGTTTTAAAATATATTGAGCAATAAATAAGGGGCCTTTTTGTACATGCCATTGCAAAGATGACTGATAGTTATGTGCCTTTACAACAAGTTTTTCATAGTATATGTAGCAGCAATGGTAAAAATAACATTTTTTAGCTTCCCTCAACTATGAGAAAAGAGACGCACACACAAAACCATTGGGTGTACCAAGTTTACTCTTGAATATACTCTGGTTGCTTCAGAAACCAATTTCACAGAAATGGCTACCTGCCAACTACTCCCTCCGGTTTTTCACTTCACATATTAGGTTGATCTTAAGTTACACTTTATAAAGTTTGACCAAATTTAATTAAAAATGGAATACATCAGTATTGTTTGTAGGGCACCTTTTACCAAGCTAAACTTAGGTGGTACATATCCCCATTAATTGATGTTGTATACTTGTTAAGTGTAGATATCTCCTTTTCTTTCATTCTTTTTTCTCGACAAGATAGAGACTGAAAATCAGATGAGATAGTCCAGGCAGCGGCTGTATGCAACAGGAGCCGAGATCCAAAAACATGTAACACTGTTAGGACTCGTCGTTGCAGTTCCGAACCCAATTGCTCCATAGGAACTCATTTTTCCGAAGTTAGACCGTCAGAAATAACCACAGATGCACAGGATGATGATGATTTTTAACAAAACAATAAAAGCATCAAACACCAAGCAATAGATCAGACCTTCTTGGCAGTTTGTATTCTTTGTTTCTCGCGCCTTTTGATTTCATCCATGAATGGAGCCA
Source organism: Aegilops longissima (assembly GCA_021605205.1). NCBI lineage: Eukaryota > Viridiplantae > Streptophyta > Magnoliopsida > Poales > Poaceae > Aegilops > Aegilops longissima. The sequence continues at coordinate 287,943,017 of CM038680.1, forward strand.
ATGAGGCAGGAGGTAGCATATCACTCAGGTCAATTTCGCAGAACTGTAACGTTTGCGTTATAAAAGGTCAGAATAGGGTCAAAAGCAAGAGTAGATTTGCGCACAAGATTTACCTGGAACGTTGTAGTTAATGAGAAGTGGCTTAAGAAGCGGTAGCGTTTTCTTGAAGCCTCGGACTGTGTTACAGTTTCCAACTCCAAGATTTTTCCAGTCACTCTGTACAAGGTGGGACAGTATCATTAGAGAACACAAGCAGCACTCAGAACTCACACAAAAACGCTCTCCAACCTGAATCTGTTATCATACTAGACATGCAAAATAAATCAGTTCACATATAGAGACAACACTAATACTAAATAACCACTCCAACTTTATAAACTAAAAAGCACAAACACCTTTTGATTTGACCAAAAGACCACATACAATTTCTACACAAATCAAGATCTTCAAGCTACTAGACCAGTAGGGGGAGAAGCCCCTACTGATTTTTAATAGAGAAGGAGATGTGAGACCCATGTAAGAACCGAGGTTCAAACCCGCGCCGGCTAGGAGGCAGCACTGCACTCTGACCACTGAGCTGACAGCTCATCCACTTCGAACCGGGCAATTCTCTTCTTAATTAATCGATGAGGCAAATCGTTTGCCTCCGTTTCGAGAAAAAAGGATCTTTAAGCTACTGGCATTGCCTCACTGGTGAAGAGCTAAGAAGCACAGACACGGCTAGAAGTGCCATATGGCCGTCCTAGTATGGTGGGACACAAGGACACGACTGGATACACCACAATACACGTATCCTGCAGTATCCCACTCTTTTTCAACTTTATAAAAAGAAAAAAAATACAGGATACCGCCCAGATATGGTTTGGACACGACTGGGACTCAGGAGCCGAATAACGGCCCGATAGAAAACCAAACATCGGGCAGGTTCCAACGTTCCTCCACCTCCAGCGATACAGAAGACGGCCTTGCTCCAGCCTCCTCCGCAGTCGCCGGGACTAGACGCTGCCACTGCCGAGACTCGACGCCGCCAGGACTTGCCACTGCCACTGCCTGGACTCGACGCCGCCGCCAGCGTTTCCCCCAAGCGGCTCTCCCGATGGCAAGGTGGTCTGCTGTGACCTCTCTTTTGTGACTGATTTCCTGCTGTTGAGCTGCTGCTGCAGTGCTGCTTGCTTCCCCATGCGGCCATGTTGCTGCTGCTGCTTGCTTCCCCCTGCTGCCATGCAGTTGCTGCTTGATTTTTTTGCTGTTGAACACTTGACCTGCTGCTGAATACCGATTAGTTGTTGACCGTTGTTGTTGCTGCTTGCTGTTAGGGACACTGGAGGAGCAGTTGAAAAGGACAAAGGACAAAGGGAGACAACAAATGGGGCAGTGTTCTCTATTCAGATATTGTTCTCATTAATTTTTTGTCTTAACTCTATGAAAAAATCGAGAAACTGGCAGGGGTGCAGCCTATCAACTAGAAGAAGAGAGGGTGTTACAAACGATTTACACAAGGCTATTTTCCTATATGAGGAAGGCAGGGGAGCCTCCCAACAGCAGCGGCATGCGGACTACTCGCGAATGAGAAAGCAACAAGATCTGTGCAAGCGAATATCCGTCAAAGCTAGGTGGGCAACTTCTCGGCAGGTCATCCTCTTGCTGGTGAAAACCCGGCGGTTCCTCTCCTTCCAAATGTTCCAGAGAGAGCCACAAAGTAAATAAAATACTGTATCCCGTGTCCCCGTATGCATATCACTGTGTCTCCGTCCCCGTATCCGTGCTTCTTAGGTGATGAAGAGAAGTCACAAAGTAAATAAAATACAGCTCAGACATCACATGTGCCCGTCAACTGTTTTATAACTCATTCATATAAATCTTAGACTCTTAGTGCCACACTTAGATGCACAAATACATTTATATAAATCCTAGTGCCACACTTAGATGCACAAATACATTGAGATTGGGGTGGTGACCTTTGTGCAAAGGGCAGGTTCCGGTAAGGGAGCGGCGACAGCAGCACGTCGGCGGCTCGCTCGGACAACAGTAGTGGTCGTTCGGTGGTCTTGGAATCTCAATGTAATTTTTATTATGTTTGAGATGCTTTGTAATTCCGATAAAATTTTATAAAAGATCTGATCTTTCCGCAAAAATATCAAATGACCATCATCTCACTCCCAGAGAAACAGCAAGTAGTACTAACCAAATTGTCGGATCTAGCACTTACTGCTATTGGCCAAAACATAAATTAACAAACACAATAGCATAGGTTAGCTGCAGGACCTCATAAAAGGAGATTTTCTTTATAAGCTGTTAATATCCAACAAAAACTCCAAATCATAATACCTAATATTTAAAAAAAAGATTAAATAAAAAATATCCAAAACAACAAGAATACCGTAGTTAAAAAAGGCGCGCCTAGGCGAGCGCTTAAGCACGCCTAAGCTCTAGGCGATAGCAAATCGCCTAGCGCATAATTGCGCTTTGGTCAGAAAAGCGCAAGGTGGTGGCAAAACACACAATTAAGTCCTACCGCTTTTTTAAACTTTGAAAAATACTTGCGGGTTTTTTCTTAATCACATCGAAGTTTAAATGAACACTTATCGAAGAATACTCCCGGTGTCTCCAAATTTAGCCGGCACCAGATGAACAATCAATGCTACAAAATTTTGACCAATGAACACTAATATATATGGTAGCATATGGCTTGAGCATAAACAACAATACTGTTTGCCTTGCAAAATACTTTTATGCCGTATGTCCTTTTTACTAATTTGATGGCATATTATAAATAAAAATCATAGTCAATTGTGCATTGAAGACTGTAAAAAGTGTCTTTACATTTTGAAACGGAGGGAGTAACACAGTAGCCATATGTAGCGCCGCACTGCTCCTATGTGTTGTGTGTGCCTTTTTGTATGTAGCATATGCATAAATAAATGATGCAGCGGTTTGTGGAAGAAACACACAATGCAGGGTAACCACAGCAATCATATTTGACGTTCCTATATCTTTATTACTAGTATTAAAGTGGAGTTGGTACGTTCGCTTTCTCGCCTCCAGCTCCCTCCAACGATTGCCTCAACCCCCACGATTTGTTTTCAAATCAATACCCCACCTCCTCCCTAATTTCTGGTTTTTTACTACTGCACCGATTTTTTGGCCATCATCACCTTTCCTTTTACTTTTCTTTCCTTGTTAGCACTTGTTCACCCCCGGTCACAACAAACATGTATATCTCCTAGAACCCCGCCTTCTCTTCCCGAAGGACGTCCTCTGAACCGACTGCACTCGCTTCTCCATCTACCCCGCCTACCAGTCTCTCCCTCTCCCAAACGTAATACATGTCGCCGTCACTGGTGTGTCCGCATCATCAAAGCACCATCGGCACACCTTGCTAGAAATTAATTACCAGAGTACATAACATTTTACCTTTGATTACCGAAAGAAGCATGAAGTTAATTCATCAGCATTTGCTGCAATTAATAAAGGATTCATTTGTTTATACATGTGTGTTGCATGTCACCGTCCCTCTTATATGGCAGGAGTAAAACTAATATGCACCAAGGTGTGGCTCGTATTTGGGCAGGGTTCATGAACATTGGGTCGGTAGCACCAAGGCTGGATTCTGCACCACCCTCATGTTCAGGTAATATAAAGTAATATGTGAGTGTTTGCTCCAGTAATTGATACATGTTTCTAATCTTGTCTGGGTTTTTAACGATGGGTCACCTGCAGCTGATCTTTGTATGTGATTGTAGAATTAGGATCCATGTGGCCTCTCGTCGCCTTGATCGACAACGTCTCCAACCGCGTTGGTAAATTCATTGTGGCTTGTGTTTTCCAGTAACTTTTTCCTCTAATCCAAAGGTCGGAAGGCAATTTTAGATTGGTTATGCACTTCTTCGCAAGCAACCTTTCACCACAAGCGTATTTCTTAGGTTTGCTTGTGACGAAAGGCATGATACTCACCACATGGAGGGCCATAGAGAGCTCTCGTGTATAGAACAATGACCCATGAAGAGCCCATGATGCTGGATGTGCCGCCACTGCCCACTGCTGCCTTCCTGGCTCACACAGGCGGCAACAAGGTTAACCGCCAACACTCGCTGCTGCCGTCCCCGCCCATGCAGGCAGCAAGAAGGTAACCACCAAGGTCTGGGGGTTGGCTGGGAATTAGTTAGTTAAACTATGGAACAATTAATTTTGTGGAAGGAAGATAATCCTATGACCGAATACCATGATAACAACTATTTTTGCATGGACTCCAGTCTCCAACCTTTGATTTAGCTATGTTGGCCTGATATTTTTACACCTTTTGTAGGTATTGTTCGACAACAGAGCATATCCTGCTCAAGTTCATTGAGGTGCATAATGTGTGGCCATTCTTCAGCAGGGGTGATAAGCCATGTCATAGATTTGACAGATGCAGAAAATATGACAATGAAGTTGACATGGAATAGGAAGGAAGGGACCTAGAGGGGTGTGTGAGATGATAGATGCTGGAAATTGAGTGTGTTCCGCAAAGCCATCGTGCATCGGTCATTCAGTCAACATGTGGAGAGATATAATATGATAAGAGAAAATTGTTTGATTAATTGATTAGTTGTTTACTATATGTTCTATTGTCCCGTGACACGGGTATTTAGCTAGTTTTATATGTTTGTCTTAGAAACTTTGTTTAGCATCTGTCAACTGCAAGAGTTGGGGCTTCTCTGGAAAAACGGATTCTATAGGAATTTCATACAATTAGAATCATGTGTATAATTATATGATCATATATATGAGTTCTTCATTCCAAACATTCGCAGTGTGCACTAAACATCATGTTTTCCTTACCTTCGACTTCGGGCAAATCCAATACAACATATGTTGCTTTATATCTCTTTTTTCTCTGATCAAGAAACATTAGCATGTAACTCTTCTGGAGCATTCAAACAGCTACGACTCATGGACTCCTCTATGTCTGGCATGTTGTAGGCCCAAGCACCAGAGCATGTCCGAAACCACAACAGCATTCACGCCACATGATTAAGTGGTGTCTCGGGTTTCTAAGGTTGATAAAACTAGTACAAAGCCACTAGGCTCATGGACGGTCACTAACCCCTCCATTAAGAACCTATTTCCTGCCGCTACATCCATCCTCCTTTTATGAGCCAGCAAGCTCCCATACTACCAATGAGCAATGTTCTGATTAACTAACCAATTCGCCTATTTAACCCTACTCAGCACTTGACTGGTATGGTACCAGTTACCGATATCATGAATGTTGTCAATGAGAAGGGAGCCAAAACTTGGTTTGTAGACTGGTTACCAGATCAAGCAAAATGAATTATATTTAGTGCAAAATCTAATACCTCAAAGTTCTAGTAAGACTGGTTATCAGATCAAGCAAAATGAACTCTCTCTGGTACAGAATCTAATATCCCAAAGTTCATCATTAGGATGCAATTTAACATTACAATAGTTGTACAATAGCAATAAAATAATGACAACAGATTGTCTGGGTTTCCAGACGTTAGGGAATAAAAAAAATCCTATATTACCTTGGTGGAAGCATATCAGAATTTCCAAAATGGTTAAGAAGGCATTTCATGTTCAATGGATGAAGAATTAGGTGCTGACCATCAATCACCTGCAACAAGGTTTTAAAATTCAAATTTTTGTAAACACCAAACCTTGAGCACTTGGAGAATCATCATCACAGTCTCAGGCATGACACAAACCTGGTAAAATGTGTATGAGTCTTGTTCATTTGAATCAACCGCAACAGCACGTCGCTCTTCCATTTTTTGTGGCACTCCCTTTTTGGAGTTAATATATAGGGGTGAAACAGAAAGCCCTGAAACACCGGTAATAATATCTCCATCTGAAAGAGGGGAGAGTTTATGCCCACTGTTCGTATGTGAAGTTTTCGGATTATTGGAGTTCTTCAATTTGTTACTAGAGATAGGAGAGGAGCTATTTTTTAGAGGGGGGCTGCTACTGTAATATCTGAACTCAGACCAGTATTTCACCCTTTCTTCCAGTTGCTCCAAAGCAGCGGAAACATATGGAAGTTTCTCCAAGTCATCAACAAGGCCTAAGTCAGCCATCTGCAACCAATTACTGAGATCTGATTTTGCCCCTCTAACAGAGAGCTCAACATCAGATGTCAAAATGAACTTGGAGAAAACATTGCAAGGATCTTCATCTAAAGAAGAATATTCACTAGGCAAATTCCTAAGAAAAGGAGTGAGTGAATTTTTTGACCGCCCCAGAAGTGTGAAGGTCACGTTGTCGCCAATATGGAAATGCTGAAGTTGAGTGACAAAGATGGTGGTCAACTCTTTTGCAGATATCATCATGAAACACAGTGGGCACTTCTTCCAGCACTCACCTCTGTAATCCTCTTTACCCATTAGTAAATAATGCAAAATGCATGGAAAGCAATATATATGACCGCATGATGTAATCTGCGGGCACAGCGGGCTTTCCAAGCAAATTGGACATCGCACCTCAGAAGGGCTACAATATCTTACACAGATGATATCTTCCCACTGGAGCATCTTATCAGGATCCATTGAATCAATCTGATAATTTCCAGTATCCAACACAACGAACTTAAAATTTGCTTGGAGGAACAAGTCCTTGTTGTAAGGCTTAATCTTCCTTTGCCTTCTCGGTGGATATGTTCTAGGGCCACGAGGCTGCGGTCGAGAAATAGGATCATACTGGAAATTCAGAAGATAATTTGCATTCACAGCCTGATTCTTTCTAGAAGCCATCAGAGCTCCATTACCCTGAAGTCCATCAGAACTATGGTCAATCTCCAGGGACCCCACCAACTCAAGTCTCTGAACATCTGCCTGAACTGAGCCGCCACTGTGCACTGTGAGACCCAAACTCCCCTGTCCAGGAGACTGGCATTCAGAAACATCACTAACCTCTTGGGCGTACGGATCATCCTCTTCACCAGATATTCTAAATCCAACTACCTGGGATTGAATTCATTCGCATGGATAAGCCAAGAGCAGAAAACAAAGTTGTTTGCACATAAGCTGAAAACAGTTAACTTCAGTTAAATTAAACTAAAATTATTCAGATGTTCTTAAATAACTTTACCGCTTGGGGTGTATCAACAGATTGCCCAATAAAACCCACTGAGTCTGCAAAATATATCCCATTGTTAGCATTAAACTGGAAATGGAAGGTTTTGAGATAGCGAGGGCGGGGCTAATACCATGAAAGAAAGATAACTGTGGGGCATATGCCATGTAGACAACTTATGAGACTGAAGCAGATACTTATCAATCAGCATGCTGATACGAGACATTATCAAGAGTTGATGTGATCGAATGTAAGACAATCAAGAACACAACATCACTGCACAAGGAGCAAACCAGCTAACATACTTTTGACTGAAAGTATGAACTATTAATTTACACGTTTCCATACAAAACTATTTTTCGGTATTATAGTAATTAAGGTTTCCAAACGGCAGTCTTATGCTCGTGGAGAAGCATTTGGTGTGTGTATGTTGGGGTACGTGTGAAGCAGATGGACATGCTAATAGCCTTAGATAACAGAGACTCATAGCCTACAGCTAGTCGTATAAACAGAGTACCTATGCTTCACAGTAAATAGCATCATCCAGAGCAATAATATGTACCTGAATTCCTTAGAGGCTACCGTCAAGCTAAATGGAGAGTCAAAAGCTCTAACCCTAGAGCTAGAGACTTAACTCTTAATCTATCAAATAATACTACCAAAGCTTTCACCCGAAGCACGGAGCCAGTCCTGCGGAAGTAGTAATACCTAACCGCAGCCTGGTAGCATCTAATCGACCAGTTAACCAATCCAATACAGATCTACCCACAACACCCGCCAATCGATGTACGCATGGAAAGGAAGGAGAGTGCGAAAAGACCGAGAGAAACTTCACCGGTGCTTGCGCCGTCCCTGCCGACGCCAGGCGCGGCGGCAGAGGCCCGAGGGGAAGAGCGACTGCCGCGGCGAGAGGCGGTGCCATGGCGAGGGCTAGGGCTAGGGTTCGAGGCGCGCGGAGCGGGCGGGTGGGGTCCTCTGGTGGATTCTGTAGGGGAGATGGACATGAACCCGCGCGGGAGCTCGTGGGTGAGTTTGGTCGGCGGCGAGGGGGGACACCGGTAACTCCGGCACGGGGAAGGAGGTGCGAGCCTTTATACGCTTTTTTTCCTTGAAAGCCATTGTGGCGACTTTTTTTTAATAAAACTTGAACTTTATTAATTAAAAATAATTGTTACATCCTCCATAAGAAGAGGTAGAATATCCTTCATCGGCTCCTCAAACCAATTCCTAGTGGCAGAAAATTTTGCTAACCTAGCTATTTCATGGGCCACTCTATTTACTTCCCTATTACAATGTTAGGAAAATCACAACCAAAAAATAACAATCATCAAAAACAGTAGCTGCCACTCCCACCGAGTGTCCTCCATTCTTCATTATGTCGATCACTTTCATGTTATCTGAGTTTACAACAAAACGATTGCAGCCCGCCTTTTGTGCTAGAAATAAACCAAATTTAAGAGCCAGAACTTCAGCTGTTAATACATTATCACACCAGTCAATCCTCCAGTTTTCTCCAACGATGAACCTTCCCTTATCATCTTTCAGGACCGCACCAGCTGTACCTTGAAGGAGATCATGATCGAAAGATGCATCAACATTCAGCTTCACAAATCCCCTAGGAGGGATACTCCGTCCCCCTATTTTACGAGTTGCCTTAGAGGAGTATGCATTGACATAGTTTATCGTTATGGCACGAGCCCCCATCGAAGTTTGATTTGCATCCTGTTACTTTCCTTCATGGACCAGTTGACGTCTATCCCACCATAGATACCAAGATGTAATAGTTTTTAACTCATGTGCATTCTAGATGCCCTTGATGTTTAATTCTTGATCTTTCATAAGGAGTAACAATTCTAGCACCGCCTCTCCCGCGTGGTCAACAATACAGGCTTTATGGATCGCCTCTTGTAGACCTAATTTCCCTAAACTTCTTTTGCCTTCTGACACTGAAACAAGATGTGTTTTGTATCCTCCGGTCCATTCGAGCATGAAGGGCAAATAGGTGAAACTTTTATATGTCTGTTGACAAGTGTAACTCGGCATGGGAGGGTACCATGCAGTGTACGCCATATGAAAATTTTAATTTTTGCTGGGCAGGATAGTCTCCAAATCTTACCCCATATAGGGTTGACATTGGTTCTACCCATTTCGTTTGCGTGTTCTAATTTTTTCCCATGTTGTTGGTTCCATTCTTCCAAATAAGTTGATCGAACAGTGAACTTACCATTTTTTATATGGCTCGCAGCAATAAAGTCAGGCATATTACGCATGAAAAGTGGAATCGCTAATACCCTTTGAGCATCAATTGGCCATAACGTTTGTCTCACCAAATCTTCATCCCAAGAGTTTGTGATTGGATCAATAAGATCACAGACTTTTGATAGTAGTTGTCCCCTTCTATGAGTAATAATTTTCCTATTCGCATAGTTAGGAATCCATGCATCTCTCCGTATATCAATATTATGTCAATTTCCAACTCGCCAGATATAACCGTTTTTCAGACAGTTCACTCCTGCCATGATACTTTGCCAAGTAAAAGAGGAGCCATTTTTTAGATTTGCACTCATTACCGTTTGCTTTGCGTTAATATTACATGTACTTTGTACGTAATGGACATATTGTCGATCAATGTAGCACCAAAATGTATATTCCAGAAATCCTAGAATATTAGAGATTAAGCGAGTTTCAAGGTAAAACAAAAAGCAACCCTGAATAGAATTTGTAATCTCTAATATTAGAGCTCATACATTTAGTAGATGACTCATTGCACTGCACAAAATTCAAATATACGACCAAAAAGTGAGAGTAATTGTATGAAACTGTAATTCATACTCCCTCCGTTCCAAATTACTCGCCGTGGTTTTAGTTCAAATTTGAACTAAAACCACGACGAGTAATTTGGAACGGAGGGAGTAGTTGTTATAGTGCTCTACATACCAAACATGACACTTGGTTCATGCAACTTTGGTTCTCAAACCAAATACACGCATAAAGAGCATCTAAGTATGTAAAATGGTTTTGATGTATTATATTGTTGCCATTAAGGATAAAAATATGGGGTTTTCATCATATTGCTTGAGTTAATTCCTCTATATCATGTCATCTTACTTAATGCATTACTCTGTTTTTTATGAACGTAATACTCTAGATGCATGCTGGATAGCGGCCGATGTGTGGAGTAATAGTAGTAGATGCAGAATCGTTTCGGTCTACTTGACACGGACGTGATGCCCATATTCATGATCATTGCCTTAGATATCGTCATAACTTTGCGCTTTTCTATCAATTGTTCGGCAGTAATTTGTTCACCCGCCGTATTATTTGCTATCTTGAGAGAAGCCTCTAGTGAAAACTATGGCCCCCGGGTCTATTTTCCATCATACAAGTTTCTATTTTCCATCATATAAGTTTCTGATGTACTATTTTGCAATCTTTTACTTTCCGATCTATAAACCAAAAATACCAAAATATTTACTTCATCGTTTATCTATCTCTATCAGATCTCACTTTTGCAAGTAACCGGGAAGGGATTAACAACCCCTTTATTGCGTTGGGTGCAAGTTGTTTGATTGTTTGTGCAGGTATTCGGTGACTTGTGCGTTGTCTCCTACTGGATTGATACCTCGGTTCTCAAACTGAGGGAAATACTTATCTCTACTTTGCTGCATCACCCTTTTCTTTTTAAGGGAAAAACCAACGCAAGCTCAAGAAGTAGCACGACACTTATGTCAAAAGGCTTCAGCCTGGTAAGCTCGAACCCAAATCAGAGAAGTGCGTCTTCATAGGATACCCTAAGGAAACAATTGGGTACACCTTCTACCACAAACCCGTAGGCAAGATCTTCGTTGCCAAGAATGGATCCTTTCTAGAGAAGGAGTTTCTCTTGAAAGAAGTGAGTGGGAGGAAAGTAGAACTTGATGAGGTAATTGCACCTTCTCTCGCATTGGAAGGTAGCACACCAGAGAAATCCATTCCCGTGATGCCTACACCAACTAGAGAGGAAGCTAATGATGATGATCATGAAACTTCGGATCAAGTTACTACTGGACCTCCTAGGTCGAACAGAGCACGTTCCGCACCAGAGTGGTACGGTAATCCTATCCTGGAAGTCATGTTGTTAGACCATGGCGGACCTATGAACTATGAAGAAGCTATGATGAGCCCAGATTCCAATAAATGGCTTGAGGCCATGAAATCTCATATGGGATCCATGTATGAGAACAAAGTATGGAATTTAGTGGACTCGCCCGATGATTGACAAGCCATTGAGAATAAATGGATCTTCAAGAAGAAGACAAACACTGATGGTAATGTCACCATCTACAAAGCTCGACTTGTCGCAAACGGTTTTCGACAAGTTCAACGTGTTGACTACGATGAGACTTTCCCATCCGTAGCGATGCTTAAGTCACTCTGAATCATGTTAGCAATTGCCGCATTTTATGATTATGAAATCCGGCAAATGGACATCAAAACTGCATTCCTTAATGGATTTCTTAAAGAAGAGTTGTATATGATCCAACCAGAAGGTTTTGTCGATCCTAAAGGTGCTAACAAAGTGTGCAAGCTCCAACGATCCATCTATGGACCGATGCAAGAATCTCGGAGCTGGAATATACGCTTTGATGAGGTGATCAAAGCATATGGTTTTATACAGACTTATGATGAAGCCTGTATTTACAAGAAAGTGAGTGGGAGCTCTGTAGCATTTCTGATATTATATGTGGATGTCATATTGTTGATTGGAAATGATATAGAATATCTGGATAGCATAAAAGGGTACTTGAATAAGAATTTTTCAATGAAAGACCTAGGTGAAGCTGCTTATATATTGGGCATCAAGATCTACATAGATAGATCGAGACGCTTAATAGGACTTTCACAAAGCACATACCTTGATAAAGTTTTGAAGAAGTTCAAAATGGATCGGTCAAAGAAAGGGTTATTGTCTGTGTTACAAGGTGTGAAATTGAGTCAGACTCAAAGCCCGACCACTGTAGAAGACAGATAAAATGAAAGTCATTCCATATGCATCAGCCATAGGTTCTATCATGTATGCTATGTTGTGTACCTGACCTGATGTGTGTCCTGCCATAAGTTTGGCAGGGAGGTACCAAAGTAATCGAGGAGTGGATCACTGGACAGTGGTCAAGAACATCCTGAAGTACCTGAAAAAGGACCAAGGATATGTTTCTCGTTTATGGAGGTGACAAAGAGCTCATCGTAAATGGTTACGTCGATGTTAGCTTCGACACTGGTCCGAATGACTCTAAGTCACAAACCGGATACGTATTTATATTGAATGGTGGAGCTGTCAGTTGGTGCAGTTCCAAGCAGAGTGTCGTGGCGGAATCTACGTGTGAAGCGGAGTACATAGCTGCTTCGGAAGCAGCGCATGAAGGAGTCTGGATGAAGGAGTTCATATCCGATCTGGGTGTAATACCCAGTGCATCGGGTCCAATGAAAATCTTTTGTGACAACACTGGAGCAATTGCCTTGGCACCTATCAACGGGGAGAACGTTTTTTCATGAAATACAGAGACCCTTCCGATGGGTCCCAGCTGTCACATGGAGGAATCATTATTTTGCGCGTAATAAGGAGACATTTCCTTGCGTGCGGCCCTGGACCCAGCTATCATCCTCTCCATGCACAGTCTACTTCCAATGAATGTCGTTCGTTGACCACGTTGACCACTCTGCGCCGAGCACATCCAAGGTTGTGGACGACGGCGAGGCCCCGGACAGCAACGAGTCGTAGATGGGAAGACGTGGGAGTAGAGTCGCAGATCGAGAAGTGTACGAGGGTTAACTGGTTCTGGCGCAGTGTGGTTCGACAGTCGATGAAGAAGAACAGGAGGTGTGGAGGGATGGAAGGATGGCCTGGCCAACGGTAGGGTAGCGCTTCACAGCAAAGCGTGCTAAGCAGAGCTCCTAGCAGCAGGGAGTAGGAGCAGGTGGTCCCGGCAGCGCTGGAGGAAGAAGACAAGAGATTGAAGATGGATGCTGGTCGTTGGATGTAAATCCAACGGCTAACGATGTTAGAATCATTTGATGACTAAGTTGACAACGACTTGCGTTGGCTTCAACCTATTGGCCCACATTTCAGCCTCCAAAAAGGTGGCACGTATTCAACCTATTTTTTCAGAATTACAGTCAATTTGATCTCTTTTTTTAGAATTACAGTCCATTTGCTGGGCTGGGTGAACAAATAATGTAGCGTCCATGCGGCCCATTTATTTTTGTCCTAAAAAATTACAGGCCATTTGCACTTTCTCGAAATACACGATTTTGCTGGACTCATTCTAATTATAATGTTGGGTTGGGCGCATCAATGTTATCAAAAAATAAAAGGGGCTGAGCATTTTGTTATAAATATATTTAAATAATAAGTGATTTATTGTTACATTGGTCCTTAAATCTTACCAAGCTTTTGTACACAATCACCAGGATTTTCGTTGCCAAAAAATCCAGAATTTTATTGTTAAGAAATTATTTTTATAAGTTAATAAGATGTGGGATATTGTTTTCTTACATATGTAAGTATCTGTTAAATATATGATGACAATAACAATAATATGTAATAACATATAAAATAATTTAAATATATATAATATAGTTAGAAGGGAAACATAAGTTGGACCAGGTGTTCCTATTCTTATATAGAAAAATAGAACAGACCTCTGCGTTTTCTTCAAAAAAATACATAGATTGGGCTGCCGATGTTTCAGGAAAAATAAAACCTCGGATGGGAGGTCCATAGACCGGTCGATCCATGACGGCCCTCAAAAAAAATACAAACAGGCATGTCGTCGGCTGCGCATGTTAAAAATGAAAGCCTAGACGGGGCAGCCCAAAACCCAGCTGATACTTGCTGCCCGAGTGATAATAAATGATACCTGCCAGCTCCCTGGCTTCGTTGTGAATTTATCTCCTATAGTAACTACGTTGAAGCACCTAAAAAATGTAACTATGTTGACAAACCCATGGGCCCCAACATCAGTATAGCATTAGGAGGAAGTATTTTTTTGATGAGGCACTTGCTTACGTACGGCCATAGACCTGGTGGGTCCCGACTGTCCGCCTCTCCACGTACAATCTTCTCTAGATTCCTCTCGTTTGTTCAGCATGTTCACAACGGCAGACAGCGGCACTGCGGCGAGCGCACAAAGGCGCAGGAGGAGATCGGACCACAGAGGCAAGCCTTATTTGTAACGAAATCTTGAATTAGCCCAGTGGCCAAGTGACACTACCCGCAATTGTTCCGGGTTCGATTCCACCTGATGCAGGGAAAATATCTCCAAATTGTTTGCCTCTACCATTATTGACATGTGGGTCCCCATTGTCATCTCCGCACACCACGTCCAACACTTGCCAAAACTTCATCCCTCGTTTTCTCTGTTTTTCGCTTTTCGACATTGTGTGGGCATTTTGAAAATAGCATACCTTTTGACTATGCATCATATGAAGATGTGCTATGCATGAATGTTGATCAACATGATGTTAAGCGGCTGGTAGTTCCATTTTCGACCATGAATAAAACTTCCAACATGATGTTAACCCTTTTGAAAAGGCCGTGTTAATATAAATGTTACGCCTCACGAAAGTTGCGCTTTCTTATCTGGCGAACTTGCGTTTCTTATCTGGCTGAAACTTGCAGTTTATTCTCGAGAATAACATTATCGCACTTTTATACTCCTATGAAACTACATTTTAAGTGCTAAAAATAGATCTCTAGAATTCATAAAATACTTCATATGCTCAATCTGCAAATCTGAAATTCAAAAGACATTCATATCTGAAAGTACTCTCAAAATACACAACACAAAACACAATTCACAACCTGCAAATCTGAAACCCTAAGATCCTCGACAATTCACAACCTGCCCGACTATTGGGCTGGGGGCGATCCCTCCTATTCCTCGGCGACGGCCGCCCCATGAGACGATGTGAATGGCGAGGGAGAGGATGGCAGGGAAGCGTCGTCGGGCCAACTGCTTTTCTCCTCTTGCAGTTGAGTTCGGTCGACGAAGACTCCACCATCTCGCTCTGGCACGACACCCTCACAAACGGCACCCTGTAGATGCTCGATCCTTCAATCTCTGGTGGATGCTCCATCTGGGATCGATACTCCCACCACCGCTCCCTCACGATGGGATTCGGTGAATCTATTTGCTCCATGACCCAGAGGAGCAGCTCTATGTACTCCCGCGCGACTCCCTTCGGGAGTATCGCCACGTTTTTGCTCTGTTGCAGATATTTGGCCATGGATGTCGCCGTCGCCGCTAGTTGGTCCTTGTTGTCAAACCAAGACTGTATCTCCAACATCCTAGCTAGCTTCACAGGGTCGCCGTCTGTGATCCTCACGTATCGGTTGTACTCCTCCATCGATCTACTTCTCCACAGCACCTTCACTCGCCAGCGGTGGTTTTTGAATGGAAGAGGAGAGGAGCAGTGCTGGTTTTGGATTAGAACGATAGAGGAGCAACGCTGGTTTTGGATTGGTACAAGAGAGGAAGGGCGATGGTTTTGAAATGGAAGAGGAGAGGAGCGGCGCTGGATTTAGATTGGAACAGGAGAGGAGCAGTGGTGGTTTTAGAGGAGAGGAGCGGTGTCTTGTAAGTATTTTTTTTGTTTTGCGTATTTTGGGTCAAAGTTTGACCATGTACTGTATTTGACAAGCAAAATGTGAATGCATGTCACCAAAAATTGTATCGTTTGGTTCGTATCTGAATGTACTTTCAGAATAAAAAGGAGACTAGTTAATATGGGGTCGCTTTCTTAATTGAAGGGTAAATTGATTTTGATTTTGATCCAGTCACAGCGCGCTGGCCCTCTCGTCCAATCCTAAATCACTGCCGCACGCTCCTCTCCCTCTTCTCCATTGCAAAACCACCTCCTCTCTCCTCGGACGAGGATCCTCTGACGTAGCCCATCCTGCCATTGAGACACTGACACATGGGTCCCACCAAGCGCGGGGCCCACCTGTCAGCGACCGAAAGGCAGGGAAACCTCTCCTCTCCATCATCTCCATTCCAAAACCACCGCCTCGCCTCTCCCTCTTCTCCATTGCAAAACCACCCCTTCTCCTCTCCATCATCTCCATTCCAAAACCACCGTCTCACCTCTCCCTTTTCTCTATTGCAAGACCACCGTCTCTCCTCCCATCTTCCAAAGCTAGCACCGACCACTCGGAAGGACATCTATGGAGAGGATGCAAGAATGAATCAGCGGATCGCCGGCGGCGACTAGGCAAAGTTAGCCAGGTTGAAGGAGATACTTACTTGGTTTGACAATGAGTGGGAGATTTCGAGGACGGTGAGGGCCATGTGGCAATGTATGTGAAAGAGTGGCGATGAGGGCGGTGATGTACTCCTTGGTGGCAGTCACGCCGCAGTCCTTCGAGTTCATCGAGTATCTCCTCTGGGCGATGGAGCAGACAGATTCGCCCGAGGCGGAAGTCAGGCGGAGGTGGTGGGCATACAGGTCAAAGGTCGAGCACCCAGAGGATAACGAATCGATCGAGTACGGTGTGTCGTTCGTGAGGGTGCAGAGCCAGCCAGAGCCACATGAGTATTCGTTCTACCACCGCAAGAGGAGGTCGGATGGCGCGACGTCGCTTCCCCGCCGTTCTCCACGGTTCCCTCGACGCTCGCCTCGTTTCAACGGCGTCGGTAGGGTTTAAGGTAAGCTTCACACTAACCTAATCTTCCATCTGCTCATGCTTACAATCAGTGTGACAACTAATAAAAATCATGCTTACAATCAGTCTCCGAGTACTATGCCAATCACTCTAAAATAGCTCTGTACCTTTGGGTCAAAGTTGTGACACTGTGTACAAATAAAGAAAAATAGATTGGTGCTTCTTTCAGAAAAGAGTACTCCCTAGAAAACTGCCAATATAAGCTACTAGTATTTTTTTGAAGTCTAAGCTACCAATATTTGGTTAGAGGATTTGCTGCGGAGAAAGATCCGTCCACAGGGAGCGCCACACATCCCACTGGTGGTGGTGGATGCCAATGCTTAGATGGAGCAGGGTTGGTGTCGGTAATTTTTACTTGGCACCTCGCACTCTGCATTTGTGCATTTCCACCAAAATGCAGCTGAATAACCCTATTTGCACAGATAATGAAAAAGCGTGATTACATTATAGTGGCACTTGATGAAACATACACTAATAAATAGAAGAAAATATTGCTACAGTATCATAGTATGCCAACTGCGAGGGCAAGATGGGCCCTGCGACGCCTCATACGGTACGCCTCATACTAGAAATCAACCCAAGTCTCCCCGATACACCTTCTGCCAGTGATGAACATCAGTGTACAGCAGTAGTACAAGGAGGGGCCTTGAGACATTCCAATCTCTATTTTTGTGCAGATCAACTAAAATTAAGCACCCCATTTTGCAAAAACGCTTAAACATTAACAATGAGACTAGTTGATGAAACATATACTAACAAAGAGAAGCACTTTCTTTATCTACATTGGAAATGAAATGATAGAGAGGACACTCACTCTATTTTAACTGTATTATTACTTCATTTTATCAGTGGCACTAGGGTTGACGGTGGCAAGCGAGGTGTATGCGATGTCGCCGATCGTCTCAACGTATCTATAATTTTTGATTGTTCCATGCTATTATATTATCTGTTTTGGATGTTTAATGCACTTTAATATGCTCTTTTATATTATTTTTGGGACTAACCTATTAACCGAAGGCCCAATGCCAGTTTCTGTTTTTTTTGCCTATTTCAGTGTTTTGCAGAAAAGGAATACCAAAAGGAATCCAAACGGAATGAAATCTTCGGGATGATCTTTCTTGGAACAAACGCAATCCAGAAGAGTTGGAGTTGAAGTCTGGAACTCCGCGAGGCAGCCACGAGGCTGGAGGGCACGCCCAGGGGGTAGGCACGCCCCCACCCTCGTGGTCCCCACGGAGCTCCACCGACGTACTTCTTTTGCCTATATATACTCTTATACCCGAAAAACATCAAGGGGAGCCATGAAACCACTTTTCCACCACTGCAACCTTCTGTATCCGTGAGATCCCATCTTGGGACCTTTTCCGGCGATCTTCCGGAGGGGGAATCGATCACGGAGGGCTTCTATATCAACACCATAGCCTCTCCAATGATGTGTGAGTAGTTTACCACAGACCTTTGGGTCCATAGTCATTAGCTAGATGGATTCTTCTCTCTTTTCGGTTCTCAATACAAAGTTCTCCTCGATGTTCTTGGAGATCCATTCGATGTAATACTCTTTTGCGGTGTGTTTGCCGAGATCCGATGAATTGTGGATTTATGTTCAAGATTATCTATGAATAATATTTGGTTCTTCTCTGAATTCTTATATGCATGATTTGATATCTTTGCAAGTCTCTTCGAATTATCGGTTTAGTTTGGCCTACTAGATTGATCTTTCTTGCAATGGGAGAAGTGCTTAGCTTTGGGTTCAATCTTGTGGTGTCCTTTCCCAGTGACAGTACGGGCAGCAAGGCACGTATTGTTGTTGACACACGAACACGTCACGTGTACCCTCGGCGCGGGGTGATGCACGCAGCTCACGTCGAAGGAGACCCGACCGACAGTAGCGATCGCAAGGCAATCGGCGGGTGCTTTTGCAGACCCGAAACCCCACACGCCCGAGAGGGACCCGTCGTGATCGCGGCGACTATGGGCTGCCCTAGGTCGATCGCTCGCCCCTAGAGCCTCGTGGATCGCTGCCCTCCAATCACGAAGAACGAGCGAAGAGCGAGAAAGAAAGATACAAGGGTAGGGGATAAAGATTGATGAACACAAAAGTGTAATAGATTGATTGGTTCGATTGGTGTTGTTCAATCGGCCGTCACCCCCAACATATATAAGAGGCGGCTGGACTTCCCGTACAAGTAAAGGATTCATCTAGGATTTCCTTACAAGAAAATTACATCAATTCACGTCCTAGAGTCCTAGTTCTATTCCAACTCGGATTCAGTCTGAATCTGGCCCAACTTCTGTCTTCCTCCTTGCGCGGGCCTTCGATCTTGCATATGATCTCCGATCAAGACGGTCCAAATATCAACCTTGTGCGCCTCGACGAGACGAACAACTCTCATGTTGATCACTTGTCCAAATAAGGCCATCTTGAATACTCCCCGAAGCCATCTTTACATTCCAGTCGGATTCATTCTTGCAGCAGACTGGATTATCCGAGTCTCATAGTGAATTTGCATGCCATATGCTATCTCTGATGATGATGACTCCAAAACCAAATTTCACCGTTTTTACGATACGCACAACTTCTGTATTGAACACTTCTCCATCCGAGATCATCTTGATAAACTTTTGGGCACATGTTCAGTTTCACTCGGATTTGAGCTCATCCACTCGGATATTAGAGTCTTTCACTTGGATGGTCCGGCTGGACTTTTTCACTCGGATGACTATATTTTCACTCGGAAGACAATCTTTCACTCGGATGATGACCACATTTTCAGTCGGAAGATAATCTTTTACTCGATCGACCTTTTACTCGATAGGTAGGTTTTCACTCGACCTTTTACTCGATCGGTAGGTTTTCACTCGACCTTTTACTCGATCGGTAGATTTTCACTCGACCTTTTACTCGATCGGTAGGTTTTCACTCGGATGGTAAAACTTTCCACTCGGATTTCCCGACTGAAAAGACAGCCTGATCTTGATTTGCCTCTCCAGGTTGCATGCGACCTCGGATTGAGACAAATTTTATATGATAATCGATCGGCTCGACGAGACGAAACTTTTTCATGTTGAAGGTTTTTCCATTCAAGGCCGTCCAGAAGGCCGAATTGCTCACGCATTGTATCAGACACTCATCAACATGTGTCTGGTGTCGAGCGTAATATTTTGGTCTTTGGTAGGGCTGGTCTGTATTGATTGTAACTTTTGCATACAAACTCGGATTGAGATGATTTATATATCAAATTTGATTGCTTCGACGAGACAAAGACAATTCCTTTAGTGTGCTACTTCATCCGTGGTCATCTTGAAGGCGTGATTGGCCAAAAATCACTCGGAACATTGAATTATGCCACTCGGAGTATAGTTTCGGTCCGTAAGGTAAGGTCGAATGAATATAACCGAAACATCAAAGTTGTTCCACTCGGCGACGTGAATCTTTTGATGCTGAAGGCCCATTCACTCGAGACCATCTTCATTGCAATCTGTATCTTGCCAAAAACAGATGTCAACACATGCCCCCCTGTTTTCTGGCAGAGCTTGCGTGCCAGAAAATACCTTGCCTAGGGTAATTTTTAAGCACGATGTCAACACTCCATCGGCTGTGCATGTTGAGTATGATAATTTTAATCATCCATATGCTCATGTTTGTTGCTTCTTCGGTAGAGCCTCTTGGATAATATTTGTCTGAAAACAACAATTGGATGTCACAAAGGCTTCCTCGTAAGTTTCTTATGTCAATCCGGACCTTGCATTTGTCCAGGCATTCCCTGGGAATATTAGAACCCTTCAACGAAGACGGTTGCCGGACGATTATGACCATGCACCTCAAAGGAATACTGTCAACTGTTCGGCGACTCAACTCATTATCAAAGTACACCATCAAGCCTCCGACGAACAACGTGTGTCTCCTGACTTGAATCCTGCAAATAAATAACATTTGGAGTCGGGGCTCTTTTATGCACTAGACCCTTGATTGTTGGTCGACTCAATAATTAAGTTAGCCTCGCCAGTACTGGCAAACACTGAGCATCGGCTATAGGAGTAGGAAATCCACCATGGTGAACACCGTTAGCCAGATGCCTGGTTTTGCCAACACAATGAATTATGAGGGCGATATGCAAATATCGGCCATGCGTTCTTATCTCAAAAGTGCTCGGGAGTCCGTCCACCAAAGTGTGAATAGCCGAAATAAGTCAGATGTTTCGGCTGAGGAAAAATTCCATAGCGTTGATTTTGATGGTACGATCGAAGAATATGGATGAGACGCCTCTTGGAGTCTCCTATATGAAAATTGTCGTCCTTGCCTACGGGCTTTACACTTGTACTCCCTTATTTCTGCTGGCTTCGCAACAGGAGATGTGATGCCGCTCTTGACTCGAGGATTTCCCTTAGGAACCCAGGCCATGTTCCTCTTCTCTAGCTCTTTGGCCCTAAGCCGTTTTAGCTTCTTCTGTTGCGAATATGGTAAGCCGAGTGGGCGTCCCGCCTGGTACTTTGGTTTATGCACTGGCAAATTCTTTCTGACTTTGTGCATCTCTGGCTTGGCCTGTCCAAACTTGACTATTGGATCCTTGAAATTTACTTGCTTCACTTTCTTGTCCTTTGCAGCCAACATAGGCTTGGCTAGCTTTTTGTCATTTGGAGTCGGATCTGAAATAGCACTCTTGCGGCTATCCTTTTCTTTCTTCACTTTTTTAACACTTGTTGCAATAGAAGGTCGGCCATCATTTGTACATTGACTGCTCCTCTTGGGAACCCATGCCATGTTCTTCTTTCTCAACTCATGTGCACTAAGTCTTTGTAATTCCTTCTCTTGCCAATGTGCTAAGCCGAGTGGGCACCTCGGCTGTGATTCTGTTTCAACCAATGCCAACTCTTTTTTGGCCTTGTGCACTCTCAACTTCTTCCCTTCAGATTTGGCACTTGATTGACTTGCCTCGTTGCCTTTTATAGCTAATGTCAATACTTTAACTAGCTCTTTGTTATTTGAGAACAAATCTGAAGTAGCACACTTACGACCATCTTTCTTGACCTGGTACACTTGCTTAACCACCTTTTTCTTGTTCCTTGAACTCCGGACCGATTCCTTACGATTGAAACGGTCTTTGACGTGTGATTGTTCATCAAATGTTGATCTTTTTGGAGCTGCATAATGTTGGCGAGATGATCTAAAATAAGATGGATAATTTGCCCTTGTATCATACCTGCCCCATGACGGATATGGATTTACATGAGTGTAGGGAGGCATCCACGACATTGGCATTGGCGGCCCATAAGTCGGATATGAAGTCCGCTTGCTCAACGTCTTCCTTTGCCAATCCAAGTCTTCAAATTTATGCCACAGGGGTGACTTGATACTTTTGTTTCACTCGGTCGATAAGCACTCTTTGCCTCACTTATTTTCGATATTTTTCTAATAACTGCTGCGAAAGTGACTTTCGGCTTTTTACCTTTAATGCTTACCATTGCCTTTGCTTTCTTTAGTTGTGCATGCATCGGTCTTTGAATTTTCTCGTTGCCCCTAGTGCTACATGTAGCCATTGTAGCTTTGATGAAACTTCATCTTCAAGATTGTTCTTGATGCACTTTTTAACAATATCCTTACTCGAAGACCGATGCTGACATCATTGGTGTGTACATGTCCACTTTTAGATAAATCGGTTTGAAGATAGCCGAGTCAACATTTGATGGCCGTCAAAATGATCCATTGTCCAAATGATCGTGCCTCAACAAACTCCAATCGTCCTATCTTGTCCTATTGCTTGACTTGATGGATCATGTTGCAATATTTGACATTTGCTTGAACAAACATTGCGTTGGCTCTTGTCTTGTGGCTCGACATCGTGATCAATTATAATAATAGGATTAGTCGGCGATGTACCGATGATGTGATCACCTATGCATGATTGAAGGTACGCTGCTCATCCATTAACCGATATTGTGATACCGGCTCGGAACAAAACAACCGAGTGGTGCGGTTTAACGCTATCGACTTCGGCTATGCATTGATTTTCGTCCTCCTTCCCGATGCTCTTGAATCGGCTATCTCGAAGGACTTTGGACCTGGCTTTATGTTTACGCAACCAAAGTAACTACAGAATATCGTCTCATTTGATACCAAATGTTAGCCAAGCATGAAACAATCAAAGCTACCCATATGAGCATAATTCTCGATCGGCATAATGGGAAAAGCTTTGGTTGCGATAATCTATCACTAGCAGTCTCTATGAATGGTACAGTATGTTGACTAGCATAATTAGTGACAAGACTATTTCTAACAAACAAGTTACTCATCTCGATTGGTCTTTCCAAGTTAATTATGAACTTGCTAATGTATACATCAATGATATATTTTTGACCGAATCGGAAAGCGAGTAAATTATCTGCTAGACGTACCTTTGCGACAAGGTTGGTGGAATATGATGATCGTATATGTGGAACAATGTCTTGATCCATCCCAAGATGATCCTCCAACGCCTCATCTTCTTCTCTGGATTTCGTGCCTCGTCACTCGGATTACCCAAATGGATTCCGCTCGAACGCTCTTTGTCAGCTGAACTTTGCTTAGCTGCATGTTCTTGTTCTTGATGTTCATCGTTAACTGAACTGTGTTCGGCCGTATTACTTTGTTCTTGATGCTCATCAATTTCTTTAGCACGAAACTCATATGGCAACATGTAAGATCCCTCGCATTTAGAAAAAATCGAGAATAGCCAATTTACTGTGTTTGTTGTTCCTCTGCTTGGTGAAGATTGCATCATCTATTTTGGTACACTCGGTAATAACTGGCTCTATGCACTCAACATTAGCCGGTGATGCACTCGGATGACTCAATGCACTTGGTGACTTAATGCACTCGGCCTTAATCGGCTCGATGCCCACGGTTGATTCGGCCTTTTCGATATTGACTCTCGCTTTTCGATCTTAGCCCTCTCGGTGCTCAATCTGGTTTCAACCGAATCCACCGTTGTCTTGGCTTTAAAGGAACCATTTAACACGGTTGTAGACGACTTAGTCATATTTGACTCGGTTCCAACCGAATCAACCGTATTAGCCGAGTGAATCCTTTTTTGTTGTTCGGCTTGAAAAGCTTCTGTTTCATCTTGCCACAACATCGTCAAGGGGCCAACACGGCTGCTGCATAGAGGAAGGGACTTGACATATCCTTGCAAATATTCCACTCCACGCTTCTTCTTGAGTGCTTCATAAGCATGTCGATATTCTGCCGGGTAATTCGTCAAGAGTTGGCGTAGTAAATTCGTTGGCGCTATTCCTGTGAGCTTTGGCTTGATCTTGTCCACTTGGGCCACATATTTTCTTTAAACTCAGCCATGCTTGGATTGGCTTGCCCCCAATACTTTTATGATCTTTCGGCAATGGATTGATGTTGCGAAACTTTGCAATGTATAGGGGTGTATAACATCTGCAATGATAGGTGAAGATGTGTGCCTTTGTTGTTGAATATTTTCTCACGTAATTTGATCAATCGGCAACACTTCGTGTTCTTTTAAAACCCTAGCTTTTATTGCCTCATAATCAGGAACCAAACCTTTATCATGTTGCTCAAGGCAAAGAGCGGTAATCTTCTTATTTTGTGCTAAGCTTTTAATGCAGCCAAAGTCACCTCATCTCCTGCAATATTAGACACATACACTCTGTAGAATCTCCATTCACTCGGCCATAAAAGTGAGCGAGTCATGAATACTTTAGTTGCATATGATGCTGAACAATTAATATCATGAGGTGTATCATATGATGGTGAGGATAACCGGCCAAATAGATAATGGAAGCATGGCCGATTGCCTCATTCATCGGCATGTTTGGGAATAAACCCGCATATTGCGATTGATGCCGATGGATAAAACTGTGAGGCGCCCTCCGCACATGAGGTGTCATATATTGATCACTCAAACAAATCGTGTTATTCATCGGCATATTGAAAGGTGTTGCCGATGCGAAAGTTCAGATTCATAAGTTGCATGTCGCGGTTACGTAAATTGAAGTTTCTCCAATGGAATAACTAGTCGGCCTTTGCTCGTTAGGGCTAGCCGACATGACATGTCCATTGAAAGATCTAGCAACATCAACATAATGGCTATTTGCATCTCGTAAGGAGATTGATGATACATGTTACCGTTGTAGATTGCAGCGGCTGATGATGCTCTCCTCGTAGCAAGAACGGTGGAGATTGTTCAAAGCTTCGTCCCCAGGTAGTCGCCAAAAGTGTGTTGACACACGAACCGTCACGTGTACCCTCGACACCGGGGTGATGCACGCAGCTCACGTCGAAGGAGACCCGACCGACAGGTAGCGATCGCAAAGACGATCGGCGGTGCTTTTGCGGACCGAAACCCCACATGCCCGGAGGTACCCGTCGAAGTCGGCGACTATGGGCTTCCCTAGGTCGATTCGCTCGCCCCTAGAGCCTCGTGGATCGCTGCCCTCCAATGCGAAGAACGAGCGAAGAACGAGAAAGAAAGATACAAGGGTAGGGGATAAAGATAGATGAACACAAAAGTGTAATAGATTGATTGGTTCGATTGGTGTTGTTCAATCGGCCGTCACCCCCAACATATATAAGAGGTGGCTGGACTTCCGTACAAGTAAAGGATTCATCTAGGATTTCCTTACAAGAAAATTACATCAATTCACGTTCTAGAGTCCTAGTTCTATTCCAACTCGGATTCAGTCTGAATCTGGCCCAACTTCTGTCTTCCTCCTTGCGCGGGCCTTCGAGCTTGCATATGATCTCCGATCAAGACGGTCCAAATATCAACCTTGTGCGCCTCGACGAGACGAACAACTCTCATGTTGATCACTTTTCCAAATAAGGCCATCTTGAATACTCCCCGAAGCCATCTTTACATTCCAGTCGGATTCATTCTTGCAGCAGACTGGATTATCCGAGTCTCATAGTGAATTTGCATGCCATATGCTATCTCTGATGATGATGACTCCAAAACCAAATTTCACCGTTTTTACGATACGCACAACTTCTGTATTGAACACTTCTCCATCCGAGATCATCTTGATAAACTTTTGGGCACATGTTCAGTTTCACTCGGATTTGAGCTCATCCACTCGGATATTAGAGTCTTTCACTTGGATGGTCCGACTGGACTTTTTCACTCGGATGACTATATTTTCACTCGGAAGACAATCTTTCACTCGGATGATGACCACATTTTCAGTCGGAAGATAATCTTTTACTCGATCGACCTTTTACTCGATCGGTAGGTTTTCACTCGACCTTTTACTCGATCGGTAGGTTTTCACTCGACCTTTTACTCGATCGGTAGATTTTCACTCGACCTTTTACTCGATCGGTAGGTTTTCACTCGGATGGTAAAACTTTCCACTCGGATTTCCCGACTGAAAAGACAGCCTGATCTTGATTTGCCTCTCCAGGTTGCATGCGACCTCGGATTGAGACAAATTTTATATGATAATCGATCGGCTCGACGAGACGAAACTTTTTTATGTTGAAGGTTTTTCCATTCAAGGCTGTCCAGAAGGCCGAATTGCTCACGCATTGTATCAGACACTCATCAACATGTGTCTGGTGTCGAGCGTAATATTTTGGTCTTTGGTAGGGCTGGTCTGTATTGATTGTAACATTTGCATACAAACTCGGATTGAGATGATTTATATATCAAAATTGATTGCTTCGACGAGACGAAGACAATTCCTTTAGTGTGCTACTTCATCCGAGGTCATCTTGAAGGCGTGATTGGCCAAAAATCACTCGGAACATTGAATTATGCCACTCGGAGTATAGTTTCGGTCCGTAAGATAAGGTCGAATGAATATAACTGAAACATCAAAGTTGTTCCACTCGGCGACGTGAATCTTTTCATGATGAAGGCCCATTCACTCGAGACCATCTTCATTGCAATCTGTATCTTGCCAAAAACAGATGTCAACAATTGTATTGTTGCCATCGAGGATAAAAAGATGGGGTTTATATCATATTGCTTGAGTTTATCCCTCTACATCATGTCATCTTGCTTAATGCGTTACTCTGTTCGTATGAACTTAATACTCTAGATGCATGCTGGATAGCGGCCGATGTGTGGAGTAATAGTAGTAGATGCAGAATCGTTTCGGTCTACTTGACACAAACGTGATGCCTATATTCATGATCATTGCCTAGATATTCTCATAACTATGCGCTTTTCTATCAATTGCTCGACAGTAATTTGTTCACCCACCGTAATATATGCTATCTTGAGAGAAGCCACTAGTGAAACCTATGGCCTCCGGGTCTCTTTCTTATTATATTGCATCTCTTTTATTTACATCACATCTCGTTTTACTCTTTTGCAATCTTTACTTTCCAATCTATACAACAAAAATACCAAAAATATTTATCTTACTATCTTTATTAGATCTCACTTTTGCGAGTGACCGTGAAGGGATTGAGAACCCCTTTATCATGTTGGTTGCAAGGTTCTTGATTGTTTGTGCATGTACTAGGTGAGTTGCGTGTTATCTCCTACTGGATTGATACCTTGGTTCTCAAAAACTGAGGGAAATACTTATGCTACTTTGCTGCATCACCCTTTCCTCTTCAAGGGAAAACCAACGCATGCTCAAGAGGTAGCAAGAAGGATTTCTGGCGCCGTTGCCAGGGAGGTTTACTCCAAGTCAAGTCAAGATTTGATCTCCCGTCAACTTGCCGGTTTCTGGCGCCGTTGCCGGGGAGATCTACACCAAGTCAAGACATACCAAGTACCCATCACAAACTCTTCTCCCTCGCATTACATTATTTGCCATTCGCATCTCATTTTCCTCTCCCCCACTTCTAAAACGATTTTTGAAAACCTTTGCCTTTTCTTCGCCCTTCTTCCGTTCGTCCTTTTGTTTGCTCGTGTTGCCATGTGCCCTCTATTTGCTTGCATCTTCGCTTGCTAAAAATCTATTGTTATGGATCCTCATCCTCTTGCTAATCTTTTGAAACAATCCAATTATGATGAGCCAATTGCTAGTGAGTTTTGTGCACTAGATTATCTTTATGAGGTTTTGCTTGAAATTTGTGAATCTAAAAATTGCGATGAAGTGTTGAAAGAAGAAACTTATGAAGTGATTCACGATAGCTCCTTGAATGAAAAGCATGATTGAAATGATGTTATTATAAATTCTATTAATGTCAATTGTGTTAATGATATGCAAAACCCTAAGCTTGGGGATGCTAGTTTTGCTATGTCCACTACTTGTTGCAATGATCATGATTGGGGTGATTCTTCTTACAATCTTGAGAATTTATTTAAGCCCCATGATGAACATGAGATTGATAATAATGTTTGTAATAATACTAAAAGTGGGTTTGGAAGAGTGTCAACTTTAGATCCCACATATTTGGATAATGTTCAATCTTATGAAGTTTTTGATAAAAGTAGGTTTGGAGAGGTCATGACTTTAGTTAATGTTAATCCCACTATTTTGGAAGAGTGTCAACTTTGCATACATGTGGACCATGTTAAGAATATGTTTTGTGATAGCTATATTGTTGAATTTGCTTATGATCCTACATGTAATTATCATGAGAGAGGAAAATATGGTTGTAGAAATTTTCGTGTTACTAAATTACCTCTCGTTATGTTGAGATTGCTATTGTTTCTTTCCGCTTCCTTGCATATGCTAGTTTTTGCTTGCCTTGATAATTTTTTTGCCTATAAGATGACTATGCATAGGAAGTATGTTAGACTTAGATGTGTTTTTCATATGCTATATGATGCTCTCTTTGTGCTTCAATTCTTGTCTTTCATGTGAGCATCATCGAAATTATCAATGCCTAGCTAGGGGAGTTAAACAATAGCCCTTGTTGGGAAGCAACCCAATTTTATTTTTGTTCTTTGCTTTTTGTTCCTGTTTAGTAATAAATAATTCATCTATCCTATGTTTAGATGTGTTTTTGTATTTTAATTAGTGTTTGTGCCAAGTAGAACCTTTGGGAAGACTTGGGTGAAGTCTTTGCGATCTTGCTGTAAAAAACGGAAACTTTAGCGCTCACGAGATTATATGCCATTTTTACTGGGGAGTGATTTTAGGTTGATTCTTTTTTAGATGATTAATAGACAAATTCCGCACGTCCACCAATTTAATTCAGAATTTTTGGAGTTCCATAAGTATTCATTTGATACAGATTGCTGCAGAATGTTCTGTTTTGACAGATTCTATTTTTCGTGTGTTGTTTGCTTATTTTAATGAATCTACGAGTAGTATCGGGGGGTATGAACCATAGAGAAGTTGAAATACAGTAGGTTTAACACCAATACAAATAAATAATGAGTTCATATAGTATCTTAAATTGGTGGTTTATTTTCTTATACTAACGGAGCTCATGAGATTTTCTGTTTAAGTTTTGTGTTGTGAAGTTTTCAAGTTTGGGGTAAAGATTTGATGGATTGTGGAATAAGGAGTGGCAAGAGCCTAAGCTTGGGGATTCCCAAGGCAACCCAAGGTAAAATTCAAGTACAACCAAAACCCTAAGCTTGGGGATGCCCCGGAAGGCATCCCCTCTTTCGTCTTCGTCTATCGGTAACTTTACTTGAGGCTATATTTTTAGGGTTTTTCCATGTGTGCCCCTGGTTCCTTAGCTCTACTCATTCATCCCCGCGCTCTTAACTTTTGCTCAATTTTCCCCACTCCCTTGCACGAAACCCTCATAGCTGGGCACAACGGACGTTGCCGTCGGGTGAAAGGCTTGACCGTTAACTCTGACTAGTGGGGCCATGCTGGACTGTGTCGTCCGTTCGACCTAACAAGTGGGGCCGCGTTGGGTGGTGTCGCTGTTCGACCGTTGGGCTGTAGTTTTGTTGGGCCGTCCCTTGCATTAAACGTCTGCGCGCGCCTCCAGGACAGAAGCCTGCTATGCATGCACCCAACAAACTGAAAGAAATATGCACTAGAGGTAATAATAAAGTTATTATTTATTTCCTTATTTCATGATAAATGTTTATTATTCATGCTAGAATTGTATTAACCGGAAACATAATACATGTGTGAATACATAGACAAACATAATGTCACTAGTATGCCTCTACTTGACTAGCTCGTTGATCAAAGGTGGTTAAGTTTCCTAACCATAGACATGAGTTGTCATTTGATAAACGGGAGCACATCATTAGGAGAATGATGTGATTGACTTGACCCATTCCGTTAGCTTAGCACTTGATCATTTTAGTTTACTGCTATTGCTTTCTTCATAACTTATACATGTTCCTATGACTATGAGATTATGCAACTCCTGATTACCGGAAGAACACTTTGTGTGCTATCAAACGTCACAACGTAACTGGGTGATCATAAAGGTGCTCTACATGTGTCTCCGATGGTACTTGTTGAGTTGGCATAGATCGAGACTAGGTTTTGTCACTCCGATTGTCGGAGAGGTATCTCTGGGCCCTCTCGGTAATGCACATCACTATAAGCCTTGCAAGCAATGCAACTAATGAATTAGTTGCAAGATGATGCATTATGGAACGAGTAAAGAGACTTGCCGGTAACGAGATTGAGCTAGGTATTGAGATACCGACGATCGAATCTCGGGCAAGTAACTATCCGATGACAAAGGGAACAACGTATGTTGTTATGCGGTTTGACCGATAAATATCTTCGTAGAATATGTAGGAACCAATATGAGCATCCAGGTTTCGCTATTGGTTATTGACTGGAGACGTGTCTCGGTCATGTCTACATAGTTCTCGAACCCGTAGGGTCCGCAACAAAGTTACGTGACGATCGGTATTATGAGTTTTTGTGTTTTGATGTACCGAAGGTAGTTCGGAGTCCCGGATGTGATCACGGACATGACGAGGAGTCTCGAAATGGCCGAGACATAAAGATCGTTATATTGGACGACTATTTGCGGACACCGGAAGTGTTTCGGGAGGTTTCAGACATATACCGGAGTACCGGGGGGTTACCGGAACCTCCTGGGGAGTATATTGGGCCTAATGGGCCCTAGTGGGAGAAGAGGAGGGGCGGCCGGGGCAGCTGCACGCCCCTCCCCCTCTAGTCCGAATTGGACAAGGAGGGGGGGCGCCCCCTTTCCTTGTCTCCTTCTCTCCCTTCCTTCTGCTCTCCTACTCCTACTTAGAAGAGGGGAGTCCTACTACCGGTGGGAGTAGGACTCCTCATGGGGCGCGCCATAGGAGGCCGGCCCCCTCCCCCTCCTCCACTCCTTTATATACGGGGAGGGGGCACCCCTTGGAGACACAACAATTGATCATTGATCTCTTAGCTGTGTGCGGTGCCCCCCTCCACCATAATCCACCTCGGGAATATCGTAGCAGTGCTTAGGCGAAGCCCTGCGTTGGTAGCATCATCATCACCGTCACCACGCCGTTGTGCTGACGAAGCTCTACTAGATCGTGAGTTCGTGGGACGTCACCGAGCTAAACGTGTGCTGAACACGGAGGTGCCATACGTTCGGTACTGAGGATCGGTCAATCGTGAAGACGTACGACTACATCAACCGTGTTGTTATAACGCTTCCGCTTACGGTCTACGAGGGTACGTAGATGACACTTTCCCCTCTCGTTTCTATGCATCACCATGATCTTCCGTGTGCGTCAGAATTTTTTTGAAATTACTACGTTCCCCAACAGTGGCATCCGAGCCAGGTTTATGCATAGATGTTATATGCACGAGTAGAACACAAATGAGTTGTCTGCGATACAAGTCATACTGCTTACCATCATGTCATACTTTGGTTCGACGGTATTGTTGGATGAAGCGGCCCAGACCGACATTACGCGTACGCTTACGCGAGACTGGTTCTATCGACGTGCTTCGCACACAGGTGGCTGGCGGGTGTCAGTTCTCCAACTTTAGTTGAACCGAGTGTGACTACGCCCGTTCCTTGTTGAAGGTTAAAACAACACTAACTTGACGAAATATCATTGTGGTCTTGATGCGTAGGTAAGAACAGTTCTTGCTCAGCCCGTAGCAGCCATGTAAAACTTGCAACAACAAAGTAGAGGACGTCTAACTTGTTTTTGCAGGGCATGTTGTGATGTGATTTGTCAAGATATGATGCTAAATTTTATTTTATGAGATGATCGTGTTTTGTAACAGAGATATCGACAACTGGCAGGAGCCATATGGTTGTCACTTTATTGTATGAAATGCAATCGCCATGTAATTGCTTTACTTTATCACTAAGCGGTAGCGATAGTCGTAGAAGCAATAGTTGGCGAGACGACAACGGTGCTACGATGGAGATCAAGGTGTCGCGCCGGTGATGATGGCGATCATGACGGTGCTTTGGAGATGGAGATCAAAGGCACAAGATGATGATGGCCATATCATATCACTTATATTGATTGCATGTGATGTTTATCCTTTATGCATGTTATTCTGCTTGATTGACGGTAGCATTATAAGATGATCTCTCACTAAATTTCAGCGTACAAGTGTTCTCCACGAGTATGCACCGTTGCCAAAGTTAAATCGTGTCGAGACACCACGTGATGATCGGGTGTGATAAGCTCTACGTTCATATACAGCGGGTGCAAGCCAGTTTGCATCTGTGAAATACTCGGGTTAAACTTGACGAGCCTAGCATATGCGAGATATGGCCTCGGAACACCGAGACCGAAAGGTCGAGCGTGAATCATATAGTAGATATGATCAACATAGTGATTGATACTCCATTTTGCATCATGCTTTTATATCGATATTTATGTTTATCCTTTATGCATGTTATTCTGCTTGATTGACGGTAGCATTATAATATGATCTCTCACTAAATTTCAAGTGTTCTCCCTGAGTATGCACCGTTGCCAAAGTTCGTCGTGCCGAGACACCACGTGATGATCGGGTGTGATAAGCTCTACGTTCATATACAACGGGTGCAAGACAGTTTTGCACACGCAGAAATACTCGGGTTAAACTTGACGAGCCTAGCATATGCAGATATGGCCTCGGAACACTCAGACCGAAAGGTCGAGCATGAATCATATAGTAGATATGATCAACATAGTGATTGATACTCCATTTTGCATCATGCTTTTATATCGATATTTATTGCGTTATTGGCTGTTATTACACATTATGTCACAATACTTATGCCTATTCTCTCTTATTTTACAAGGTTTACATAAGGAGGGAGAATGCCGGCAAATGGAATTCGAAATGGAAAAGGAGCAAATATTAGATACCTATTCGCACAACTCAAAAGTCCTGAAACTCCACGGAAGTTATTTTGGAAATAATAAAAATACTGGCGGAAGAAATACGGAGGGGCCCACACCTAGCCACGAGGGTGGGGCGCGCCTAACCCCCGGCGCGCCCCCTGCCTCGTGGGCCCCCTGTTGGCCCTCCGGTGCCCATCTTCTGCTATATTAAGTCTTTCATCCGAAGAAAAATCATAAGCAAGCTTTTGGTACGAGACTCCGCCGCCACGAGGCGGAACCTTGGTGGAACCAATCTAGGGCTCCGGCAGAGTTGTTCTGCCGGGGACACTTCCCTCGGGGAGGGGGAAATCATCGCCATCGTCATCACCAACGCTCCTCTCATCGGGAGGGGCCAATCTCCATCAACATCTTCACCAACACCATCTCCTCTCAAACCCTAGTTCATCTCTTGTATCCAATTTCTTGTCTCTAAGTGCAGGATTGGTACACATAGGTTGCTAGTAGTGTTGATTACTCCTTGTAGTTGATGCTAGTTGGTTTATTTGGTGGAAGATCATATGTTCAGATCCTATATGCGTATTAATACCCGTCTGATTATGAACATGAATATGCTTTGTGATTAGTTACGTTTGTTCCTGAGGACATGGGAGAAGTCTTGCTATTAGTAGTCATGTGAATTTGGTATTCGTTCGATATTTTGATGAGATGTATGTTGTCTCTCCTCTAGTGGTGTTATGTGAATGTCGACTACATGACACTTCACCATTGTTTGGGCCTAGGGGAAGGCATTGGGAAGTAATAAGTAGATGATGGGTTGCTAGAGTGACAGAAGCTTAAACCCTAGTTTATGCGTTGCTTCGTAAGGGGCTGATTTGGATCCATATGTTTCATGCTATGGTTAGGTTTACCTTAATACCTCTTTTGTAGTTGCGGATGCTTGCAATAGGGGTTAATCATAAGTGGGATGCTTGTCCAAGTAAGGACAACACCCAATCACCGGTCCACCCACATATCAAATTATCAAAGTACCAAACACGAATCATATGAACGTGATGAAAACTAGCTTGACAATAATTCCCATGTGTCCTCGGGAGCGCTTTTCTCTATATAAGAGTTTGTCCAGGCTTGTCCTTTGCTACAAAAAGGATTGGGCCACCTTGCTGCACTTTATTTACTTTTGTTACTTGTTGCTCGTTACAAATTATCTTATCACAAAACTATCTGTTATCTATAATTTCAGTGCTTGCAGAGAATACCTTGTTGAAAACCGCTTATCATTTCCTTCTGCTCCTCGTTGGGTTCGACACTCTTACTTATCGAAAGGACTGCGATAGGTCCCCTATACTTGTGGGTCATCAGTGTTGTTCACCATTGAAAACTACTCCATCTCACGTGATGATCGGACATGGTTTAGTTGATATGGATCACGTGATCACTTAGATGATTAGAGGGATGTCTATCTAAGTGGGAGTTCTTAAATATGATTAATTGAACCTTAATTTATCATGAACTTAGTACCTGATAGTATTTTGCTTGTCTATGTTGTTGTAGATAGATGGCCCGTGCTGTTGTTCCATTGAATTTTAATGCATTCCTTGAAAAGCAAAGTTGAAAGATGATGGTAGCAATTACGGACTGGGTCCGTAACGAGGATTATCCTCATTCTTTGCATGTAAGAATTACGTCCCGGAAGCACTTCTGGGTGCCAAACCAGCTGCGAGAACAACGCCGAGATGTTATGAGCGTCTGGCGAGCAAAGCGACGACTACTCGATAGTTCGGTGTTCCATGCTTTACGGCTTAGAACAGGGACTTCAACGACATTTTAAATGTCATGGAGCATATCACGATGTTTCAGAGTTAAAGTTAATATTTCAAGCAAATGCCAGTTGAGAGATATGAAGTCTCCAATAAGTTCTCTGAGATGCAAGATGAGGAGAATAGTTACATCGGTGAGCATATACTCAAAATGTGCAGGTATAACAATCACTGATTCAACTGGGAGTTAATCTTCCGGATAATAGTGTCATTGACAGAATTCTTCAATCACTGCCACCAAGCTACAAGAGCTTCGTGATAAACTATAATATGCAAGGGATGGATAAGACAATTCCCAAGCTCTTCGCAATGCTAAAGGCTGCGGAGGTAGAAATCAAGAAAGAGCATCAAGTGTTGATGGTCAACAAGGCCACCAGTTTCAAGAAAAAGGGTAAAGGGAAGAAGAAGGGGGAACTTCAAGAAGAACGGCAAACAAGTTGCTGCTCATGAGAAGAAACCCAAGTCTAGACCTAAGCACAGTGACTCGATGCTTCTCTTGCAAAGGCAGCCCTTTGAGCGGAACTGCCCCAAGTATTTGGCGGATAAGAAGGATGGCAAAGTGAACAAAGGTATATGTGATATACATGTTATTGATGTGTACCTTACTAAAACTCGTAGTAGCACTTTGGGTATTTGATCTGGTTACATTGCTAATATTTGCAACTCGAAACAAGGACTATGGATTAAGCGAAGATTGGCTAAGGACGAGGTGACGATGCGCGTGGGAAATGGTTCCAAAGTCGATGTGAACGCGGTCGACACGCTACCTCTACATCTACCTTCGGGATTAGTTTTAGAACATAATAATTGTTATTTGGTGCCAGCGCTGAGCATGAACATTATATCTGGATCTTGTTTGATGCGAGACGGTTATTTATTTAAATCTAAGAATAATGGTTGTTCTATTTATATGAGTAATATCTTTTATGGTCATGCACCCTTGAAGAGTGGTCTATTTTTAATGAATCTTGATAGTAGTGATACACATATTCATAATGTTGAAGCCAAAAGATGCAGAGTTGATAATGATAGTGCGACTTATTTGTGGCACTGCCGTTTAGGTCATATAGGTGTAAAGTGCATGAAGAAACTCCATTCTGATGCTTTGGAATCACTTGATTATGAATCACTTGGTACTTGCGAACCATGCCTCAAGGGCAAGATGACTAAAATGCCGTTCTCCGGAACAATGGAGCGAGCAACAGATTTGTTGGAAATCATACATACTGATGTATGTGGTCCAATGAATATTGAGGCTCGCGGTGGATATCGTTATTTTCTCGCCTTCATATATGATTTGAGCAGATATGGGTATATCTACTTAATAAAACATAAGTCTGAAACATTTGAAAAGTTCAAAGAATTTCAGTGGAGTGGAAAAT
Organism: Aegilops longissima; assembly: GCA_021605205.1. Taxonomy (NCBI): domain Eukaryota; kingdom Viridiplantae; phylum Streptophyta; class Magnoliopsida; order Poales; family Poaceae; genus Aegilops; species Aegilops longissima. The sequence continues at coordinate 287,979,126 of CM038680.1, forward strand.
CATTGTAACAAGAAAATAAAGTTTCTACGATCTGATCGTGGTGGAGAATATTTGAGTTATGAGTTTGGTCTTCATTTGAAACAATGCGGAATTGTTTCACAACTCACGCCACCCGGAACACCACAGCGAAATGGTGTGTCAGAACGTCGTAATCGTACTTTACTGGATATGGTGCGATCTATGATGTCTGTTACCGATTTACCGCCATCGTTTTGGGGTTATGCTTTAGAGACAGCTGCATTCACGTTAAATAGGGCACCATCTAAATCCATTGAGACGACGCCTTACGAACTATGGTTTGGAAAGAAACCAAAGTTGTCGTCTCTTAAAGTTTGGGGCTGCAATGCTTATGTGAAAGAGCTTCAACTTGATAAGCTCAAACCCAAATTAGAGAAATGTGTCTTCATAGGATACCCAAAGGAGACTGTTGGGTACACCTTCTATCACAGATCCGAAGGCAAGACATCCGTTGCTAAGAATGGATCCTTTCTAGAGAGGGAGTTTCTCTCGAAAGAAGTGAGTGGGAGGAAAGTAGAACTTGATGAGGTAATCATACTGCTCCCTTATTGGAGAGTAGTTCATCACGAAACCGGTTCTGTGACACCTACACCAATTAGTGAGGAAGCTAATGATGATGATCATGAAACTTGAGATCAAGTTACTACCGAACCTCGTGGGTCGACCAGAGTAAGATCCGCACAGAGTGGTACGGTAATCCTGTTACGGAGGTCATGTTACTTGACCATGACGAACCTACGAACTATGAGGAAGCGATGATGAGCCCAGATTCTGCAAAATGGCTAGAAGCCATGAAATCTGAGATGGGATCCATGTATGAGAACAAAGTGTGGACTTTGGTTGACTTGTCCGATGATCGGCAAACCATCAAGAATAAATGGATCTTCAAGAAGAAGACTGACACTGACGGTAATGTTACTGTCTACAAAGCTCGACTTGTTGCGAAAGGTTTTCGACAAGTTCAAGGGGTTGACTACGATGAGACTTTCTCACCTGTAGCGATGCTTAAGTTTGTCTAAATCATGTTAGCAATTGCCGCATTTTATGATTATGATATTTGGCAAATGGATGTCAAAACTGCATTCCTGAATGGATTTCTGGAAGAAAAGTTGTATATAATGCAACCAAAAGGTTTTGTCGATCCAAAGGGTGCTGACAAAGTGTGCAAGCTCCAGCGATCCATTTATGTTCTGGTGCAAGCCTCTCGGAGTTGGAATAAACGATTTGATAGTGTGATCAAAGCATATGGTTTTATACTGACTTTTGGAGAAGCCTATATTTACAAGAAAGTGAGTGGGAGCTCTGTAGCATTTCTAATATTATATGTGGATGACATATTGTTGACTGGAAATGATACAGAATTTCTGGATAGCATAAAAGGATACTTGAATAAGAGTTTTTCAATGAAATACCTCGACGACGCTGCTTACATATTGGGCATCAAGATCTATAGAGATAGATCAAGACGCTTAATTGGACTTTCACAAAGCACATACCTTGACAAAGTTTTGAAAAAGTTCAAAATGGATCAAGCAAAGAAAGGGTTCTTGCCTATGTTACAAGGTGTGAAGTTGAGTAAGACTCAATGCCCGACCACTGCAGAAGATAGAGAGAAAATGAAAAGTGTTCCCTATGCTTCAGCCATAGGCTCTATCATGTATGCAATGTTGTGTACCAGACCTGATGTGTGCCTTGCTATTAGTTTAGCAGTGAGGTACCAAAGTAATCCATGAGTGGATCACTTGATAGCGGTCAAGAACATCTTGAAATACCTAAAAAGGACTAAGGATATGTTTCTCGTTTATGGAGGTAACAAAGAGCTCGTCGTAAATGGTTACGTTGATGCAAGCTTTGACACTGATCCGGACGATTCTAAATCGCAAACCGGATACGTGTTTATATTGAACGGTGGAGCTGTCAATTGGAGCAGTTCTAAACAAAGCGTTGTGGCGGGATCTACGTGTGAAGCGGAGTACATAGCTGCTTCAGAACAGCAAATGAAGGAGTCTGGATGAAGGAGTTCATATCCGATCTAGGTGTCATACCTAGTGCATCGGGTCTAATGAAAATCTTTTGTGACAATACTGGTGCAATTGCCTTGGCAAAGGAATCCAGATTTCACAAGAGAACAAAACACATCAATCGACGCTTCAATTCCATCCGCGATCAAGTCCAGGTGGGAGACATAGAGATTTGCAAGATACATACGGATCTGAATGTTGCAGACCCGTTGACTAAGCCTCTCTCACGAGCAAAACATGATCATCACCAAGGCTCCATGGGTGTTAGAATCATTACTGTGTAATCTAGATTATTGACTCTAGTGCAAGTGGGAGACCGAAGGAAATATGCCCTAGAGGCAATAATAAAGTTATTATTTATTTCCTTATTACATGATAAATGTTTATTATTCATGCTAGAATTGTATTAATCTGAAACATAATACATGTGTGAATACATAACAAACATAATGTCACTAGTATGCCTCTACTTGACTAGCTCGTTGATCAAAGATGGTTAAGTTTCCTAACCATAGACATGAGTTGTCATTTGATAAACGGAATCACATCATTAGGAGAATGATGTGATTGACTTGGCCCATTCCGTTAGCTTAGCACTTGATCGTTTTAGTTTACTGCTATTGCTTTCTTCATAACTTATACATATTCCTATGACTATGAGATTATGCAACTCCCGATTACCGGAATAACACTTTGTGTGCTATCAAACGTCACAACGTAACTGGGTGATCATAAAGGTGCTCTACAGGTGTCTCCGATGGTACTTGTTGAGTTGGCATAGATCGAGACTAGGATTTGTCACTCCGATTGTCGGAGAGGTATCTCTGGGCCCTCTCGGTAATGCACATCACTATAAGCCTTGCAAGAAATGCAACTAATGAGTTAGTTGCGGGATGATGCATTACAGAATGAGTAAAGAGACTTGCCGGTAACGAGATTGAGCTAGGTATTGAGATACCGACGATCGAATCTCGGGCAAGTAACTATCCGATGACAAAGGGAACACCGTATGTTGTTATGCGGTTTGACCAATAAAGATCTTCGTAGAATACGTAGGAACCAATATGAGCATCCAGGTTCCGCTATTGGTTATTGACCAGAGACGTGTCTCGGTCATGTCTACATAGTTCTCGAACCCGTAGGGTCCGCACACTTAAAGTTCTGTGACGATCGGTATTATGAGTTTTTGTGTTTTGATGTACCGTAGGTATTTCAGAGTCCTGGAGGTAATCACGGACATGACGAGGAGTCTCAAAATGGTCGAGACATAAAGATCGATATATTGGACGACTATGTTCAGACACCAGAAGTGTTTCGGGAGGTTTCGACATATCCCGAAGTACCGGGGGGTTACCGGAACCTCCCGGGGAGTATATTGGGCCTAATGGGCCCTAGTGGGAGAAGAGGAGGGGCAGCCAAGGGAGCCGCGCCCCCCTCCCCCTCTAGTTTGAATTGGACAAGGAGGGGGGGGGGCGGCCCCCCTCTTTCCTTCTCTCCCTTCCTTCTCCTCTCCAACTCCTACTTGGAAGAGGGGAGTCCTACTCCCGGTGGGAGTAGGACTCCTCATGGGGCGCGCCATAGGAGGCCGACCCTCCCCCTCCTCCACTCCTTTATATACGGGGAGGGGGGCACCCCTTGGAGACACAACAATTGATCATTGATCTCTTAGCCGTGTGCGGTGCCCCCCTCCACCATAATCCACCTCGGGAATATCGTAGCGGTGCTTAGGTGAAGCCCTGCGTCGGTAGCATCATCATCACCGTCACCACGCCGTCGTGCTGACGAAGCTCTTCCCCGAAGCTCTACTGGATCGTGAGTTCATGGGACGTCACCGAGCTGAACATGTCTTTGAGCGCGGAGGTGCCGTGACGTTCGATCTTGAGGATCGGTCGATCGTGAAGACATCGACTACATCAACAGCGTTGTTATAGCGCTTCGCTTGTGTCTCACGAGTGCGTGGGCGACCTCTCCCTCTCATTGCTATGCCTCACCATGATCTTGCGTGTGCGTAGGATTTTTTTTGAAATTACTACGTTCCCCAACACAAACCCTGCCTGCATGCGTCGATCGAGCCTGCATGCGCCGATGCCACGATCCCATTATGTGCCGACCGAGCCTGCATGCGCTAATCGAGCCTGCATGCGCTGATGCGTCCGCCACAATGCACTGACCGAGCAGCTTTCTTGCACGCCAGCCGCCACGGATGCAACGACGGTCACTGCCACTAGTTCCTCTCTTCTATCTAGGTGGCTACATATTTGTGGCTTGTGTAAAAAAGAGCCACTACCTTGCTTAGTTGTACTCATTCATCCCTACTAACAAAGCTTGCTTGCACGCACTAGGTGGTTACTAACAAGGGAACGCTGCTAACAAGCCGAGCTCTCTAAGAAAATAATCAACAAATATGTAGTCCCAGTATGTAGATAGGGCCAACAAGCCCATAGCACGATCACATAGCTGAAACTAGGAAGCACTTAATAATAGAATAGATACAAAACTTAATAATAGAATTTAAGAAAAGGGCCAACAAGCCCAAAGCAACTCCAACATAGTTCAATTACAACTTAACATAATATAGACTAAAAAAAGATAGAGGGTTTAGAACCCTAGCCGCCGCCTTCTCCATCTCGCTCTTCCTCCAGGCGCCCTTTTCACTGCTCCTCCGGGGCGTTGTCGGTGGGGTACGGAAGACTGTGCATGCGCGTCACGGTGGGGAAGATGTTATTGTACTTCGTGAACCTGTTGTGGGTGGTGAAAGCGATGAACTCTGAGCCACACCAAAACACCCGGCCGAGGAGGTAGAAGGCGTCGAATGTGTTGGTGAAGTGGGCAAGGAGAGCAACCACCACCCGGTTTTGGATGACCTCCTTGACGCGGAACATCGTTGGAGATCCCCTCGGGAGGTGGTGGTAGCCGGACGCAAGGAAGAACTCGGTGAAGTTCCTTGCGGTCCTCAGCCTTGATATCGCCCACACACGTAGTGTGCGATCAACGTACACGCCGGTAGGGTAGAGCCTCTCCGACACGGTGGGTGGGAAGCGGTAGGTTGGTCCAGTGTACTACATGGCCGAGGGATGTGTAGAAGACGGAGAAGGGGTCAAAGAGCAAGAAGGGCAGATGGATGAGGGATGGAAGAGGCAGAGGGTGGCTTAAATAGCCGTAGTGCTACATGTTATTTAGCCTGTTTTCAAACCCACCACAGCATCCGGAGTGTACACGCGTGGGAAACGGTGGTTTGAAAAGAAGAAGAAAAAGAAGCTAATTGCACGCATGGGAATCCGTGGTCAAACCCTATATTATATGAACAAAAAGAGACAATTTTTGAAGAGCTTGTGGCCATTTTGCATGATAAAAATAAATTTGGCCCATAAAAATTTGGTCATTTTGCATGATAAAAAGAGATAGAGGGCCTGTGGCCATTATACAAATGCAAAATGACCCTTTTTTAATAGTTTGTGGCCATTTTGCATGATAACAATAAATTTAGCACTTATAAATTTGGTCACTTTATATTTGTATAGAACAAAAAGAACTAAATTTTCTACGCAATGTCAATTGTTGTGTAATTTCAAACGATGCAAAAAAAAAACAGAGCCAACACATTCATAAAAAACAGAGCCATCACATTCACACAAAAAAACGACGCGATTCGACGACCCAACTAGAGCTTGGTTTCCTTTTGGGCCCAACACCACCGTTTTTTTCCTGGAGTTAGTGGTGGGCGAGCAGCCGAGCACAACCAACAGGATCGCCTCTCGCGGATCACCCCACGATCCAACGATGCGGAGTCGTCCTTGTGATCCAACAGCCCGGAGCCTCCACACAGCCTGCCCACCGAATTCCTTCTAGAATACCACATCCGAGGGCTGTCGCTTGGTGCCAGGGTATGATCGGACGGTTGACGTTCGGAGCTAGGGTTAGGCGAAACCCCGCGGGGTTTAGAGGGGTTTAGAGCTGGTCAACGGGGTTATGAAAGCTTTGACTAAGCATAACTAATTTTAAAAAAATCGGAAAAATATGAAACCTTCGCCGCTCGTTGTTTTATAAGACACACTAACGAGGAAAAATACTAAACTTGGTCTATGGTCATTTTCATGAAAAAAAACCTAGCTGTCACGATCGAGGTCAAATGAGCACCATTAATTTAAAAAAATCAAAAAAATATGAAACCTGCGCATAATGTTGTCTTATGTGACATGTTACCAACCAAAAATTGTAAACTTGGTCTATGGTCATTTTCATTAGAAAACCTTCACACATATGAGCTATCACCTACAAGATTTCATAGAGTTCAAGGAGATGAGGTAGGGTTACCTTCTGTTTTTGAAAAATTTGAAAAAAAATCACCAAATCTTTATTTCAAAGTGAATAAGAAGGATCTGAACTTAGTTTTACATTTTTCATATTTTAAACGTGTTTTTATTAGTTTTTATATTAAAGCATATTTTTCAAAAGAAAATGTAAAAATATGAAGATTAATTCAAAAAATAGTGAGACTTCGAATCTACACTATAGGTGTTAATACAAAACATTTGGCTCATTTAGAGTAGGTCCAAAAAAACTTGATTACAAATGGGCTGTTTACCCTAGCATGGGAGCTCATTTGGAGCATATTTCTCAAATTCAAAATTTTGTGACCTCCTCTAAATCACCTCAAATTTTGCACACATGATCTCCTACACAAACATAGATAGTTTTCCAAGGTTTTATTTTCTTGAATTTACACAAACATACATAGATAATTTTCTGGTGGGAAAAAGCATGCATTTGATTTGATTAATAAACATGAGACCAATAACATGTGTGATCAGTGAAGCAACACTGAAACAACATGTGTGATCGGTGAAGCAACACTGAAGTGATCAGTGAAGCAACACTGAAACAACATGTCTGATCAGTGAAGCAACACTGAAACAACATGTTTGATCACTGCAACACCTAAACTCTAGTTCACAACATATAAACAGAACTAACCATACACCACAGGCAAATATAAGGACATACAAATATAGATAGAATAATACGTTACTAGCATCACCATAGATTAAGTTCACACCATAAACCGCCACATTAAGTTTACCATAAGTAACCGGACCCTAAGTGCCCAAAAGATTAAGATTCAGTTCACATCATCACACCATCACAACATCATCACATCACTTCACGCCGGAGTCAAGGCCTTCGCGAGCGCAGCATGCTGCCCCTGATCATGTAGTCCTCCCCGCGGATCGCTACATCCTCTGCATGAGATAGAAGGTGATCGAAGCGGCCATCCTTGGGATTTGGCTTGGTGGTGCAGTAGGGGCAGTGCCGATTCTTGAACTTGCGATTTTAGAAGTAAGCAACTCCCTTGGCCTTGATCTTCTACACCTCCTTGGCTGTGGAGGACACGATGTTTCCCTTGTACACATCATCTCCAGAATCATGCTGCACACATGAAAGAATTGCATTAATACATTATAGATTCATATACACCATGTCAAAGGAACTAAATGAACAAGGGATGGGCTTACCTCATATTCAGAATCGTCACTAAACGCCCCCTCATACGGGTCGTAGTCGGCCAGCTTCCTCTTTCTCCCCCAACCATCATCCTCCTGAATATACAATTACATCCATCACTAGTAGCCAATTGAAAATTTAGATATGCACACATGACACATTGATCATAGGGCTAATATACTCCCAATATCAGAAATGTTTTAGAAGTGGGGTTTTTTATTTCTGTGCCCCTTAGCTCTATGCATTCAAAAACCACATCGATCACTAGTATATCAATGTATTATATTTATACACACATTGATCAAAAACCCCAATATGACATTCAAATAACACATTGATCATTGGTCATGCACACACATTGAAGAACAAAGCTAATATAACTACATATTGTAGACAAATTTATATACTAATGAATCAAAAACCCCAATACGACAAATTTACACACATTCCAATTTATAACTTCTTGATCAATGGATTCCATTTGGGCATATGACATTCAAAACCCCAATCTGAGTAGCATTCAAAAACAAATCTAATAGGGACCCAATCTAAGGCAACGAATTTGAGTAGCATTAAAACCCCCAATCTGTGAGCACTAAAAACAAATCTAATAAGCATCATAGCATTAAAAACCCCAATCTGTTCACAGCATCTAGCATTTTTGCAACGAATTTATCCAAATCCCAATCTAAAAACCCCAATCATCGCAGCACCTAAAATCATAGTTCACAACATAGCATTTTTGCAACGAATTTATCCAACAAACCCTAGTCCAAAAACCCCCGTCCCCCCAACCCATACCCTACAGAAAACCAACTACTCTAACCATCTAACCACCGTATGAATCACAATCTAACCAATGCAACTAAGGAGCAATTAACTCTACAAGCTAAGCAAGTGCAAATACCTGCTCCTCCATGGCAGGCAGCGCAATGGGGGCATCTGGATGGACTACGCGGCTCGACGCCTTCACCTTCTGCAGCGATGAGGTGGAGCCTGCCACATCCGCAGCGGTTGCTAGTTTCCCTGCACCGTCGTGGACGCAGCCGACATCCGTGGTCACCGCGCCTGGACCCTGTAGCTCCACCACATCTCCGGTCGCCGCGCCGGCGTCGCCACGAGCATCGGCCATCTGACAGATGGAGGCGATGAAGGTGAGGAAGAGGATGCGGGGGGAGGAGGGAGAGCGAGACGGTGCAGTGGAGGCAGTGGAGGAGAGCGAGACAACGCCGCTGGGGGAGAGGAAGACGATGCGGCAGGGAGGGGATTTGGGGGAAAATGGCAGGGGCGATGGAGGTGGTTGCCCTCTTTATATGATGGGACGTTTCGGGCATATCCATGGACACAGGCTATCCCATGACCGCGGTCTCGCATGCGCCCACGTATACGCGGCCCCACTCGTCAGCTAACTGTCAAAGGCATTGTCCCGACGGCAACGTCCGTTATAACCTATTTTGAGGGTTTAAGGCAAGGGAGTGCGGAAAAGTGAGCAAAAGTTAAAAGAGTGGGGATGAATGACTAGAGCTAAGGAACCAGGGGCACAGAAATAAAAATCCCATATTTTTATTCACCACATGATATGTGTTTTGCTTGGAGCGTCTTGTATGATTTGAGTCTTTGCTTTTTAGTTTACCACAATCATCCTTGCTATACACACCTTTTGGAGAGACACGCATGAATCTGAATTTATTAGAATACTCTATGTGCTTCACTTATATATTTTGAGCTATATAATTTTGCTCTAGTGCTTCACTTATATCTTTTTAGAGCACGGTGGTGGTTTTATTTTATAGAAATTATTGATCTCTCATGCTTCACTTATATTATTTTGAGAGTCTTTTAGAATGTTTGACAAGTCAATCTTATAAAGACCCTAAACTTGTCATAGTTAAAATGACGATTGGTTAATGTGAGGTCCATCTTATAAGGCTTTGCAAAATGGTTTAACTCAGTGGCCTGGCAGCCCATGAAAAGCCTCACCTTTTTGCATGTTTTCTTCTGAAATCTTTCTTTTGGTGATTTCTTTTGATGAGGTTTATGTTAATTCGGTGTTTACTGACCCGGTCTGGCTTTTGAGTTGCCAAGTACAAAGTTACAAGATGACCGGTGTCAATTGACCCGGCTTGGCTTTCAACTATAAGTTGTCAGTACACGATCAATTATAATCCGGTGTTTATTGACCCGATCTGGCTTCGACTACAAGTCGCCAGTATGATATATGGATAATCCGGTGTTTATTACAACCCGGTACGGCTTTACTATAAACCGGCAAAACATGGGAAGAGTTATCAGTACTCAAGATTTGGGTTATCACCCTTACTACAAAAAGTTGGTAAACCAACGATGTGATTCAATGTCACAGGTATGATATATGTCATATTTAATTATTCTTAAGCATTGCCTTGGTTATAAACCCGGGTTATATGTTGGGCATTATGACCCGTCCGGCGGTAAACCGCCAGGACACTTTAAACTTGTTGTATGCAGAAACCGGTTGAATAAAGCTGCTAAGGATCATAAGCAGACATAGCATAATCATGACGGATTAACAGTATTATGCAAAGTGAATATGCACGATGGCATAGCAAATCAAGTGTTTAAACTAGCCTATTACAAGGCAGCAGACGCCCAAAATAATAATTGTTTCCAACGAAGTTTTACACAAGGCAGAAGGTAAACCGGTGACTGGTTTATGAGTCTTGGCCGGGCTGGTTTGAAGTTCCTGGATCATCCTGTGCCGCTTCGTCCCCTTCTTCTCTATCCAGTTGCTGGAAGTCAATGGTTGACCAATCAATCCCAGTTAAAGCTCTGAATACAGCTTCATCGCTTATAAGTGTGGAGGGTTCAATATCAGGGGCATAGGTGTGCTTACGGATTGGCAAAATAAGATTTGGCCCATTATAAGTCGGTGCGTTAACCTGTTTGTTGTTGGTGTCATAAATCGACTGGTAATATGACAAATCAGTTTCTTCAGCCAATTTTCTTGCCAGTGGACGCATTTCCCTTGTTATGGCTCCGAGGTCGTCATTATCAAAATCAGACCCATCCTCTTTTTGGCTTGGATAGCCGTTTCCAATATCGGCTGGATCAAGGTCAGATATCCACGCCTTGGCCCGAGTTAACGCAGTGAGAGCACCAGCCCTAGCAGCTGATTTCTTCAACTCTTCAAACCGGGCAGGCATCATAGATAACCTCTCCAACGTCTCCTTGATCAAAGTTGGGGCGGTTTATTATGAGAAGCAGTGCAGATGACCCGTTGAACGCCAGTATATAATTGTTCTATCAGAGTATAAGCAGCTTTCAGTTTTTTGCGCATGTCCGAGCCAAGATGAGTAACGCGGCTACCTGCAATGTTCAAAATATTGGTAAACCGGCAGTTTCATAGATATTGCTTATTTAAAGCTTATGAAGAGGACATTTACCAAAGACAGCAGTGGTCATAGCATTGATTTGCCGCTTCAAGCCAGTCAGTTCTTCTACCACCGGATTAAGGCCTGCTTCTGCATCCTCAGCCCTCTTTTGCAGTGTGGTTTTCTCTATGTCCCAGTATGCCTGCTCCTTCTTGAAGTTTTCCTTCAGTTTCTCCATGGCTGCTAAGGCACTGGTCAGCTCCTCTTTAGCTTTGGAAGTTTCTGCTTGTTGGGGCTTGATGTTTTCTTGAAGGTCAGCGGTTTGATATTCCTTTTGCTTAGCTCAGCCTATAAGAGACATACTGTTATGAGTTGGCAGCATATATTTGAAGTCCTGATACGTCTCCGTCATATCTACTTTTCCAAACACTTTTGCCCTTGTTTTGGACTCTAACTTGCATGATTTGACTGGAACTTACCCGGACTGACGCTGTTTTCAGCAGACTTTCCATGGTGTTATTTATGTGCAGAAACAAAAGTTCTCAGAATGACCTGAAACTTCATGGAACGTCTATTTGGAAATAATATAAAATCCTTGCAAAAGATGAAGACCAGGGGGCCCACACCCGAGCCACGAGGGTGGGGGGCGCGCCCCCTACCTCGTGGGCCCCCTGGAGCTCCTCCGACCTCAACTCCAACTCTATATATTTGCTTTCGGGGAGAAAAAATCAAGGAGAACAAATCATCGCGTTTTATGATACGGAGCCGCCGCCAAGCCCTAAAACCTCTCGGGAGGGTTGATCCGGAGTCCGTTCGGGGCTCCGGAGAGGAGGATTCGTCACCGTCGTCATCATCAACCATCCTCCATCACCAATTTCATGATGCTCACCGCCTTGCGTGAGTAATTCCATCGTAGGCTTGCTGGACGGTGATGGGTTGGATGAGATCTATCATGTAATCGAGTTTGTTTTGTTAGGGTTTGATCCCTAGTATCCACTATGTTCTGAGATTGATGTTGCTATGACTTTGCGATGCTTAATGCTTGTCACTAGGGCCCGAGTGCCATGATTTCAGATCTGAAACTATTATGTTTTCATGAATATATGTGAGTTCTTGATCCTATCTTGCAAGTCTATAGTCACCTACTATGTGTTATGATCCGGCAACCCCGAAGTGACAATAATCGGGACCACTCCCGGTGATGACCATAGTTTGAGGAGTTCATGTATTCACTATGTGCTAATGCTTTGTTCCGGTACTCTGTTAAAAGGAGGCCTTAATATCCCTTAGTTTCCATTAGGACCCTGCTGCCACGGGAGGGTAGGACAAAAGATGTCATGCAAGTTCTTTTCCATAAGCACATATGACTATATTCAGAATACATGCCTACATTACATTGATGAATTGGAGCTAGTTCTGTGTCACTCTATGATATGATTGTTACATGATGAACCACATCCTACATAATTCTCCATCACCGATCCAATGCCTACGAGCTTTTTACATATTGTTCTTCGCTTATTTACTTTTCCGTTGCTACTGTTACAATCACTACAAAATACCAAAAATATTACTTTTGCTGCCGTCACTTTTGTTACCGTTACCACTACTATCATATTACTTTGCTACTAAATACTTTGCTGCAGATATTAAGTTATCCAGGTGTGGCTGAACTGACAACTCAGTTGCTAATACTTGAGAATATTCTTTGGCTCCCGTTGTGTCGAATCAATAAATTTGGGTTGAATACTCTACCCTCGAAAATTGTTGCGATCCCCTATACTTGTGGGTTATCAAGACTATTTTTTGGCGCCGTTGCCGGGGAGCATAGCTCTATTCTTTGAGTCACTTGGGATTTATATCTGCTGGTCACTATGAAGAACTTGAAAGGCGCTAAGACAACAATTTATCCCTCAACTACGAGGGGAGGTAAGGAACTGCCATCTAGCTCTGCACTTGATTCACCTTCTGTTTTGAGTAAGCTTGCGACGCCAAAACTGTTTTCTGCTATTCGTTCTGATATGTCGCATGTTATTGATGATGCCACGTCTGCTATGCATGATACTTATGATGAAACTACTTCTATGCTTGATACTACTGTGCCACTTGGCGAATTTCTTGATGAACAAATTGCTAGGGCTAGAGAGAAAGAAATTATTGAAACTGATTATATTGATGAAAGTGATGATGAAAACTTGCCTATTATTCCTGAGGGTTATGTTTTTGATAAAGAAGCTTCTTTAGCTATTTTAGCTTGCAAAGATAGATATGAGCTCAAGAGATTATTAGCTAAATGGAATAAGCAATCTCTTAATGATAGAATGAGACCTGACCCTGCTTTTGCAACTTCACCTATTTGTGTTACCGATAAGGATTATGAATTCTCTGTTGATCCTGATATAATAACTTTGGTTGAATCTGATCCTTTTCATGGCTATGAATCTAAAACTGTTGTGGCACATCTTACTAAATTAAATGATATAGCTACCCTATTCACTAATGATGAGAGATCACGTTACTTTTATATCCTTAAAATATTTCCGTTCTCATTAAAGGGTGATGCTAAGATATGGTTTAATTCTCTTGATCCTGGTTGTGTGTGTAGTCCCCAGGATATGATTTATTACTTCTCTGCTAAATATTTCCCTGCTCATGAGAAACAAGCTGCTTTAAGGGACATATATAATTTTGTGCAAATTGAAAAGGAGTCTCCCACAAGCTTGGGGGAGGCTTCTCAAGTTACTTAATGCTTTGCCTGATCATCCTCTTAAGAAAAATGAAATACTTGATATCTTTTATGATGGACTAACCAATGCTTCCAGAGATTACATGGATAGTTGTGCTGGTTCTGTTTTCAGGGAAAGAACACCGGATGAAGCTGAAATTCTATTGAATAATATGTTGACAAATGAAAATAATTGGACACTTCCTGAGCCAGCTCCTGTGCCAGCTACTGAGCCTATTCCTAAACCAACTCCGAAGAAGAGAGGTGTTCTATTTCTTAGTCCTGAAGATATGCAAGAGGAAAAGAAATCTATGAAAGAAAAAGGTATTAAAGCTGAAGATATCAAGAATTTACCTCCTATTGAAGAGATACATGGTCTTAATTTACCGTCTGTTGAAGAAACATATGATCTTAATCCATTACCTATTGAAGAACCTCATGGTCTTGATAACCCGACACAGGTAGTAAAGGTAAATTCTCTTTATAGATATGATAGATCTGAAATCCCTCCTACTAAAATTGCTAGCCAATGCTTGGATGAGTTTGACAACTTTATGGTTAAGCAAGAAGATTTTAATGCTTATTTTGGTAGACAGTTGAAATACAATTCAAATATGCTTGAACACTTGGGTAATTACATGGCTAATGTTAGAGGTGAACTTAAACTCATTACTAAACATGCTTCTATGGTTACCACCCAAGTAGAATAAGTAATTAAAGCTCAAAATGATTTGCTCAATGAAATGAATAGTAAGAAAAATGATTATGCTGTTAGAGTGGCTACTAGAACTGGTAGAATGACTCAGGAACCTTTGTATCCTGAAGGCCACCATAAGAGAATTGAGCAAGATTCTCAAAGAAATAATATTGATGTACCTAGTCCTTCTAAAAAGAAGAAAAAGAAAAATGATAGGACTTTGCATGCTTCTAGTGAACCTATTGCTGAACCACCTGAGAATCCAAATGATATATCTATTTCTGATGCTGAAACACAATCTGGTAATGAACATGAACCTAATGAAAATTCTAACAATGATGTTCATGATGATGCTCAACCTAGTAAAGATAATGATGTAGAAATTGAACCTGCTGTTGATCTTGATAACCCACAATCAAAGAATCAACGTTATGATAAGAGAGACTTTGTTGCTAGGAAACATGGTAAAGAAAGAGAACCTGGTTTGAAACCCATGCCTTTTCCTCCCAAACCATCCAAGAAAAAGAATGATGAGGATTTTGAGCGCTTTGCTAAAATGATTAGACCTATCTTTTTGCGTATGCGATTAACTGATATGCTCAAAATGAATCCTTATGCCAAGTATATGAAAGATATTGTTACTACTAAAAGAAAAATATCGGAAGCTCACCATGCTTGCTAATTATACTTTTAAGGGTGGAATACCAAAGAAACTTGGAGATCCAGGAGTACCCACTATACCATGCTCCATTAAAAGAAACTATGTTAAAACTGCTTTATGTGATCTTGGAGCCAGTGTTAGTGTTATGCCTCTCTCTTTATATTGTAGACTTGACTTGAATAAGTTGACACCTACTGAAATATCTTTGCAAATGACTGATAAATCAACTGCTATACCTGTCGGTATTTGTGAGGATGTGCCTCTGGTAGTTACAAACGTTACTATTTTAACGGACTTTGTTATTCTTGATATTCCCGAGGACGATAGTATGTCTATTATTCTTGGAAGACCTTTTTTGAATACTACAAGGGCTGTTATTGATTGCAACAAAGGCAATGCCACTTTTCATGTTAATGGTAATGAGCATACGGTACACTTTCCGAGGAAACAACCTCAAGTCCACAGTATCAATTCTATTGGAAAAATTCCATCGATTATATTTGGAGGTTTTGAATTTCCTCTTCCTACTATCAAGAAGAAATATGATATTCTTAGTATTGGTGATGTGCATATCCCCGTTGAGGTAACATAGTGTTATTCGAAATTTCTCTGGTTTCATGTTATTCGGAATGAGTTTGTTAACAAGACCTGATCAACCTTGTTAGTGGATTCCTTTTGATGAGCATGAGATGGATGAAACTAGAAGGCACAACCTTCTGTACCCTCTTTCTACTTTCTGTATTTAGTTGAAATAAAGTAAAAATAGAATTTTTCTGTGTGTTTTCTGATTTATCTGTGCAATTTAAAAATACCCCAAAAATAAAAGTTCTCCAAATGCCCTGAAAATGGAATATGGTTTTTTCTAGAATATTTGAGAATTTCTGGCACTGAGAACATAGCAGGAGGGGCAACCACCTGGCCATGAGGGTGGAGGGCGCGCCCTACCCCCCAGGGCGCGCCCCCTGCCTCGTGGGCCCATGGTGGCCCTCCTCCACTTATTCCTGCACCCATACACTCCTTCTTCCTCCCACAAACACCAATATCCAGCTCAAGCACGAGTTCTAGCTCATTTTGCTGTGATTTTCGATCTCCTTGCTCAAAGCACCTCTCACAAAACTGCTTGGGGAGATTGTTCCTTGGTATGTGACTCCTCCATTGGTCCAATTAGTTTTTGCTCTAGTGCTTTATTCATTGCAAATTTGTGCTGCCTAGGTGACCATGTTCTTGAGCTTGCATGTCAAATTTATATGGTTCCAAGTAGTTCTAATGCATGATATAGTCTCTAGGTGCTTGTAGGAGTAGTTGCTATCAATTTTATTGAGGTTGGTTCACTTTTGTTTGAAGTTACTAAAAATTTCAGAATATTTCAGAAAATAATGAAGAGATTTTTGAGGGGCTCGTCGAGCCGAAGCTCGAAGGAAAAGCAAAATGAAGAAGCACAGAGGCCCAAATATAATTTGCCTCAAGATCATGGAGGTCAGCCCTGTGAATGGCCTTCTAAAATTTTATGAATCGAAAGGAATCAAGGAAGAATTTAGCATATTTGCATAACACTGATCTTGTGAGCTTTGAGGCAGACAAATGCCGCCAGTACCACTATCTCACTAGTACATTTGTGAGGAGGTTTGAATTTTCATCTTCATGTAATTCTCCAACTTTCCTGTTTGATCTTTATGAAAAATCTTATACCATGGACTTAGAGGATTTTACTACTGCTTGCAAACATCCACAATGGGGTAGTGTTAGTGAACCCCGTAAATCTAAATTTAGAAACTTTCTTGCTGGTATAACCATGGGGGAATCTAGAGATATAGCACAAGCTACCATAGGGAGCATTCATTTTCCTGCTATACATTATTTTTCTCTCTTCATAGGTAGGTGCATAAATGGTAAAGTGAAGCATGTCATATGTGTGTGCCTGACCTCAGTATTCTTAGGAGTGCTATGTTAGGAGACAAATCTTATAATTTGGGAGCCATTGTTGCACGTAGGTTGCATAATAATAGATATAATGGAGATTTCTTTGGTGGAATTTATGCAACCCGCTTAGCTGATTTTCTTGGTGTGGACGTTCGTGAGGATGACATTGAGTTGCCTCCTACTTATTTAGACTACAATTCTATGGTCTATCACCAGTTTGTCGAGAGGAATGAATCACCTCTCTGATATCGCTTAATCTTTGACATACGTCATGCTTTCCGTATTACTCTTCCTGCTCCTGCCTTCTTTGATTATCAGGCAAAAGGAAGACATTTTATCACCAGAGAGGAGGCATATGAGTACGAGAGGAGGGCTGAGGCAGCTCGCCGCCACGCTGCAGCTCAGGAGGCGATAGCCTCTGCATCTCAGTACGACCCTAGCTACACCTACGGGTATCCGCCAGGCCATCCGTGGCAATGAACCAACTTAGGCCAAAAGCCTAAGCTTGGGGGAGTACGTATTTCCCACCGGCATTACATTTATGTTCACACTCATTGCTAGAAGTCGGTGTTCATACTCTTTCACTGTAATATCCATGCTAGTTTATTTTATTTTTCTTGCTTTCTTCTTGTGTGTTTTTTAAACCTTAAGAAAAAAAAAATTAGTGTAGCTTCTAGCTAGTTTACTTTTCCTGCTGTAGTAGTAATAATTAAAAAGAAAAGCCAAAAAATATATTTCCCGTTCTTCTTTTGCTTGTTGGGAGCTTTCCCATGTAAATAGTTTTATTTCTTTTCTTTTCTTTGGGGGTCGATAGGAGAAGACCATGATTAAATTGTTGAAGTGGCTCTTATATGCATTATTGTTGATTTAACCAAGAGCCCATATTAACTTGTCTTCTCCTGTTTATTGAATGCTCGCAGATTCCAGCTTAGTCCAATGCACGTGCACTCTTATTATTATTCACATCGTTCGGTCGTGCAAGTGAAAGGCAATTATGATGATATATGATGGACTGACTGAGATGAGAAAAGCTGGTATGAACTCAACCTCTTTTGTTTTTGTAAATATGATTAGTTCATCGTTCCTGATTCAGCCTATTATGAATAAACATGTTTGCAATGACAATTCAAGATCATAGTTGCTCGTTCCATGCTTGATTAGCTATGAGTTATAATGGTTTACCTTGCGTGCCAACATGCTATTAAAATGGTTGTGATGTGGTATGATGGGGTGGTATCCTCCTTTGAATGATTTAAGTGACTTGACTTGGCACATGTTCACACATGTAGTTGAAACAAATCAACATAGCCTTCACGATATTTATGTTCATGGTGGATTATATCCTACTCATGCTTGCATCCAATGTTTATTAATTTTAATGCATGTTCATGATCTGTTGTCGCTCTCTAGTTGGTCGCTTCCCGTCTTTTGCTAGCCTTCACATGTACTAAGCGGGAATCTGCTTGTGCATCCAATCCCTTAAACCCCAAAGTTATTCCATATGAGTCCACTATACCTTCCTATATGTGGTATTTACCTCCCGTTCCAAGTAAATTTGTAGGTGCCAAACTCTAAACCTTCAAATAAACATTCTGTTTTGTATGCTCAAATAGCTCATGTATCAACTAGGGCTGTCTGTATCTTCCATGCTAGGCGGGTTATTCTCAAGAGGAGTGGACTCCGCTCCTCACTCACGAGAAAATGGCTGGTCTCCGGGATGCCCAGTCCCATGCTTTATGCAAACTAAATCAAAATAATTGCAAACAAAACTCCCCTGGGGCTGTTGCTAGTTGGAGGCACTCGTTGTTTCGAGCAAGCCATGGATTGATGCTTGTTGGTGGAGGGGGAGTATAAACTTTACCATTCTATTTGGGAACCGCCTATAATGTGTGTAGCATGGAAGATATCGCCATGTCTTGGTTGTTATGTTGACAATGAAAGTATGCCGCTCAAAATATTATTTATCTCTATTTCAAAACCGAGCTCTGGCACTTCTACAAATCCCTGCTTCCCTCTGCGAAGGGCCTATCTATTTACTTTTATGTTGAGTCATCACCCTCTTATTAAAAAGCACCAGCTGGAGAGCACATCTGTCATTTGCATTCATCACTATTAATTTATATTGGGTATGACTATGATTGGATCTCTTTTACCATGAATTACAATGTCTAGTCAATCCTTGATCTTTAAAGGTGCTCTGCATTTATGTTTTGTGGTCTCAGAAAGGGCTAACAAGATACCATCTTGTTATATCATATTATGATTGTTTTGAGAAAGTGTTGTCATCCGAGATTTATTATTATGGCTCGCTAGTTGATTATGTTATTGATATGAGTAAACATGAGACCTAAGAGTTATTGTGAATATGGTTAGTTCATAATCTTTGCTGAAAACTTGAATGCTGGCTTTACATATTTACAACAACAAGAGCAAACAGAGTTTGTAAAAGTTTTTCTTTATCACTTTCAGTTTGTCAACTGAATTGCTTGAGGACAAGCAAAGGTTTAAGCTTGGGGGAGCTGATACGTCTCCGTCGTATCTACTTTTCCAAACACTTTTGCCCTTGTTTTGGACTCTAACTTGCATTATTTGAATGGAACTAACCCGGACTGACGTTGTTTTCAGCAGACTTTCCATGGTGTTATTTATGTGCAGAAACAGAAGTTCTCGGAATGACCTGAAACTTCACGGAATGTCTATTTAGAAATAATAAAAAATCCATGCAAAAGATGAAGACCAGGGGGCCCACACCCTAGCCACGAGGGTGGGGGGGGCACGCCTGCCCCCTAGGGCGCCCCCCTACCTCGTGGCCCCCCTGGAGCTCCTCCGACCTCAACTCCAACTCTATATATTTGATTTCGGGGAGAAAAAAATCAAGGAGAAGAAATCATCGCGTTTTACGATACGGAGCCGCCACCAAGCCCTAAAACCTCTCGGGAGCGCTGATCTGGAGTTCGTTCGGGGCTCCGGAGAGGGGGATTCGTCGCCGTCGTCATCATCAACCATCCTCCATCACCAATTTCATGATGCTCGCCGCCGTGCATGAGTAATTCCATCGTAGGCTTGCTGGACGGTGATGGGTTGGATGAGATCTATCATGTAATTGATTTAGTTTTGTTAGGGTTTGATCCCTAGTATCCACTATGTTCTGAGATTGATGTTTCTATGAGTTTGCTATGCTTAATGCTTGTCACTAGGGCTCGAGTTCCATGATTTCAGATCTGAACCTATTATGTTTTCATGAATATATGTGAGTTCTTGATCCTATCTTGCAAGTCTATAGTCACCTACTATGTGTTATGATCCGGCAACCCCGAAGTGACAATAATCGGGACCACTCCCGGTGATGACCATAGCTTGAGGAGTTCATGTATTCACTATGTGCTAATGCTTTGTTTCGGTACTCTGTTACAAGGAGGCCTTAATATTCCTTAGTTTCCATTAGGACCCCGCTGCCACGGGAGGGTAGGACAAAAGATGTCATGCAAGTTCTTTTCCATAAGCACGTATGACTATATTCGGAATACATGCCTACATTACATTGATGAATTGGAGCTAGTTCTGTGTCACCCTATGATATGATTGCTACATGATGAACCGCATCCGGCATAACTCTCCATCACCGATCCAATGCCTACGAGCTTTTTTACATATTGTTCTTTGCTTATTTACTGTTCCGTTGCTACTGTTACAATCACTACAAAATACCAAAAATATTACTTTTGCTGCCGTCACTTTTGTTAACGTTACCACTACTATCATATTACCTTGCTACTAAATACTTTGCTGCAGATATTAAGTTATCCAGGTGTGGCTGAACTGACAACTCAGTTGCTAATACTTGAGAATATTCTTTGGCTCCCCTTGTGTCGAATCAATAAATTTGGGTTGAATACTCTACCCTCGAAAACTGTTGCGATCCCCTATACTTGTGGGTTACCAAGTACCAAGCACATAACAAGTTATACACTTGGCACTTGGCGGCTAATGCCTATTGCTTCTTATCAAAATTTTCTTATAAGTCTCAAGATCAATTCAAGTATTACTCTTGGCACTTGGGGGCTAATGTATATTTTCTCAATAATACAGTCCTGGTTCATCTTGAAGAGATAAACCGGCCCTTGGGGGCTACACAGGCAAAAGTTACAAGATTAATACTCTAAAGTCCCCGTTTATCTCGAAAAGATAAACCGGCCCTTGGGGGCTACGCAGGCAAAGTTGAAATATTACAAAGTCCCGATTTACATTGATATCATAAACCGGCCCTTGGGGGCTACTGGAGTTGATATTAGCAATTGGACACCAGAGAGAAACAATTATGCAGAGTTAACATCATTTACCTCATATCGCTCTTTCATCAGGTTCACTAAACCGGCTTCATAGTCATGGCTTGTGTACAGGGGGTTAAAAAATCCAGAGTGGATATCTTGGGCGCTGAGGTGGGCATAGCTTTCCAAATCTGTTTTCCACTTTCCCTTATCCATAGCAGCAAATTCTTCCTTGGCACTATGTTTTGATAAAGCAATGGGGTTGCCAGGAGTTGTGTAGCCAAAGCCAGTAACCATAACATCATCCGTTTTATCATCGGCAGCTTTGGCTGGACTTGGCGGTTTATCAGCCGTTTTGGCTGGACTTGGCGGTTTATCAGCCGTTTTAGTTGGGCTTGGCGGATCAGCAGCCTGACTCGTCGGATCTGTCTCCACCTGCTCAACAAAAGTGTCCTGATCTTGAGGTACCGGATCATCCAAGATAGCATCAGCATTTGAGTCCAGTGGTTCTGGGGCCTTCTCCGGTTTAGTGGCCGGGTTATCATCAGTCGGTTTATTCAGTTTGGCCTTTTTGCTGGGTCTGGCCTTAGCACTTAAAGGAACATATGTAAAGGTTAGTACAATAAACAAGTATAAGGCATAAAGGGTTAAGTTTCATGTGCTCACCCAGGAACAGTCTTGAGGGGAGGGAGTTGTGTAGCCGTTGACTCGCCAGATGATGAATGAGGTGTTTCCTGATAGTTTGAATCAGACGGATTAAGAGGTTGTCAAAAATAACCCGCCTTGGGATAAGAAGTATCAGAAATATATGAGACCTCGGATCGATGTTTCCGAACTGGAGTGTTCGGTAAACCGACTGAAGTAACTACTTGGCCGCTGTGCCGGGTTGTGCGGCGAGCTTCATGTTGCTGCTTCTTCAAAAGAAAGTTTGGGTCCAAGTGAGTAGGGGGGTGAGAAAATCTTACTTTCCGGTTTGCTTGATGGGTTTTCTGTGTTGGCAGAGGATCTGAACCGGAGGAAAGAATAATTACCTCTACATCATCAACATGGCTGGCTTCAGCGTCATCCTGATAATAGTCATTGTCAATGAGGTGTATGAAAAGGGAGCCAAGAGATTCAAGTTCTACCTCTGATTCCGGATTATCCAGATCGTCATCAACGTTTAACTCGGAGGACTCAGCGGTTTTCTTTTTGGAAGGCTTCTTGGTAACCTTGGTCTTGACACGAGGGTTTTTTGCCGGTTTATCCTACGGCTTCTTCTTCCAGAATGGATCATCACCCTGTCAAAGATCGGCAAAAGTTATAAGGGAATAGTTGAAAGGGACGGATTAAAAATGAGAGTTACGTAGTTCTTACAGCTGGCGGTTTATTGGAAACACAGAAAGGACTAAGCCCTGTTTTATTGCATTCGACCACCGGTTCATCTAGCATCTTCTTAACAGCTTCAGTAACTTCAGCATCAGATAGCTGGATGTCAATATGGCGTTGAGGGTCTTTAAAGTCCCATGTGTACTCACACATTAAACCAGGGCGGCGGCTTAAGGGCAAGATACTCCAAGAAACCCAGCAACGGACAAAGTCGACGCCTGTTAAACCATTAGCCATAAAGGCTCGGAGCTTTGAAAGCTGTGGTGCATATTTGGCTCATCCTTTGCGCTAAGTCATTGGGGGAACGGATGAGTACTGGTAAGCCGGTGAGCACGATAACCCGGCAGAGGATTTTCTTCAGCTGGAGATGTATCTCGGCAATAAAACCAAGTCTGATTCCAATCTTTGGGGTGACTATGATGCTTGGCGTGAGGGAAACTGAAATCTTTTCTCTTCTGAATTGAAACCCTGCCAAGTTCAGTATTTGGCCCATCTGTAAATTCAGTACGGCGGTTCAAATAGAAGGAGTCCCTGAATAGTTCAACAACAGGCTCTTCTTGCAGATAAGCTTCGCAAAACACTTGAAAGTTACAAATATTGGACACAAAGTTAGGTCCAATATCTTGAGGGCGGAGTTGGAAGCTAGCAAGCACATCACGAAAGAATTTTGATCCGGGAGGGCTAAACCCTTGTCCCAGATGATCAACAAACACAATCACTTCTCCATCCTTGGGCTCAGGAGGATTTTCTGGACCGGGTGCTCTCCAGTGGATGACTTCCTTTTTTGCTAAAGCGCCAGTTGTGACACATCCGTTCAGTTGTTCTTCAGTAACCTGGGAAGGGACCCAGTTGCAAGCATAGAATTGTTTGGCCATTTCAATGAAAAGCTGAAAAAGAAGATCAATGCCGGTTTAAGATTCATGACTGACAAGTATAATGCGTCGCAAGGTCAGAGGGAGAAGACATTGAAGCATATATACATGTTAAACCGGATTCTGACATTAGCAGGGTTACGAAAATGACAAATCGGCGGTTTAAGAGAGGGCTCATGGTACTTGGCGGGTTATCATTTTCTAAAAGTTAAACCGCCTACATTGGTATAGAGGGTACATATCTGAAATAACTAAGTGATGGAAAAACAGCTTTCACAAATTGGCATTACAAATTTGGATCTACCGTGTGTCACAAAATAGAAAAATATTCATGGTTAAAAGTTCTGGCATTTGCACAGTTAAAAGATCCAGACATGATTTTCTACTTAAATGAGATGCATTAATGGAAAGGAAGGATCATGGCTATTTTCTGTACATGATAAACATCAAAGTTTAAATCAAGAACTATTGCGCAGAGATGAACAATGATGAACACCGATGGGTACCAAAACCCTAATGGAAGATCTAGGGTAGAAGGAAAGAAGACTTACTGGTGCCACGGAGCGGTGGAGAAGCGCCGCGATTCTCTGGTAAACTCAGGGTGATGCAGCGGCCAGAGGTGAGGTCGAAGACGAAGCTTGGCAGCTGTGACTGAGCTCGAGCGCTAGGTCGACGCAAGGAAGGAGACGAAGCTAAGAGGCACGGAGGATAAAAGGAAAGGGACCCTCAGCCCTATTTATAAGGCGAAAGGGATAAGCGACAGGTGCGAGAATCGAGGAGCCCAAAAAATGGATATGTGACAGAGCTGTCGCCTCGATTTTCGAAGGCTCATTAATAAAAGTAAGGTATATATGGTTTTTTAATGAACAGGTGACGTCATGGCGGTTTATTATAATCTTGGAAGATGACGTCATGGTGGATTACAAGGTTTACGCGAAGGTGCTGAAGGAGGAATTTTCCTAAGTATTGAAGATTGACATGAACAGGTTCAAATCAATCCGGGGCCTAATGTTGGGGATATAACTACTGAGTATAAACCGCCCAGGAGAGGCCGGGTTATACCCATAATGAGTTATTCATGTTGAAGCCCATGAAGACAAGGAGTATGGAGCTTTACAGAGGAGATCTAACATGAAGGCCCAAGGCCCAAAGGCGGATTAGGGCCCGTAGATGTAAACCGCCATATGTGTATGACTTGTGTTGTAAGACAAGAAAGGGTAGAAATCGAGCCGGACACGTTTATGAGCCGGCCGGGATTCTGTAAACCGCCGGGCGTCAACCTGTGTATATAAAGGGACGACCCGGCGGCGGTTCAGGGACAACATACAACAACTCGAGAGCCAGGTCAAGCAGATTCGCTCCCTGGTCATCGAAACCCTAGCAATTCCACATCAACTGGATTAGGCGTTTACCTTCACCGCAAGGGGCCGAACCAGTGTGAACTCCTTGCGTCCTTTGTCCATCTTTAACCCCTTTAAGCTAACCCGTCGCGATGACTCCATGAGTAAGTCCTTACGCTAGGACATCTGCCGTGAAAAAACCACGACAAGCATGGTAATTTGCTTCGGCTATAAAATTAGTCCTAATATAATGAGCATCCAAGATGGGTATAATAAAAACTATCATATAAAGTGCACTGAATACTATGAGAAGTTTGATTCCTTATGATTGTTTTGAGATATGAAGATGGTGATATTAGAGTCATGCTAGTTGAGTAGTTGTGAATTTGAGAGATACTTGTGTTAAAGTTTGTGATTCCCGTAGCATGCACGTATGGTGAACCGTTATGTGATGAAGTCGGAGCATGATTTATTTATTGATTGTCTTCCTTATGAGTGGCGGTCGGGGATGAGCGATGGTCTTTTCCTACCAATCTATCCCCCTAGGAGCATGCGCGTAGTACTTCGTTTCGATAACTAATAGATTTTTGCAATAAGTATGTGAGTTCTTTATGATTAATGTTGAGTCCATGGATTATACACACTCTCACACTTCCACCATTGCTAGCCTCTCTAATACCGCGCACCTTTCGCCGGTATCATACACCCACCATATACCTTCCTCAAAACAGCCACCATACCTACCTATTATGGCATTTCCATAGCCATTTCGAGATATATTGCCATGCAACTTTCCACCGCTCCGTTTATTATGACACGCTCCATCATTGTCATATTGCTTTGCATGATCATGTAGTTGACATCATATTTGTGGCAAAGCCACCGTTCATGATTTTCATACATGTCACTCTTGATTCATTGCACATCCCGGTACACCGCCGGAGGCATTCACATAGAGTCATGTTTTGTTCTAAGTATTGAGTTGTAAGTAAATAAAAGTGTGATGATCATCATTATTAGAGGATTGTCCCAGTGAGGAAAGGATGATGGAGACTATGATTCCCCCACAAGTCGGGATGAGACTCCGGACGAAGAAAAAGAGGCCATAAAAAAGTGAAAGGCCCAAATAAAAAAATGAGAGAAAAAGAGAGAAGGGACAATGCTACTATCCTTTTACCACACTTGTGCTTCAAAGTAGCACCATGATCTTCATGATAGAGAGTCTCCTATGTTGTCACTTTTATAGTAGTGGGAATTTTACATTATAGAACTTGGCTTGTATATTCCAATGACAGGCTTCCTTAAATTGCCCTAGCTCTTCGTGAGCAAGCAAGTTGGATGCACACCCACTTAGTTTCTTTTTTTGAGCTTTCATACACTTATAGCTCTAGTGCATCCGTTGCATGGCAATCCCTACTCACTCACATTGATATCTATTGATGGGCATCTCCATAGCCCGTTGATACGCCTAGTTGATGTGAGACTATCTTCTCCTTTTTATCTTCTCCACAACCACCATTCTATTCCACCTATAGTGCTATGTCCATGGCTCACGCTCATGTATTGCGTGAAGATTGAAAAAGTTTGAGAACATCAAAAGTATGAAACAATTGCTTGGATTGTCATCGGGGTTGTGCATGATTTAAACATTTTGTGTGATGAAGATAGATCATAGCCAGACTATATGATTTTGTAGCGATAACTTTCTTTGGCCATGTTATTTTGAAAAAAAGACATGATTGCTTTATTAGTATGCTTGAAGTATTATTGTTTTTATGTCAACATTAAACTTTTGTTTCGAATCTTATGGATCTGAACATGCATGCCTCAGTAAATAGCATTAGATTGAAAATTATGTTAGGTAGCATTCCACATTAAAATTTCTGTTTTTATCATTTACCTACTCGAGGACGAGCAGGAATTAAGCTTGGGGATGCTTGATACGTCTCCAACGTATCTATAATTTTTGATTGTTCCATGCTATTATATTATTTGTTTTGGATGTTTAATGGGATTCAATATGCTCTTTTATATTATTTTTGGGACTAACCTATTAACCGAAGGCCTAGTGCCAATTTTTGTTTTTCTTCTTATTTCAGTGTTTTGCAGAAAAGGAATACCAAACGGAATCCAAATGGAATGAAACCTTCGCGATGATCTTTCTTGGAAAAAACGTAATGCAGAAGACTTGGAGTTGAAGTCTGGAACTCCGCGAGGCGGCCACAAGGCAGGAGGGCGCTCCCAGGGGGGTAGGCGCGCCCCCACCCTCGTAGGCCCCATGGAGCTCCACCGACGTACTTCTTTCGCCTATATATACTATTATACCCTAAAAACATCAGGGGGAGCCACGAAACCACTTTTCCACTGCAACAACCTTCTGTACCCGTGAGATCCCATCTTGGGGCCTTTTCCGGCAATCTGCCAGAGGGGGAATCAATCACAGAGGGCTTCTACATCAACACCATAGCCTCTCCGATGATGTGTGAGTAGTTTACCACAGACCTTCGGGTCCATAGTCATTAGCTAGATGGCTTCTTCTCTCTTTTTTGTTCTCAATATAAAGTTCTCCTCGATGTTCTTGGAGATCTATTCGATGTAATACTCTTTTGCGGTGTGTTTGCCGAGATCCGATGAATTGTGGATTTATGATCAAGATTATCTATGAATAATATTTGGTTCTTCTCTGAATTCTTATATGCACGATTTGATATCTTTGCAAGTCTCTTCGAATTATCGGTTTAGTTTGGCCTACTAGATTGATCTTTCTTGCAATGGGAGAAGTGCTTAGCTTTGGGTTCAATCTTGCGGTGTCCTTTCCAAGTGTCAGTAGGGGCAACAAGGCACATATTGTATTGTTGCCATCGAGGATAAAAAGATGGGGTTTATATCATATTACTTGAGTTTATCCCTCTACATCTTGTCATCTTGCTTAATGCATTACTCTGTTCTTATGAACTTAATACTCTAGATGCATGCTGGATAGCGGTCAATGTGTGGAGTAATAGTAGTAGATGCAGAATCGTTTCAATCTACTTGACACAGACGTGATGCCTATATTCATGATCATTGCCTAGATATTCTCATAACTATGCGCTTTTCTATCAATTGCTCGGCAGTAATTTGTTCACCCACCGTAATATATGCTATCTTGAGAGAAGCCACTAGTGAAACCTATGGCCCCCGGGTCTCTTTCTTATTATATTGCATCTATTTTATTTACATCACATCTCGTTTTACTATTTTGCAATCTTTACTTTCCAATCTATACAACAAAAATACCAAAAATATTTATCTTACTATCTTTATTAGATCTCACTTTTGCGAGTGACTGTGAAGGGATGACAACCCTTTATCGCGTTGGTTGCAAGGTTCTTGATTGTTTGTGCAGTACTAGGTGACTTGCGTGTTATCTCCTCTTGGATTGATACCTTGGTTCTCAAAACTGAGGGAAATACTTACGCTACTTTGCTGCATCACCCTTTCCTCTTCAAGGGAAAACCAAGGCATGCTCAAGAGGTAGCAATCGCAAGGATGGAGGCTGGGGGTGCTTAGACTGGGATGCTGAAGCTGGCTCTATCTCCCCCTGATGTTTTTGTGGTAGCATTTGGGTTGTAATCCAAACTTGGTCGAGCTGGTGCTGCGTCCCCTACTTGCCTAGCTTATGTGGCAAACTTGTCTCCTACTAGTACTCAGTCCGGTCTAGTAGTAGTTTCATAACTGCCCGTTTACACTAAGATGTTGTCGGATAATGGTTCTCTATGGTAGGTTTTTTTAATGCAATCGGAGGAAACCCACTCTTTCGATATATATATAAAATAAGTGGCACTAGCGGTGCCAAAACATTGCCACAAATAATAGTGCCACTAGATTAAGGTGCAGAATAATAGCATTACTGCTTTATCATGGTAGTGCCAAAACAGTAGCACACGAGCAGACTCAACATGCAGGATCCTTGGCAAACGGTCAGAACAAAAAGGAACATACCTCGTGATGGGAACCATATCTGCGGTCAACGTCATTGTAGAAGGAATAACACCAGTCACCAACATGGATGATTTAATTCATGGGACCTTTTGGTGCAGTTCACCTAAAATGAAGCAATGTCCCATGAGCTAGCAGCTTCTTCTTCATTTTGTTTTAAGAAAAGGGATCCAGCCCTGGTTCCATTTCCATCAGAAAAGAAACCCACAGAGCTTATTCTTCATTAGTTGCAATAAAATTGAGCAACATCAAGGTTGGTTGTGAAGCTCCTGGAATGTTCAACTATAATTTGGATATCATTTGTGCAGTTCAACTAAGATCAAGCGTGAAATGTATGTCTCTGTTTGCACAAAAAAGGTGGAAAGGAGGGTGACAAACAAGTGATGAAACATACATCAAATGAAAAGAAGCATGTTCCTTATCTGAATGGCAATCCTACAAGGACAATAGCAATTTCTAAAGCAGCATCATTGCTAGATATTAGTGTGGGCATTAGGATTAACTATGACAACCTTAAATACGACATTACTTTAATGGTGCCATTGCTTCATTTTACCAGCAACATTACATTAACAGCTGCTACAAAGACGGTATTTGGGCACGGGAGAGTAGGCGGACCAGGACAGTTGCATTTCTAACAAAAAGAAGCAACTTATCTTAATGGGAAATTTAGCAGGACATGAAAAAAGTGCCATTGATTCATATTACTGGAGGCATTACATTGAAAACAACATTGGTTTAACGTGTCCTTACTTTTAACAGTGCAACTGCTACATTTTACTAGTGGCATTACATAAGAGTGGCTCGGGGCAACAAACCTCAGAACATGATATCTGGGTTGGTCCCATTTTTGTTCGGTATAGCCACCTTATACTGTGTGAGGCTAGCAAATCTAGTCCTGGACTTACTCGATTGACTTGTCCCCCAGTCCCCACTTTCTTTCCTTTTTTCAACCAATAGATCGGGTTTATATTCAGTTTGTACTGCGTTTCCCTTTATTTCCCTATTAGACCAAGAGACCAGTTGGATAGCCAGTCTTTGCTACTTTCGCCCCATTATTTCCTCTTTCGACCAAGTCCTAGATTCAGTAATGATCTTCCCCACCCCACCCCTTTCTTCCTTGTTTGAACCAAGTAGTACTAGATTGAGTGCATGAACTACTTTTACCTCTTAACAGTCAAAATTTAGGTGGCTTCGAGCAGTTGATCGATCCTATCTCGAGGGGCACGGGAAATAGTAAAAGATACAAATGCAGCGACGTCAGGAGCTCGGGAAGTAGAGGAAGGCCGGTTTCGAAGGAAGTTATACCTGAGGGTCGCCGGGAGGTCGCTAGGTGGGCGGCGGGAGGCCGGATCTGCCCACACTATGTCAGCGAGGAAGAAGGGGTCGGAGGCCCTCCCTAGCTAGCCAGCGGTGCTTGGGAGAGAACGACAAGGCACGCTGATCGGGATGCGCTGGCAGTGGGTAAGAGCCGTCGTCGAGGATGACCGCGTGAACATTGCACCTTCTCACCTTCCCCGGCGGAGAGGATCCAGCTGGATCTCTAACCAGCGGTGAGTAGAGAGAGAGAGTGTGGCCACCACTGTCGTGTTTAGATATGGAGAGGACGAGACAATGTGAAGAGAGCAACACTAGCAAGCAAGTGCGGAGGCTCCTGCCTATATAGTGGAGTACTAGTTTTCTTTTGTCTACCGGAGCCGGCTTGACATCATCAATGACTGTTGAGAAGTCTTCATGCACGTGCCCCGAAGGCACAGTTGTCATCATTTTGATCTGAAGCACCGGATTATAACATATAACACGGAAAATGCCACATAACAAGAAACCATAACCTCACTGCCCAAAGGAGACAACATGAATCCCGAAGGACAAACTAGACGAGGATCAAAGCTCAAATTATAGATAAACTCGTAGAAAAAGGGGTCCGTCGATAGATGTCCTAATTAACATAGCCGGCTTGACCTAGATGGCAGCCGAGTAGTCTTCGTGCATGTGCCCCCAATGACCAGTGCCTTGGAGGAACTTAGTTGTCGTTGTTTAACCCTCACAGTGATCCGAAGCACATGACACCTAATATTGCGAGATGACAAGAAACCTTTTTTAGGTTTCTCATCAGAACTACAGCCCAGTACAACATAGCCTGCACGATATGTAGACAATAGCCAATCCAGGCGTGTCTGCTGGAGTCTGGTCACATGCGTGGACGAACTGATCTTCCGTGTCATGCATGGATCGTCCAGGCACCAACGTCTGTACAACACTTCTCTAGTACTATCGCTCGTCTCTCTCTTCTACTAACTCACCCGACTTGCGGGTCCAGGGGGTGTGCCTATGGTCGGTTCTCGATTGCGGTCCCACATGTGTGTGCAAACGCAATACGATGCGCATACCATTCAGAGAGCGGCGTGCCAGACCAACCGACCGTCTGGGGTACCACGTGAATGCGACGGGCATGCTGTATACTCCGTACATGTGTATTGTCATTTTCTTGAGGCTTTGCTCCGTGTCGCAATCCATGGATACAATATTAGTATATTGTACTATTTAAAATTCAAGGGCAGGGTTTTTCCCGTGCGGTAGGCGGGGCAGTTCTGCCTAGTCGGTTCGACAGAGATGCGGGAAGATGAGGGAGTAGCCTGCTGCAAACATAGGGCTGTGTGATTTGACAGCGAGTTACTGCTGGACAGGTGGGGCCCCGTGATTTGACTTGCCGTTTTATCATTTTAACTGCACTGCTACGACCGGCGTGAGTCTCCCGATTCCTGACCACCTCCATGGTATATAGGTGCCTCTCCCAATGCTCCACCATGTAGAGGCTGGCTCTTGCATGAGAGCCCACTCCTCCACTTTTTCCTCGCCTCTTTCCTCCACATATGCAAAAATGCCATGTAAGCGGGCTTATAGCCCACTATTGTACTTGCTCATACAGGTGCTAAGCCTGCCACATAGGCATAAAGTCTGATGTGGCAAGTTAATTACTCCCTCCGTCTAGGTATGCAAGTCATCTTACAAAAACCAAATAATCCCAAAACACTTAGGCGCGGTGCATTAACTTCTACTCCCTCTTTTCTGGTTTATAAGGCTCAAATCTGAAATCTCATCAATCAAGGCATTTTGTGGGTGGAGGAATGTATCTTATACTTTACAAAACTACCCCAATTAAACTCATGCATTAAATTGGATTAATTGCAGTGCATGCATGCTTGGCCACTAGATAAGTAGAAACATTACATGCGTTGGTGTGTTCCTTTTTAACTCTTACATGCAAAGATTTAATGCGTCTCGGAAACTAACAATGAGATGGAGACGAGCCCTATAAATTGGAAAAACAAAAAAGTTGAGATAAGCCCTATAAACCAGAAAGGAGGGTGTCGGTGTCAAAACCGGCGGATCTCGGGTAGGGGGTCCCGAACTGTGCGTCTAGGCGGATGGTAACAGGAGACAAGGGACACGATGTTTACCCAGGTTCGGGCCCTCTTGATGGAGGTAAAACCCTACATCCTGCTTGATTGATATTGATATTGTGGATGTTTACAAGAGTGGATCTACCACGAGATCAAGGAGGCTAAACCCTAGAAGCTAGCCTATGGTATGATTGTAAGGGTTGTTGTGATTGTTGTCCTACGGACTAAAGCCATCCGGTTTATATAGACACCGGAGAGGGCTAGGGTTACATAGAGTCGGTTACAATGGTAGGAGATCTACATATCCGTATCGCCAAGCTTGCCTTCCACGCCAAGGAAAGTCCCATCCGGACACGGGTGAAGTCTTCAATCTTCTATCTTCATAGTCTTGGAGTCCGGTCGATGATGATAGTCCGACAAATGATAGTCCGGCCGATGACGGTAGTCCGGCTATCCGGACACCCCTAATCCGGACTCCTCGAGCCCCGAACCAGGCTTCAATGACGATAAGTCCAGCATGCGTGTAGTCTTGGCGTTGCAAGGCGGGTTCTCCTTTAAGTTCCATGTACCTGCGAGCGGTGTCCAGCTCCTCATCAATGTTGCGCGTCTTGGCTTCCACGCCCAATAAGGGCCTTCTTCCACACGTCGTGCGAATGTGAAAAGCCGTGTGTCTTTTATGTTTTACCCCTAGTTGTGCGAATAATCTGCCTATAAGGGAGGCAAGAATCCAGATCCAAATCACCATCTTCCTCTCACAAATACTCATCGGAGCGCTTTCGACCAAGAATCCATTCCATCATGGACCGTCAACGCGGCTCCTCTTCTCGCGCTCCCAGCCCTTCGCCAGAGATTGGAGGAGATGCTCTGTTTACGCTGTGAGCTGGTGAAGCTCCAAATGGGGGATATCTCCTCCGGCCTTCATGGTTCCGTTCGAGCCGGGCTTGCCACCTACAAAGGTGGGAAGCTAGCAGAGGTTACCCCTAATCCCAACAAAGGGGAGCGGGTATGCTTCGTCCCCTATCTAATAAGGGGCTCGGATTTCCTGTACATCCATTCCTCCGCGGGCTCACAGAGTTCTACGGACTCAGCTCCATCACCTCACGCCTGCCTCAATCCTGCATATCGCTGGTTACGTAGCTCTTTGCGAGCTTTTCCGGCATCGAGCCCCACTTCGCTGTGGAAGAGGTTGTTTTGCCTTGTCCCCGCTCTCACGAGGGTCCATATATCAAGTGGGCGGCGCCAAAATATGGCGCATTGCGGGACCGGATATCCATCTGGAACCCCTAAGAAGGCGCTCAAGACTGGCCTTGAATGGTTTTATATAGAAGACGCTCGCTGCCGGACCTGTTCGGATCGGCCTCCGGAGTTCAGCAATGCTCCTCTGAAGAAACGCCTTAGTTGGCGTCCGCGAGCCCCGATTTGGAGGAAGACAAGAGCGTCCATTATCGATGGGCGAATAAGGTTCTTGGCCCATGCCGGTTGACCATGATCGGAGTCATGGCAACACGCATTCTGTGGGGTGCAGCCACTACAATCTGAGGCCACCCCATGTGGGATTTCAGCGGGAGGATGTTGCCACCCGTCATGGCCGCAAGGGCGGAATCGGCCAAGATCCGTGACGATCTTGTCCGCCTGTATAAGGGGAGAAGGAGGATTTCCTTCAGACAAACCCGTTAAATGGGTTTTCCATGAACAATCCCCGGCCTTGGGTAAGTGAACACTCAGCGTGTCCGACCCGTGCCTTTCGAAACTTAAGTTTCTTACGTTGTGTCATTCTTTCGACGCAGGAACTGCGCCGGACTATGGAGGGAATGCTAAGTCCGGCTCCGCAGCCTGAGGATCCAGAGAGATCCCGGGATCCGGCCTCCGAAGAGGATCCGGACATAAAGGTGGAGCTAATCGACGGGGTGTTCCACCAGCTCAGCATGGATAATGCTTTAGTCGCCATCACGGCCGACTACCCCGGACTAAACCCGGCTCCCCAGGTGATTGCGGCCGAAGCCCTGACACCGTCATTCCTTCCTTGCTTATTTCTGACCACCGTACATGATGGCACTGTTCAGGAGGTGCCCCTGGGGCAAGGATCCGAGCCCGCGGTGGCTGACCAACAAGGGCCAGTCCGGACCGGTAGGCGGAAGAGGAGCGCGACGCGGACTGAAGCGTCGCCGCAAAGGTGTAGCTCACAATTCCTCATTTTTAGAGCAACGTTCCTAGGAAGCGTTTTCAGTGCTCATGATTTTTATAGGAAAAAAAGCGTCCGCCGGACTGCGGGCGTGGAAGTTGTCAATCCAGCCTCTACCAGCCGGGCTCCCGCACCCGGTCAGGAGGGGGAGGCGAGCGCAAGGCGCGAGCCGGACGTTCCTCCGACAGAGGATGCCGAAAGACTGTCCGCCACCAAGTCAGATATGGAGAGTGCCCTGAATCACAGGCACCGCCGGACAGTATTTCATGACGCGTGCTTCTCCCCCGAGGCGTTGAATGCCTTTAACACGGGGGACGCGCACCTTCGTGCCGCTCAAGATAGTTTTACCAGAGCCACGGAGCAGTATGTAAAAGACATACGGGTAAGAGACTTTAACGGTTTGTATATGCCAAGTAGCCCCGAGACTTAAAGTAGTTATATTAACTGATTTAAGGATCAAATGAAATCTGAGGATCTTACCGAGAAGAATACCCAACTGTCTCGGGGCTGCAAGAGTGCAAAGCCCAACTTGAGGCCGCATTATGCGGCGCAGGAGGAAACACAAGGACCTCTCCCAGTAACGCATTATTTTAGAAGGATAAGTAGCATTTGGCCTTTGTGCAAGTCTAAAAACGACGTTGCAGGTGCTGCGGACAAGATCCGGACAGGCAAGAACTTCGCGCCAACTAAAGGCGGCGAGAGGTGCTTGCATAAGGTGCAGCATGAAAGGAACAAGCTCCAGGATGCCCATGCCCAGCTTGGAGAAGAGCTGAAAGGCGTTAGGGCGAGCTGTCGGGCTCCGTTAAGGAGAATCAGCGGCTTCGTCGCGGCATATATAGTAGTGCTTGAGCGAACTCCTTTGAAAAGAAGAGTTCGGCGAGGAAGTCAATTTGATGTAATATGTCGTAGG
The DNA here is from genome assembly GCA_021605205.1 of Aegilops longissima. Lineage (NCBI taxonomy): Eukaryota > Viridiplantae > Streptophyta > Magnoliopsida > Poales > Poaceae > Aegilops > Aegilops longissima. Next base: position 288,014,345 of record CM038680.1, read on the forward strand.
TATGCTCACAGTGTCGCCTCTGGAGGAGATGCTCGTAACAACGGGTGATCAACTTCCCGGTTGTTGCAATTGATCGAGCGAGTTCGGCGGGCTATGAGCGGCGCCATCCAGGCGTTATGGCCAGCCTTCTCCGTGCAGGGTCTTGGGAGCTTGCGGAGAAGCTGCGAGGAGTGCAACAGCGCTTCCATTTATGGAAGATTTCGCCTGCCGCCAAGGTGCCGTGGAGGCTGGGCCATGGTAAAGACGCGGTACAAGAAGGCGGATCCCAACCACATGGCGAAGTCGGACTGTGGGGCCTCATGGGAAGGAGATCCTGTGAGTTTAGTATACGCCAACTTGAGTTGGCATAAAATTTTCCCAACAGATCATAAATTAGACAGCCCGTTAGACGGATTGAAGAAGAATACAATCACCGATTTGACAATGTATTGCAAAATGACATACAAAATGCCTTCTAGCCGGATTGTAGATCGCTTTTCTTTGCCGACCTTTTCGCCGACCTCGGGACCCTAGAGTCCGGTGTGTCCGAATACCCTCTCGGCTATAAAACAACCGGGGTATGCATGGAGACCAAAGCGTAGGGGTCATCGATGCTTTATCGCACAAGTGCCCAACTAGTTATGTTATATTACATGGTTAGTAAGAAACATCTTCCGGGAGAATAGTTCCGTTAAGGGTTCCTTTCCATTGGGGTGGCATGCCCTAAAGTGCATGTCCGGACTGCGAATAAAGCGAAAAACATCTGGGGCAGATAAATAAGTGGATAAAAATCATCTTTTAAGTCACCGACTGAATATTCCCTTAAGAACGCTTAGCTTCGGCTTCACCCAGTCCGAGGTACACATCCGCTGACCCGCAAGAATAATCGCAGAGGTGCTCCCTTTACCTCCTAGCCGAACAATCGGGAACGTAGGGGTAAGCACAGGAGCCAGGCAACCCAGCTTGGCCAAAACTTAAGTCATATCGATGCATATAATGGTGAATAAAAGGTACATGTGGAGGCTTGACACATGTGCTGGGCATAAAGCCCGTATAATTAAGCTTCTGGTAAAGAAGCCCCTAGGTATAATGAGTGCGGGTAGCACATCAATTGTGCGCGAACGTTGCGCGGGTAAAGCCCTTTAAGGCTTGGATGAATAGGTTTGAGAAGAAAAAGATGAACAAAAGGCAGCTGAAATAAATAAAAGAAAAATTTTGGACGGGGGAAGGGGACGAACTCTTAGTCCGGCGCTAGGCATAGAATCGCCGGAGGCGGGCTGCGTTCCATGGGTTCGGCTCGAGTCGGTTATCCGATGCATTTCGTAGACGATACACTCCGCGGTCAAGACTTGATCAATGATGAAGGGCCTTCCCATTTGGGCTTGAGCTTGTCCTTTTTCTTGTCCGTGAGCGAGAACCAGTTCGCCAACGTTGTAAGTCTTGGCCCGTATTTCTCGCTTTGGTATCTTCGAGCCTGCTGTTGATAGAATGCGGAACGAGCCTTGGCGACGCCGCGCTCTTCCTCAATGTGTCCAAGCTGTCCCGCCGATCCAACTCGGCTTCTCTTTCTTCGTACATGCGCACTCGAGGTGAGTCATGAATGATGTCGCAGGCAAAACTGCTTCGCGCCGTACACCATAAAAATGGTGTGAATCCGGTGGTACGGTTAGGCGTTGTCCGCAGCCCCAGTCGGATTCGAGCTCCTCTACCCAAAGTCGTGTCGATTTCGTAAGGGACCGCACTAGTCCGGGTTTGATGCCGCCATTATGAGACCATTTGCTCGCTCCACTTGACCGTTGGTTTGAGGATGATAGATCAGCGTAATCGAGCTTGATGCCCATATTTTTGCACCATGATTTAACCTCGTCGGCGGTGAAGTTCGTGCCGTTATCGGTGATGATGCTGTGGGGACACCATAACGGTGTACTACCCCGGATATAAAGTCTATCACTGGTCCGGACTCTGCCGCTTTAACTGGCTTGGCCTCTATCCATTTGGTGAATTTATCCACCATGACCAATAGGTACCTTTGCTTGTGGGTTCCCCTTTAAGTGGTCCAACCATGTCAAGCCCCTGCACCGCGAACGGCCGTGTAATTGGTATAGTTTTGAGGGCGGTGGGTGGCATATGGCTCTAATTAGCAAAGAGCGACAACCGACGCATCTTTGGACTAAGTCTCGGCATCCGCTCGAACCGTCGACCAAGAAAATCCTGTGCGGAATGCCTTTCCTACAAGGGCCCGAGCTGCGGCGTGGTGTCCGCCTAGTCGGCATGAATTTCAGCCAGAGGTTTCGCCCTTCCTCTTGGAGATACACCTTTGAAGGACTCGGTTGTGCTTTTCTTATAAAGTTCTCCCTCATAGACCTTGTAGGCTTTTGATCGCCGGATAATGCAACATTTTGGTCTTCGGGAAGCTCCTGCCTAAGCAAGTAGGCGAGGAATGGTTCTGTCCACGGGGCAATTACTGCCATTATGTCGTGGGCGGAAGGTGTTATGTCATCGGCTGGATCGCCGGTTGGTGTGGCTTGTTCCGGATTGTTAGTTACGGACTCCTCTTCCCATAGTACGGATGGCTTGAAGAGCCGTTCTAGGAAGATGTTAGGAGGGACAGCGTCGCGTTTTGCGCCAATGCATGCCAGTACGTCGGCCGCTTGGTTGTTATCCCGGGTGACGTGATGGAATTCAAGTCCTTCGAACCGGGCTGACATTTTGAGGACAGCGTTGCGATATGCTGCCATTTTTGGATCTTTGGCGTCAAAGTCTCCGTTTATTTGGGATATTGCGAGGTTTGAGTCCCCGCGCACCTCTAGGCGTTGAATGCCCATGGAGATTGCCATCCGGAGGCCGTGTAAAAGGGCCTCGCATTCGCTGCGTTGTTAGAGTCCGTGTACATTATCTCAAGGACATATTGACTGTGGTCTCCGGTTGGGGACGCTAATACGATGCCAGCCCCATCCGCTAACATTTTGGAGCCGTCGAAGTGCATAATCCAATTGGAGTATCGCCGTATTCTTTAGGGAGTCCGCCGGTCCATTCAGCGACAAAGTCAGCCAAAACTTGAGACTTGATAGCTCGCCGAGGTTTGTAAGATATATCAAATGGTAAGAGCTCAATGGCCCATTTTGCAATCATGCCCGTCGCGTCGCGGTTGTTTATAATGTCGTTTAGTGGTACTTCAGAGGCCACTGTTATCGAACACTCTTGAAAGTAGTGTCGGAGCTTCCGGGATGCCATAAACACCGCGTACGCTATCTTCTGATAGTGCGGGTAACGGGACTTGCAAGGGGTTAACACAGTGGATACGTAGTATACTGGTTTTTGAAGAGGGAATTTATGCCCTTCGCTTCTCGTTCGACGACGAGTACCGCTTACAACTTGATGCGTAGCTGCGATGTATAACAACATTGGTTCGCCCAGTTGGGCGCAGCCAGACCGGATTTGTTGCCAATATGGCCTTTATTTCTTCGAGTCCGCGGTGGCAGCATCCGTCCACTCGAAGTGTTCGTGTGCCCGAGGAGGCGATAGAGGGTAATGCCTTTTCTCCTAGACGGGAGATAAAGCGGCTTAGAGCCGCCACGCATCCGTCAATTTTGTATTTGCTTGAGGTCTTTTGGGATATCTAGCTGTGACAGGGCTCGGATCTTGGCTGGGTTTGCTTCAATTCCTCTACCGGATACGATGAAGCCCAGCAGCTTTCCAGCTGGTACGCCGAAAACACATTTTTCCGGATTCAGCTTGATGTCATATGCTCTAAGGCTGTCGAAAGTGAGCCTCAAGTCGTCTACTAGAGTTTTGACGTGTTTGGTTTTGACGACTACGTCGTCCACATATGCCTCTACTGTTTTGCCGATCTGGGTAGCCAGACATGTCTGAATCATGCGCTGATATGTTGCGCCGGCGTTTTTAAGTTCGAAGGGCATCGTGTTGAAGCAGAATGGTCCATATGGAGTAATGAATGCTGTTGCGGCTTGATCCGCTTCTGCCATCTTGATTTGATGATAGCCGGAGTATGCGTCCGTGAAGCACAATGAATCGTGCCTGCGGTGGCATCGATGATTTGGTCGATGCGGGGGGGAAGGATCCTTTGGGCAGGCCTTATTTAGGTCTTTGAAATCGACACATAGGCGCCAGGATTTGTCCTTCTTTGGTACCATCACCAAGTTTGCTAGCCAATCCGGTGCTTGATATCTCGATGAATCCGGCTTCAAGAGCTTGGCTAGCTCTTCTCCCATTGCCTGTCTTTTGGGTTCGAAAATCGTCAAGAGCCTGTTTGATGGCTTGAATCCTTTTAGGATGTTTAGGCTGTGTTCTGCCAATCTGCGTGGGATTCCGGGCATATCCGATGGGTGCCAGGCAAAAATGTCCCAATTTTCCCGAAGGAATTCTCGCAGTGCGGCGTCTACATCAGGGTTCAATTGTGCCCCGATGGAGGCCGTCTTCGTGGGAGTCCGTTAGGTGGACCTGGAATTTGACTATTTCATCCGCTGGTTTAAAAGAGGTGGACTTGGATCTTTTATCAAGTATCACATCGTCCCTGTTCACCGTGGAGCGCATCGCGGTGAGTTCCTCGGCCGCTAGGGCTTTGGATAGTGCCTCGAGGGCTAGTGCGGCTGTCTTGTTTTCGGCGCGGAGTGCTATGTCCGGATCACTAGCGAGAGTGATAATTCTGTTGGGACCGGGCATTTTAAGCTTCATGTACCCGTAATGGGGTATAGCTTGAAAAATTGTGAATGCCTCTCGTCCTAATAGAGCATGATATCCGCTGCTGAATGGGGCCACTTGAAACGTGACCTCCTCGGACCTATAATTGTCCGTGAGCGAACACTACGCCCAGCGTGATTTTTCCTGTGCAGCATGCTTCCCGGTGGGATTATTCCTCTAAAGGTTGTGCTGCTTCGCTCAATGCGGTTCCATCTATTTCCATTTTTCGAGGGTTTCCTCATAGATGAGGTTTAGTCCACTGCCGCCATCCATGAGTACTTTAGTAAGGCGAAAGCCGTCTACTATTGGTGAAAGTGCGTTATATCGACTAGAGGGGGGGTGAATAGGCGATTTTTGTGAATTTTACAAATTCTTCGCTGAGGAATTTGCCGGTGAGGAAATTCCTTAGCGAAGAAATACATGCAGCGGAATAAGTACTCAGAAGTAAGCATAACAGATTACAAGCATAGTCATCATGATGAAATGAAGACACTCACAGAGTACCGAAAGCGTAATCACAGGATAACACAAGATGAAGACAAACAGACTGAAGAAATTGAACTGAGGAAATTGAGAAAGTCTTCAGTCAAAGTCTTCAAACACAGATATGAATAAAACACTCAACACAGTAATGAGGAAATGAAAGGGTTGAGGAAATAGAACCAGTTAGGTTGGTGAAGACAATGATTTGGTAGACCAGTTCCAACTGCTGTCTCGGTTGTACGTCTGGTTGGAGCGGCCGAGTATTTAAACTCGAGGACACGCAGTCCCGACACCCGATCATTGAAAGCACGCAGCTCGGACACCAAGTCCTCACCGTATTCTCCTTGAACTAAGGTCACGCAGACCTCGTCCAATCACTCGTGGTAAGTCTTCAGCGACTTCAAACCTTCACATACTTGGTCACTCGGCGATCCACAATTCCTCTTGGATGCTCTAGACCGTGACGCCTAACCGTCTGGAAGAAGCATAGTCTTCAAAGGTAAAAGCGCCGGATCCACGCTGGATCAATTTCTTCATGATGCTCAATCACTTTGGGTTTGTTGGGGTTTGGTTTTGGGATTTTCCTCACTTTTGGTTTTTCCTCACTTGATGATTTTCGCTCAAATTCCTCGGAGGATGGGTTGCTCTCAAATGACAAGTGTCAAGTTCTTCTCGAGCAGCCAACCAACTAGTGGTTGTAGGGGCGGCTATTTATAGCCTAGGGAGCAGCCCGACATGATAAGACATAAATGCCCTTCAATGATATGACCGTTAGGTGGAGATATTTTGGGACAGGTGGCGATAGCAGCAGAACGGTCGGAAATTGGAATATCAAATTCCTCGTATTATCATGTTCCTCATCAGTAGGCAATTCAAGACTGGCGAATTCCTAACTCCTCGCCGAATAAATTCCAAAGGACTGAAGAGCTTCGTCTCATCACATCAAGAAATTGACTGATCTGTATGAGATTTCCAAAAGCTTCACTCAAGGGATTGGTAGGTGTAGGATTTTGAGTTGAGCATCAAATGGAAATTTTTCCTTAGTATTTCCTCGACCCCCTTTAACAAAGACGGTGTTTCCTATGACTCAAGAAAGAGAAAATGAAACTACGAAAACAAAAGTCTTCACGCTTCATGTTCCTCAAATGAATACCAAGTCTTCAAGGTCACACCAATTTCTTCACTTTCAAAGTCTTCGAAAGTCTTCGAATATCAAATTCTTCATTGAAGAAATTCATTTTAGGGTCGACTTTCATCGTAAATATCAAACTCCTCATAGACTTATAGACCTGTGTACACTCACAAACGATTAGTTACTTAACCTATAAGTCTTCAATACACCAAAATCACTAAGGGGCACTAGATGCACTTACAATCTCCCCCTTTTTGGTGATTGATGACAACATAGGTTAAGTTTTCAACGGGGATAAATATATGAAGTGTAAACACTAATAATGAGGAATTTGATTGCAAGATATAGAAGAACTCCCCCTGAAGGTGTGCATAGTGAGGAAATTGCTTTTGAGGCAATGCACATTTGAAGAATTGAATCATGGAGATCTCCCCCTATATCTTGTAATTCATACACGCATTTAACATATAGTATGAGGAATTTGAAATGCATGATGAAATATGGTGCTTGATGATATGCAGAGCATGCAAAATAATGCATAAAGAGCATAACAAGGATCAACGATATCAACACTATCGTAATCGAGCATAGAGCAAAAGCATAATGCATCAAAAGTATCAAAGCACCATCGGGTTTAAGATTACAACTCGATCCAATAAAAGGTTTCGGAAGAACGAGAGTTGTAACTTAATAAAATATTGTATATAGACAAAAACGAGACCCGCTTGAAGACTAACTCAAATTTCTCCCCTTTGTCATCGAATGACCAAAAGGATCGGCGAGGACTAACGCTCTTGAAGAATTTCAAGTTGAAGACGGAGCGCCAAAGATTGTCGGGTTGTTCGTCAAGTAGGACCAGCAGCAGTGTCTTCCAAATCTTCATTTTCATCAAGTCGCGAGATGAAGAATAGGAGCTGGCCACCAAGGAAGGAACTTTGACCTTCTTGAATTTCTTCGAGGAGGTGCGGACCAGTCAAATTCTTCCTTGAGTCCCATTGATTGCGTTCTTCTTCATTGTAGACATGTGAAAGAACAGCCCAAAGCGCTTGAAGGTTTCATGAAGATAGTAGTGGTTTTTCTTCACCGCATTGTGAGTTGAGGTCAGTTGTAAAGAAGAGTACCAAACCGACGTTTGACCCACTTGTGATTGCGATCAACCTTCCGATGAAGACCGAGGAGTAACTCACGATCACCATCACCACAGGTGCGATAGCTTGAGGACTATGCTTAATCGAGGTATTTGTCTTTGAGTCATGTGTGGCGAGTCATCATTGGTGGAGTAGGATGTCTTTGCTAAACTGTCCATCCAATGGACGAATGCCTTCATCTATCACAGCAGCAGCCTTTCCCTTTTCATCACCGAGGCAATTGGCCGCTTGAGGACTTCAATCGAGGCGTGTAGCTGCAGTGGTTCAAAGTGTCGACTTTGTAATTCAGTGAAGATCTTGACCGATGAATCTCATAATCCAAGGCGCATAAGGCTTCAGCTCAAAAGGTGACATGGCAATGTTAGCGAGTCCTCATGAAGAAATCATGGAAATTGACGGAACGCCATGGATGATGTTGAAAAGCATATTCTTCATGATGCCAACGACTTCTTCATCATTCGAGTCGTGGCCCTTGATAGGACTCATAGTCTTCGCAAAATTCGATAGACTGTTCGAGGCACATATAATAATTCCTTGACGAGGAATTTGGTCCTTGAGCTTGCCTTGGTTTCAAAGGCTTCATCAAGACTTGCATATAGTGATTTGAAAGTTCCTTTTCTTCATAGATGCGACGAGCACCATCAATCGGAGGATCGAGTGGAAGGCGCGAAGCAATTCACTTGCTTTGGTGCCTTGTAGTGGGTGTTTTCGGTCATCCAATCCAAGACCCATGAAGTCACATCTTCAGCGTCTCCGTGATGTGAAGGGTTGCATAGAATCAAGAATTAGCTCTTCATTCCAATCACAAATATCGGTGCAAAAGTTTAGAAGACCTGCATCGTGAAGAACACTTAGGACGGGCTCAAAGCTCGGCAAATGACTCCATATCCACATGAGGAATATGAGCATGATCAAGATTTTGTCCTTGTTGAAAAGCACCGAGGAATAGAAGTTGGCTTGACGGCAGTCCGTAGCGCCTCTTCCTAATCCGAGCGTAATCATAAGGATTATATTCATGAAGAACACATGCTCAAGAAAGAAATCTTCAGCCTTGAACTTTTGTTTGGTTGAGAACGGATTCTTCTGCTTTGGCGAGAGGGTGTCGCTTAGTTGCATCACCACCTCGTGAATCGTAAGTTCAGGTTCTTCACTTGAGGAATTTCTTGATCCTCAACTTGTGCAAATCGAGGATTTTCAGCAGCAGCAGCAGTTTCATCGGCGCTAGTGGCTGGAATTTCTTCATGCACGTAACCGTGGGTTGATTTTCTTGAGTCTATCTGGACACTGTGCGGTGGAGTGAGGAACTTGTTGAAGCGGGTGAAGAGCGGAGTATTGGGATGCTGACTTTCCCAAAAGTCATCATTGATTACCGGAGTGGTGCATCCAATATCCACATCTTCATTTTCAATTTCCTCAATACCAGCTTGAGGAATTTCATGGTCCGATGAGGAATGACTGGGGTTGAAGGGATTGCTTCCACTTCAATTTCTTCATCAATTTTCTCGACGAAGCAGAGATTGATGTTCTTCATCGATCCGTTGGCACCACATATTCTTCTCCAAAAGGAACTACTTCCTTTGATGGTATGGAGGAAATTGGAATAGCATCAATTGGGTTTTCAACGGAGCTGGTCATTGGCTTCATTTTCTTGCAATCGAAGAATCGACGCAGCTGATGCTTTCCTTTTCTTCACAGCAGCTCGCTCAAGCCTTTTGTTTTCTTCACATCGAAGCGGATGGAAGAATTGGAGTTGGAGTTGGCGCAGGAGGAGCCGAGGAATTTGGTGCAGTTTCTTCAGAGCAACGATGCAGCCCTGTCTTGAGTAATTTCTTGAGCGCACCACTAGTGGGTGCCTGGCGAGTTTCTTCAGGTGGCTGGAATTTCTTCATCAGCCTGGATCAGCATTTTCTTCAGCAGTCGAGCTTCAGCGTTCTTGGCATTTTCTTCATGAGGCTGAGCAGAGGCTTCACCGAGGATTTTCATGTTGCATGTGCAGCAACAGCCAGTGAGCTTCTTCGTCGATCGACAAATCTGGTCTTGACTACTTGCCAATCAGCATAGTATGTGTCAAAGTCCTTGCCGAGGTTCTGAATTTCAGTTTGATTTGAAGGAGTTCCTCGTGTGTCATCTTGACAACATTTTCTTCGTGAACCTTCCTTCCTGTATTGAGCCTTCTTGATTTCCTTCGCCTTCTCGAACTTCCATTTTCTTCAGCAATGAAGTGAGTCAACATATGACTTTGACCAGGTGTCAAAGGAAGATCGAGCGAGGGGTATTGGGATCATTGTGCCGAGGTCGATGAAATCGAGGACTTTCTTCGGTCCAAAAGCGAGGCACAGATGTTCCCTTGGCTCTTGCGGCTCTAACTTGGCGGTCTCGATGATTTCTTCAAGTTCTTCATCGATGCCTCATCATCGATGGCACGTGGACTACAAGCTGTTTCTTCCTTGGGCTAGGCCGAGGACCACGCCCATTGTTGCTTTTGTCTTCAGCAGAGTCGGGCGGATGAAGAATTGAGAGCAGCCGAGGAATTTGCAGAGATGCTGAGGCAATTGAAAACCAGCAGTCCTTTGACAAGTAGCTAGATGCACAGAACTCAAGGTTTGGGCGGAGCAGTTGAGGACTTTGATGGAACAGTAGTGGTGTGAGGAATTTGTCTTGAGGAATTTGCTCGGAGGAGCTGCCGAGAACTTGGCCGTGAGGGCACGATGAAGAAGCACTTGGCTTATTAGCGCACTTCTTTTGCATCGATTTCCTCGGTTTGACCGAGACCTCGATGGCGCAGCAGCGGCGTAATCCTCATTGAATTTCTTCACCGCTTCTTTGCTTGCTTAGCCAACTTTGCTTGGCGTTTAGCCCACTCATCGGAAAGTCCTCACCGCGTTTGACGCTAGTGGGATCAGCTATTTGGCCTGGTGCCAAAGGAGCTCTTGGGCATGGAGGATTTAATGCTAATTTCTTCATGTACTTAGGTGTTACATATCGGTATTCCTTCCATTCCCGTGCCCATCTCCGCTCAATCTTCTGATACGCACCTTGCGTTGATTTTTGCTTTCCTCATCGGTGTCAATAGTCAGCATATATTTCTTCGAGGATTTCAATGCTGTCATGACCTCGTGTTTCTTTCCTCCCTTCTGCGGCTTCTTACCATCGCCATTTTCTTCAGTTGAGGAAATTGAACAATTGAGTTCTCTCAAGAAGTGTGCAGTTTTTCTTCGAGGAACGCTGCAAATGAGTTAAGTTGATGAGAACCTAGGGATTCAGCAAAGGACATTTGTACCGTGAACATAGTATAGGTGCGAGGAATTTGAAGAGGTCATATGCGTTCTCGGAGGGTTTTCAAAAGAACAAGTTTGAGGATTTTGACCAGATGAGCCTTGAAGAATTTCAATAAGCGTTCTTTATCTTAGGTTCCAGAGTTGTATAGATCGAAGATCCACACAATTGAGGAATCTTGAAGAAAATCATTGCTTAGAGAAATGAGTCAAGAGATTTGAGGTGTTCATATGTGTGAGGAATTTGAAGTAAACACCTTTGAAGAATTTGAAGAAGATTTGAGAATCAAAGCGAGTAATAAAAGTAACTTTTAATTTACCCGAAGTGAAGAACACAACGAACTGAGATGAACAGTTGAGAAGTTCGTCCGTTCAGATCTTCTCCGCCCTAACTTGGCAGAGGAAATCAGCTACGGCGACGGCGGAGTGAAGAAATTCCACGGTCGGCGCGAGTACGTCGGCGAAGAGGTCAAGGCAGTGAAGCTTTTCCTCACCGGCGATGATGGAGTAGCGGCGGCGTAGGTTTTGAGGAGCTCGAGCGGGGGGAGAGAGAGGTCGAGCGAAGTAAAAGGAGTGAGGAAGGAGAGAGGGTATTTATAGCCACGGTGAAAACGGCTCGTCCAAGATTTAGGACGAACGTGCCTGACCGCTTCCTTCTCACGACATGTGTCACCCACGTCATGTGTAGTGGAGATCGTGTGCGATCGTGGGTGGATATAATAATGCATCGTGGGATGCGGAACGGTTTGAGCGGTAAAATCAAGTTTGGATAAGATTCGTTTTAAAAGTTCCGTTCGCAATTTCTTCACTATCAAGGACACAATGAAGAATTTGAACGAGTTTCAAAGTAGAACGCACATGAAGAATTTGTGAATGGATTGGGTTGAGTATAGCATAGAGGGAAGGGTCCGATCACATTCACTTAGCGAAAAAGCGACTTGAAGAAATAGCCATAAGTGAATGTCTTTGAGAGGACATAAATCCATATATATATATAGCCAATGAAGAAAACGACGGAAACAGTGAAGAATTTGCAAAGTTGAAGAATTTGAAAAACTGAAGAATTTGAAAAACAAGAATTTCAAAACTCAAGAATTTCAAAAGCGAGGAAAACTCAAATTGAAGATTTTCAACTTTGGTGGTGGCGTGACTCACCAGATAAGAATGATGATTTCAGACACAGCGTACAATTGTCGTGGGGTTCTCGAGAATCAAATTCTTCATTAATTTCTTCACATTTAGAGTGTTATTCTTCATTGATTGAAGAAAACGTTTCTTCATGTGTTGCACATCTAAGTCATCAATTTTGCATAAGTGTTAGGATGTGTGTCCTTTTCAAAGAACATTCAAGATTCTAAGATATTTAGCTCACACCGCAACTTGCTAAATCTCTTCTCATCCAAGGGCTTAGTGAAGATATCAGCTAGCTGTTCTTCGCCTTCACGTGCTCGATGGAGATGTCGCCTTCAACACATGATCACGAAGAAAATGATGACGAATTTGAATGTGCTTTGTCTTCGAGTGCTGAACTGGTTGTGAGCAATCTTGATGGCACTCTCATTGTCACAATGAGAGGCACATTCTTCACGTTGATGCCGTAGTCCTTGAGGGTTTGCTTCATCCATAGTAATTGAGCACAACACGAGCCAGCAACAATGTATTCAGCTTCCGCGATGGACGGTGATACAGTTCTGCTTTCTTCGAGGACCAATGCACCAAAGATCGTCCGAGGAAATGACAAGTACCGATGTTGACTTGCGATCCACACGATCACCAGATAGTCGAGTCGTAATATCCAATGAGATCAAAAGTAGAGCCCTTGGGGTACCATAATCCTAGTGTTGGTGTGTGAGCTAGATATCAAGAATATGCTTCACAGCCTTATGGTGTGATTCCTTCGTGTAGCTTGAAATCGGGCACACATGCAAACACTAAGCATTATATCTGGCCTAGATGCACATAAGTACAATAAAGAACCAATCATGGAGCGGTATACCTTGTGATCAAGTCAATACCATTTTCATCAAGCATAGATGGCCATTTGTGGGCATAGGAATTTTGACACCTTTGCAATCTTGCATGCGAATTTCTTCAGACATCTTTGAGGTATTTCTCCGAGATATGAATATGCCATTGTGTTGTTGATTAATTTGAAGACCTAAGAAGAATTTCAACTCTCCCATCATAGACATTTGATATTCTTCACTCATCATATAGGCAAATTCATCACTATAACGTTGGTCAAGACAGCCAAAGATAATATCATCAACATATATTTGGCACACAAACAGTTCACCATCATAAGATTTAGTAAAGAGAGTAGGGTCGAGTGAACGGGTGTGAAGCCATTCTTCACGAAGAATTCCTTCAATGTATCATACCACGCCGAGGGGCTTGCTTGAGGCCATAGAGGGCCTTATTTAGTCTCAAGACTTTGTCGATTCTTTGGATCTTCAAAACACTGGGGTTGAGCAACATATACTTCTTCCTCAAGCTTACCATTGAGGAATGCACTTTTCACATCCATTTGATATAAAGTGATATTGTGATGGTTAGCATAGGCGAGTAATATGCTAATAGACTCAAGTCTAGCAACAGTGCAAAAGTTTCATCAAATCAATTCCTTCAACTGCGTGTAGCCTTGAGCTACTAGTCGTGCCTTATTCCTCACCACAAGACCATTTTCATCTTGCTTGTTGCGGTAGATCCACTTTGTGCCAATGATATTATGCTTGCGAGGATCTGGACGTTTGACCAGTTCCCACACGTTGTTGAGCTCGAATCGATGTAATTCTTCTTGCATGGCCTGAATCCACTCGGCTCGAAATGCTTCATCTACCTTAGTGGGCTCTGTGATAGAGACAAAAGCATAGTGCCCACAAAAGTTAGATAAATGTGAAGCTTTTGAGCGAGTGAGAGGACTGGCGCTTCAATGTCATCGATGATCTTGTCAACTTGCACTTCTTTTGCAACGCGAGGATGAGCTGGTTGTCTTCGAGGAATTTGATCATTTTCCTCGGCACCATTTTCTTCAAAGATTATCTTCAGTGCATCACCGACGTTCTTCGCGTCAGGGATGAATTCTTCAGCAGTTTCTTCAAGAGGAATGACATCCTCGCTTGCCTTGAACCTGATAGAATCCTCGGTGCTGGTTCGCCTAACACGAAGGTAGGTGCTCTCTTTGCGAGCCATTAGTTTCATCGAACCGCACATCTACAAAGTCAACAATCTTGTGAAGTGCGATGTTGAAGACTCAGAGGTGTGCGAGTCCTTTCCGTAACCAAGCATAAAACCTTCATGTGCTTTCGGTGCAAATTTAGAGGTGTGGTGAGGATCTCTAATCCAGCATTTAGCAATCAAGACTTTGAAATAACTTACATTGGGTTTCTTGTCGTGAGGAGTTCATAGGCGTCTTCTTGAAGAATTTGTGAAGATATACTCTGTTGATGATGTGGCACGCAGATCAATTGCTTCAATCCGAAACGACTAGGCGCTTTGTATTCATCAAGCATAGTGCGAGCCATCTCAACAAGAGTTCTGTTCTTGCGCCCACGACGCCATTTTGCCGAGGAGTATAAGGAGCAGATAACTCATGAGTAATACCAAGTTCATCAAGATAATCCTCAAGTCCGAATTCTTGAACTCAGTTCCATTGTCACTCCCGATGTGCTTGATCTTCACACCAAAGTTGGTTGAAGCCCTCGAGGAAAATCGTTTGAAGATTTCCTGCACTTGATTTTTGTAAGTAACAATGTGTACCCATGTGTAGCGAGAGTAATCATCAACAATAACAAAGCCATATAGTGATGCATCATTAGTGACGGCTGAGTAATGATTGGGACCAAAGAGGTCCATGTGAAGCAATTCGAAGGGACGAGTAGTGGTCATGATAGTCTTCGCTGGATGCTTGGCCTTGGTCATTTTTCCAGCTTCACAGGCACCGCATAAGTGATCCTTGAGGAATTTGACATTTCAATGCCAATGACATGCTTCTTCTTCGCAAGCGTGTGCAAATTCCTCATGCCTGCGTGACCAAGTCGTCGATGCCATAGCCAGCCTTCTGAAGCTTTTGCAAGTAGACACACGGCTGGTTGTGGTCCTGTGGAAAAATCAACAATATACAAGTCTCCTCTCCTAAAGCCTTCAAGACTTTGGAATTGTCGACTTCCATAATCACAACACAACGATACTTGCCAAAGATAACAACCATATCAAGATCACAAAGCATTGAGACCGACATGAGGTTATATCCTAAAGACTCAACAAGCATGACTTTGTCCATGTGCATGTCCTTAGAGATAGCAACCTTACCAAGTCCCAATACCGACTTTTGCCTTTGTCAAGAAAGATGATATGCTTCAGATGTGACGGTGATAAGGGAGCATCCATCAATAGATTCTTGTCACCAAATATGTGATTTGTACATCCACTATCGAGAACCCACTCGGTGGCTTTGGGTTGATCATCCTGCAGATGAATTAGTACAACTTACGATCTCATATACTTCATCGGTGAAGAATATGATATCAAGTTCATCGATGAATTTCATCACCAAGATTTAGATAAGCAAGATGAGGACGTGTGAAATGAAAGTTCATTTCATCATGATTAGCTGCGTCCTTTCGAGCATTTTGTCGGGCCCCAAAGAAATTCTTGAGACGTTTAAGACACGCCCGAGACCTGACCCTACGAGAAGAGATTAGTTCTTTTCTTCACCACCCACATCTCAAGGGGTGGCAAAGAGTTCATCACTCTGCGAGCACCATATGAGAATGGTGGCATAGAGGCCAAACCATTTCGTTTCACATAAGAGGGGTTAGGGTAAGCATATGAATAAGCGAGAGAAATTCTTCGAGGACTTATGAACATATTGGTTTGAAGAATAATGCATATTCATAGCCCTTAGCTCTACCTCAAAACAGAGTTGTTAGCACGATGATAATCATATGAGGACTTTGATCCTTTTGAGGAATTTGATCCACGTGAGGAATTTGGTCCGTATGAGGACTTGGATCCATATGAAGAATTTTGTCCATATGAAGAATTTGATCTGGGGTTCCTTTTCTTCACGGTGTGGTGTCATGAGGACATTCACTTGAAGACTTTCAAGACATTTCTTGGGAACCCAGATTTTCTTCATAGGAGGACCGTTCTCGCAGCTTAGTGCCAACATATCTAGCAAATACTTCACCATTCTGATTTTTGAACAGTTTATAGTTTGAGTCAAATGACTCATCATCGTAATGAGGAAATTCACATGTAAAGCCAGATAAGGTGGATGGATCAACTGGAGGTCCCTTTGCAGCAACCCATGAGGTTTTGGGATACCGCTCAAAGCTTCCAAAGACGCTCCATCAAGATTGAGTTTCCTCTCAAAGGCAATACCCTCTTTCCTAGGGTTCTGTTGAGGATCTGCTTTTAAGCACATCACAAAGAGTCGATGCCCTTTGAGGCTTTTGTACATGCCTGTCATGTACAATTCCTTCAACCTGCATCGTCGGTGATACTAGCAATGTCCTCGGTGAGGAATTAGTGATAGCAGAGGCAGGTGAAGAATTTGTAACAGTTGAAGCATTTGAACATTCAGTGAAGAATTAGCGATTCACGCTCAATGCACTTTAAGCATGGAGGAACAAATTCTTCTTGAGAAGCGCTGATTTGTTGAGCAAGTAATGAATCGCGCTCCTTCAAGATCTTCATAACTCGCTCTTAGCTTCTCAAGATCTTGCTTTCTTTGAAGAAATTCATAAGAAAGTTTCTCATGATCGATAAGAGAGTGTTATGATGACCTTGAAGGCTGTCAAGCCTAGACCGAACTTCTCAAGATTTTCATCGGGGCTTGAGTGCGATCCATTTCTTCACCTAACATATCATCACTCTTATCTAGCATGTTTTGAACCTTTTCAAAAGCCCTTTGTTGTTTTATAGCAATCTTAGCAAGTTTAGAGTAGCTGGGCTTGAGATCCTCATCGATTCATTTTCACTAGATTCAGAGGAGGTGAAATTGAGTACCTTGGCACCTTTTGCCATGAAGCAATAGGTGGGGCGTAGTCATCATTTTCCTCATCAGGTTTGTCGGTGGAGTCAGTTTCTTGATGTTGAAGATGGACTTGCTAACATAAGCGATAGCAAGAGCCATACTAGCCACACCAGATTCGGATTCTTCAGACTCCTCCTCTTCCTCATTTTCCTCAGATTCAGCTTCAGAGTCCATTTCCTTGCCAATGAATGCCCGAGCCTTTTTGGAGCTGCTCTTCTTGTGAGAAGAAGGCTTTGAGGATTTTGATGATGAAGATTTTGATGATTTCTTCTTCTTCTTCACGCCATCGAGGCTGTAATCCTTGTGTTTCTTCTTCTTCAATTCCTTTTCCCATCGAGGACAATCTTGGATATAGTGACCAGGTTTCTTGCATTTGTGGCAAAGTCTTCGCTTATAGTCACTAGATGAGGAATCACTTTGCTTCTTGAGGATTTTCCAAAACGACCACGCCTTGTGAATTTCTGGAATTTCTTCACGAGCGATGCTAGCTCTCGCCAAATTCTTGAGATCTCCAAGGCTACTACCAGATTCTTCACTCTCGATTCAGATTCAGCCTTGGCCTTTAGGGCACGTGTTCTTCCATAGCCGAACCATAGAGATCTCTCTTTTGAAGTCGGAACTCGTGAGTATTTAGCCTTTCGAGGATATCAGCAGGATCAAGAGACTTGTAGTCAGCTCGTTCTTGTATCATCAGTGCCAGAGTGTCAAATGAGGAATCAAGCGATCTTAGCAATTTCTTCACCACCTCATGGTCGGTGATGTCAGTGGCACCCAGTGCTTGAAGCTCATTTGAGATGTCAGTGAGGCGATCGAAGGTTTGTTGAACATTTTCGTTGTCGAGTCTTTTGAAGCGGTTGAAGAGATTCCGAAGAACATCAACTCGAGAGTCACGCTGAGTTGAAACACCTTCATTTACTTTGGACAGCCTGTCCCATATGAGTTTGGCAGATTCCAAAGCACTCACTCTTCCATATTGACCTTTGCTCAGATGGCCACATATGATATTCTTCGCTTGAGAATCGAGTTGCTTGAATCTCTTCATATCAGCATCATTCAGAGAGGGTGTGACTGAGGAAACACCTTTTGTCACAACATACCAGAGATCGTTGTCAATTGCTTCAAGATGCATTCGCATTTTGTTCTTCCATGAGGGTAGTCCGTCCCATCGAAGGTAGGACACCCTCTGAGACCTTGATCATACTGCGGTCGACATAACTAAAACTCCGGTGGTTAAACTAAAATCACACGTAACAAGGGAGTACCTTGCTCGATACCAATTGAAAGTCGTTATATCGACTAGAGGGGGTGAATAGGCGATTTTATGAATTTTACAAATTCTTCACGAGGAATTTGCCGTGAGGAAATTCCTTAGCGAAGAAATACATGCAGCGGAATAAGTACTCGAAGTAAGCATAACAGATTACAAGCATAGTCATCATGATGAAATGAAGACAATCACAGAGTACCGAAAGCGTAATCACAGGATAACACAAGATGAAGACAAACAGATCAAGAAATTGAACTGAGGAAATTGAGAAAGTCTTGATCAAAGTCTTCAAACACAGATATGAATAAACACTCAACACAAGAATGAGGAAATGAAAGGGTTGAGGAAATAGAACCAGATTAGGTTGGTGAAGACAATGATTTGGTAGACCAGTTCCAACTGCTGTCTCGGTTATACGTCTGTTGGAGCGGCTGAGTATTTAAACTCGAGGACACGCAGTCCGGACACCCGATCATCGAGCACGCAGCTCAGACACCAAGTCCTCACCGTATTCTCCTTGAACTAAGGTCACGCAGACCTCGTCCAATCACTCGTGGTAAGTCTTCAGGCGACTTCCAAACCTTCACATACTTGGTCACTCGGCGATCCACAATTCCTCTTGGATGCTCTAGACCGTGGCGCCTAACCGTCTGGAAGAAGCACAGTCTTCAAAGGTAAAAGCGTCGGATCCACGCGGATCAATTTCTTGATGATGCTCAATCACTTTGGGTTTGTTGGGGTTTGGTTTTGGGATTTTCCTCACTTTTGGGTTTTCCTCACTTGATGATTTTCGCCAAATTCCTCGGAGGATGGGTTGCTCTCAAATGACAAGTGTCAAGTTCTCTCGGAGCAGCCAACCAACTAGTGGTTGTAGGGGGCGGCTATTTATAGCCTAGGGAGCAGCCCGACATGATAAGACATAAATGCCCTTCAATGATATGACCGTTAGGTGGAGATATTTTGGGGACAGCTGGCGCATAGCGCAGCAACGGTCGGAAATTGGAATATCAAATTCCTCAGGGCTATCATGTTCCTCACCGTGTAGGCAATTCGCACTGGCGAATTCCTAACTCCTCGATCGAATAAATTCCTCGGTGACTGAAGAGCTTCGTCTCATCCTCAAGAAATTGACTGATCTGTATGAGATTTCAAAAGCTTCACTCGAAGGGATTGGTAGGTGTAGGATTTTGAGTTGAGCATCAAATGGAAATTTTTCCTTAGTATTTCCTCGACCCCTTTAACAATGACGGTGTTTCCTATGACTCAAGAAAGAGAAAATGAAACTACGAAAACAAAAGTCTTCACGCTTCATGTTCCTCAAATGAATACCAAGTCTTCAAGGTCACACCTATTTCTTCACTTTCAAAGTCTTCGAAAGTCTTCGAATATCAAATTCTTGATTGAAGAAATTCATTTTAGGGTCGACTTTCACTTGTAAATATCAAACTCCTCATAGACTTATAGGCCTGTGTACACTCACAAACGCATTAGTTACTTAACCTATAAGTCTTCAATACACCAAAATCACTAAGGGGCACTAGATGCACTTACAATTGGGCTGAGGACCAATGCGGCTGGTGCCCGGGCAGTTCGGAATTGAGGTTCGTCACTGGCATTGAAGGTAATAGCCGTGTCGCTCCATGGATTTATTGTTGCTACTTGGTAGACTTGCAAGGTTATGGAGTTGTCGTTTCGCATGTTATTGGATGCGAAAGTCTCGAGAGCTATTAACACCGTCTTGGTGTTGCCGGGCTGGGATTCTGAGCTAGAAGCTCCTCGCCACTTTTGGCCACCGCCGTAGTATCCAACATGCTCGAAGGCTATGAGTTGGAGTGGCGCCCTCGTGCTATGAATTTTGTAGGGTCCGTTTAGCCAACCCTCCAAGACGGTTCCGTACCCTTTAGGGGTTTTGGTTTTTGGTATTCAGCCCAGTGTGCTTGATAATGATGCACCCTTTGGTTCCGGACCAGGATGTATTCGGGACGGATTATCCCAAAATTTACTTTCGGTTTTCGAGCGCTCTCATCGCACAAGACTTTTATGTACGATGGCCTCCAAGTCAGCGAAGCACGTGATGTCGCGGCGACTTATGGCGTTTAGGATTCCTTGTCCGTGCAATTATTGCGAAGACCGAGATTGCGTTTTCCTCTCGTCAGGTCCTTTATCCTGTCCATAACCGGGAGGAATCTGCCCAAGAGTGATGTATTGTCTCGGCGGGCTCTTGCCGAATTAGAGTTAGATCGCATATGTCCGGGCGGGTGGGTGGAACTAAGTCCGAACCCTACCCATCTCGTGGCTCAAGGCCGAAGTTTCCAATTTTGGAAGATTGGATTTCTAGACGTTGTCCAACGAGTCCGGTCTCGATGCCCGACTTTAAGTTCAAGTTTGATCGAAGCCCGCCCTCCGCTGGAATCCGCATGAGGGGTTCGGGATCCGGACATGACTAGTTTTCAATACGTGAGAAGCTTCGCGCATTGTTCCTCTACCACCGCAACGTGGTGGGTGACCTAGGAGAGTTAATTTCTCTCGGATCGGGTTTAAGCCCAATCGATCGTAGTCTGTAGCGACTCCTGGGGCGGCGATGCGATCCAAGAGCTTCGTTCTGGACGAGAGCTCTATTGATCCACCGCTTCGGCGAATTCCGAGCTGACATGAAGATTGCTTTTGACGACTTGAGAGGTCATTGTCGAGCGATGGCGGACAAAGGTCATAAGAAAACCACCTAGCCGGATAGTTTGGCGGCGGCCAAGGCTCCTTTGGCGAAGATACATCCTTGAAGACGGAGGAGGCATCCTTCCTATCGGTGACAACACGCAGGAACTCTCAATGAAAGCACCAATGTCGGTGTCAAAACCGCGGATCTCGGTAGGGGTCCCGAACTGTGCGTCTAGGCGGATGGTAACAGGAGACAAGGGACACGATGTTTACCTGTGTTCGGCCCTCTTGATGGAGGTAAAACCCTACGTCCCGCTTGATTGATATTGATATTGTGGATGTTTACAAGAGTGGATCTACCACGAGATCAAGGAGGCTAAACCCTAGAAGCTAGCCTATGGTATGATTGTAAGGGTTGTTGTGATTGTTGTCCTTCGGACTAAAGCCATCCGGTTTATATAGACACCGGAGAGGGCTAGGGTTACATAGAGTCGGTTACAATGGTAGGAGATCTACATATCCGTATCGCCAAGCTTGCCTTCCACGCCAAGGAAAGTCCCATCCGGACACGGGGTGAAGTCTTCAATCTTCTATCTTCATAGTCTTGGAGTCCGGTCGATGATGATAGTCCGACAAATGATAGTCCGGCCGATGACGGTAGTCCGGCTATCCGGACACCCCCTAATCCGGGACTCCCTCAGAGGGAGTACATCTTTTCTTGTTTCTTGACATATCAACCAATAAGAGATGTGGGGGTGTGCATGCTTTTAATGACTTGAGACTACCATTTCATTGGAAGAGGTTTCTCCTTGGCAAATGCAATAAATACTATGAAGAAAGAGATAGAGAGAAGTAAAAAAACTCTTATAGGCAACCTTATAGCTAACCTTGTTGTATGAGTGACTAAGTGATGACTATGTATGACATGCCAACATCAGATAGCCTAACACACCGTGTTAAATCTCCAAGGGCGCGACCACGCGAGCGAGGCGATGGTCGTGGTAGGCGCGACCATGATACGGGCTGCTGGCAGCCCTTGGATCTGAGATCGAACGGTCGCATGCTAAGTTGCTGAAAATTTGCAGAATAACCCTCCAGGATAGGATATTCACCCATATGTCTAGAGTCACGCCATGCAACCGTTTGATCTCAGATCCAAGGGCTCTCGGAAGCCCGTATCATGGGAGAATGGAAAGCTTCATATCACCTGTAATTTTTCCGATGCTTGACATGACATCGAAAGCCATTTAATTGGGCGTCGAGTAGACATGACATCTAATTGGGCCCCCATAGTACTGTGCATGAATCCATTTATCCACTAGGCAAGCCACTACCCTACCGTTCGCACGCCCCACTCAGCATTTTTACGAAAACCGCTGGCAGTTCACTCCTACTCGTCCCCGGACGTCCTTTAACATTACGGCAGTTCGCTCCTAGTCGTCCCGTCCTTTCACATTACGGCAGTTCCACTAATCCTAACCCTCCTCCTTAATCCATGGCGTCCCAAATCTCCATGATCAGCGGTGAATACAAGGTTAGAACCATCACCGACGATGAGTTCGACGTCATCTACACCTGTTCTTCCGCGACGGTGAAAGGATGCCTTGCTTGCTTCAGACGCATGTTCAAAAACTCAAAGGATGAGTGGGTCGCTGGGCTAGATGTTGAGTACACCATAGTCCTAGAAAGCGAGAAGAATCTAAAGGAGGCAGAGAAGAAGAAGCCCGTCGTGATCCAGGTTTGCGTGCATGACTTATGCTTGATCTACCACATATGCCATGCCGACGTTGAGTGAGAGGAATTTAAGAACTTCCTCAAGGGCAGCCGAGTCAAATTCGTTACTGTAGACTTTAGGAACGACAAGGATGTCCTAGATCGGATAGGCCTCATTGTAGGCAACCCCTTCGACCTCTAGAAGAAAGGACTGGTGCCCTCCCGTGATCAGCCTTCAGTGCTGACCCTGGCAGGAGCCATGGTTCATCCTGTTGGGGAACGTAGTAATTTCAAAAAATTCCTCGCACACACAAGATCATGGTGATGCATAGCAACGAGAGGAGAGTGTGCCCATGTACCGTGAGACCGAAAGCGGAGCGTTAGCTGCAACGCGGTTGATGTAGTCGTCGCCTTCATGATCCGACCGATCCAAGTACCGAACGTACGGCACCTTCGAGTTCAGCACACGTTCAGCTCAATGACGTCCCGCGAAGTCCGATCCAGCAGAGCTTCACGAGAGAGTTCCGTCAGCACGATGGCGTGGTGACGGTGATGATGATGCTACCGATGCAGGGCTTCGCCTAAGCACCGCTACGATATGATCGAGGTGGAATATGGTGGAGGGGGCACCGCACACGGCTAAGAGATCAAGAGATCAATTGTTGTGTCTAGAGGTGCCCCCTGCCCCCGTATATAAAGGACCAGGGGGAGGAGGCGGCCGGCCAGGGGAGGGTGCGCCAGGGAGGAGTCCTACTCCCACCGGGAGTAGGACTCCCTCTTTTCCTAGTTGGAGTAGGAGGGGGAAAGGAAGGGAAGGAGAGAGGGGGAAGGAAAGGGGGCGCCGCTCCCCCTCCTTGTCCAATTCGGACTAGAGGGGGAGGGGGCACACGACTAGCCCTAGCCGCCCCTCCTCTTCTCCACTAAGGCCCATCTTGGCCCATTAAACTCCCCGGGGGGTTCCGGTAACCCCCCGGTACTCCAGTATATGTCCGAAACTCCCCGAAACCATCCGGTGTCCGAACATAGTCGTCCAATATATCGATCTTTATGTCTCAACCATTTCGAGACTCCTCGTCATGTCCGTGATCACATCCAGGACTCCGAACTACCTTCGGTACATCAAAACACAAAAATTCATAATACAATCGTCACTGAAACTTTAAGCATGCGGACCCTACGGGTTCGAGAACTATGTAGACATGACCGAGCCACGTCTCCGGTCAGTAACCAATAGCGGAACCTGGATGCTCATATTGGCTCCTACATATTCTACGAAGATCTTTATCGGTCAAACCGCATAACAAGATATGTTGTTCCCTTTGTCATCGGTATGTTACTTGCCCGAGATTCGATCGTCGGTATCTCAATACCTAGTTCAATCTCGTTACCGGCAAGTCTCTTTACTCGTTCCGTAATACATCATCCTGTAACTAACTCATTAGTCACAATGCTAGCAAGGCTTATAGTGATGTGCATTACCGAGTGGGCCCAGAGATACCTCTCCGATAATCGGAGTGACAAATCCTAATCTTGAAATGCGCCAACCCAACAAGTACTTTCGAAGACACCTGTAGAGCACATTTATAATCACCCATTTACGTTGTGATGTTTTGGTAGCACACAAAGTGTTACTCCGGCAAACGGGAGTTGCATAATCTCATAGTCATAGGAACATGTGTAAGTCATGAAGAAAGCAATAGCAACATACTAAAGGATCAAGTGCTAAGCTAACGGAATGGGTCAAGTCAATCACATCATTCTCCTAATGATGTGATCCTGTTAATCAAATGACAACTCATGTCTATGGCTAGGAAACATAACCATCTTTGATTAACGAGCTAGTCAAGTAGAGGCATACTAATGACACTCTGTTTATCTCCATGTATTCACACATGTATCATGTTTCCGGTTAATACAATTCTAGCATGAATAATAAACATTTATCATGATATGAGGAAATAAATAATAACTTTATTATTGCCTCTAGGGCATATTTCCTTCACATCCTTCGTACGGTACACTGAAGGAACCTCTGTTCAAGTTTCATCATGCATGGGAGTGGAATGTACTAGATATAGACCACATCCACTAAGCTGCAATGGATGGCTACCTTTGTTTCAATATCTACAAGGGTTGGATGAAGAGCAAGAGCCAAGTGTGTGGTTCATGCAAAGAAGTATCGCCCAAGAGGAAGAGGGACAAGGACGAAGTCGAGCACGTGGACGAGGAGTCCGAGTAAGGTGGCAGTGTCATTGCTCATGGTGGTTCTAATGCAATGTCTACCGGATTAATTGCTTAGTTTAATTTTAGGTGTGCTTAGTTTTATTTGAGGGGTGTGTTGTGCTGAGCCCCAGCAAAACTATGTTATATTCCTTCTTGTTACTTTAACTCTTCAGTACGTACATACTAGTATTTCTTACAGTTCATCTTTTAGTTGGTATAGTACTACCACTCGTTTATTCACATTATATATGTACAATATATATGGCCAACATCATATAGCCAGCAGTTTAGTTGTCAAAGAATTTCAGGGTGCTTAGTTTTATTTGAGGGGTGTGTTGTGCTGGACACCATCATCGTGACTCAAATCTCTTTGGCCATGTTATAATGACATAAATACCGATGGACCAACATGCCAGCTCTCCCTCTATCTCACTACAATAAAATAAAGTGTGGGGCCTACTTGATCCCAACAGCGTTCTTATTTTCCTGTAAAATTATTCGCTTGGTTAGTCCTGACAAGCGGGGCCACACTTATCATTGTGAGAATCGGCTTATTTTTGTCATATAACATGGTCAACGGGTTTGACATGAAAATAACAATGTCTAATGGCATTTTTGAGCAAACATCTAACTTAACGATGGCATTTTTGAGATATCTAATTGCATTTTTGAGCAGACATCTCACGGATCGATGACATCTTTGAGTAGTTGTAAGTTCTAATGGAAAAACTGAGTAGTGATACACAACTAGTGGCATAAATAATAAGAACCCAAGAATTAAATAGGTATGCTAATTTCTTCAATATATTTAGCGCCCCATTTAAGCACACACTAGCTTTTTTAATAGTACTATATGCCTAATTTGGCGACGAGCGCTCTCTATATGTACCACCTTTTTTCTTTAATTTCATCTTGTTAGTTTTGCTCCATGGCGCAATCCATCGATACTACTACTGTACAAAAGTATACATTTTTAAAAGGCTAGAGGGCGGGGCAGTCTAGCTTGGTCGGTTTCAAGAGAGGCGAGGGCCTTTGTGATTTGTCGGCTCATTACTGCTGTAAGGCGGGTCCTTGTGATTTGACTGCTCGTATAAATGTGCCGACGACCTGAGGAGGAGCAAAGAACCGTGTGGTATACTCAAGTTTTCCACTGGAGTAGTACGATGAAGGAGCACAAAACACGGCAGCCCAGTGCCATATGGCAATAAAAAATTATATAATTTGCTAGCCATCTCATTGTTTGCATTATTCTATTCATGCCTCGCAGAGAACGTGGCACGTGCGGCGAAACACCCAAAGAAGAAGAAGAAACACAGGAGCAAAAGAAGAAGGAAGATTATCACCCCCGAAAAAGAAGGAAGACACACACATAAGTCTGGGGCGCTGCTCTCTACTACATGAAGGGTTGCTAGCGGCGGAGTCGTAACTGCTTCTTCATCGCCTTCACGACCTCCATCTCCTTGTGCGTCTCCTCCGCCATCTTATTCATTCTGTCCATGATGCAGGATTTGTCGACGCAAGCCTTCATCATCTGTTCCACGGCCGCATTACGTACCTTGACAGCAGCCGGGTGCTCAATGTGGAGCTTCGCCAACTCCTCCTTCTGTTCCATGACAAGGGCCCGCAACATCTTCATCGAGGAACTACTATTCTCATGCAGCTTCTTCCAGCCGGCGTTCTCCTCCTTCAGCAGGTCGAGCTTGTGGTAGAGCTTCGCCTTGTCCTCCTGAAGTTGCAGGATTTTGCCGGTCACCTTTTTCTCCGAGGCAATGCTCTTCTTCAGCAGCATCACCAAGCTGGTGGTCAACTCCCCCTGCTCATTGAGCTCAGTGGGCATGTCGTCGAGGCTCTCCTTTAGCAGCTCCACCAAGCCGTGTATGAACTCCTTCTGCTTCGGGCATGCCGTCGAGGGATAACGACTCTAGCGCCGCCAGCTCGGCATGTTCGCCTCCGTGGCTAGGGCGCTCCTGGGAGCCATCGCCTGCCCGTGAGAGATCTTTCGAGGTCTCTGCGTTGCGGCGAGCCCTCTTTTTTTTCGTGGCCTTGGTTGCTGCTCCCTTGTTACGAGTAGTTCTCGACCTAGAGCTCTGCACACCGGCCATGGCAAGGACGGACGAAGAAGAAGGACTTATGAGGAGGAAGGTAGAGTAATTTTTGGTTAGGTAGTTCCCCTTTTTATAACCTAAGTACTAGCACTAGTACTAAAACCTGCATAGTGGGAACACATTCAGGTTTGGTATGTACTAGTAGGTGTGAGCATGCTTGCACTTAATTGTAGCACTAGTACTTTGGAATGTGATGGGAACAAGGTAAAGATTAATTGATGGTTTTGGTTTCGAGGCCCGAAACGGCTCCCAATGAGTTTAGTGGAACAAAAATTTCAAGTACTCCCTCCATCTCAGTTCACAAGGCTTGCACGTGTATTTAGGTCATCAATGTAACTTATATAAAATAAATTGTTTAACATAAAAAATATATCATTAAAAAATAGAATATTTGAAGTTTGTAATGATATATTTTTCGTAATGTATGCCTCTTATTAAGTTGGTCAAATTAACGACCTAGGTACACGTGCAAGACTTGTAAACTAGATAGAGGGAGTACTACACTGCTCAAATGCGGTCGCACAAGTCAGTGATGTAACTGGTCGTACATGTCAGACCAAGCCGATGTGTGTCCCTTCGGTGAGACGCGGGTCCGACCGACAGTCTGTTGGTGCGACCGACCATAAAGTATTACACGATGGAGACTTCTGGTTTGTGGCTACGGTTGATTGTCACGACCAAGCATTCTAAAACTAGTGATAAATTAATTACCATATTTTTCCAAATGACCAAGTATTTTCACAGGAATACAATACATATAGATGGAGTGATTGTCAAGGTTGCAAACCGACATGGCGTTGCAAGTTCACTGCAGCAGCAACCGACTAGGTCACTGCATCGCTGGTGGGGAAGGAGGGCAGCTCACCTCGCCTACGATGCATGCCCATCGGCGGCGCCGCAACTGGTCCCGGGATTTGGCTTCTCCTACCGCCCATTTGAATAGTTGCACCGGCTGCTCATGCCATTGCGCAGGCATGCGCGTTCTTTCCTCCACAGTCGACTCCGTGAATATGATCTCTGCCATTAGCCCTAGCTCGAAATCAACGCGACGCTGCCAGATGCTGACATCCCTCAGCATCTCTCCCCTGAGATCGACTTGCGCCTCCGCATTGTGCTGCGCCAAGCGCAGCTCCTTGGAACTTCTCTCCAATCGATGAGACGCTTTCTCGATCCGATTTGCCCTTACTGCCCACCACTTGAAATGCAGCCCTGGCATGTCCTCTGGCGCCACCATCTGTGATTCCAGAGCAATGGATCCCCTCTAAAACACATGTGGGTTTCGCTCAAAGGCGGCAGTGCTGCGGGCCGGAGCGAGAGGGCAGCCCGCGGGATCCTGGGATCTAAGGGATTATCCATGGCGGGATCCTCCATGGAGGGATCCGGTGGGCGAGGCGGGGAGGCGATCCTAGGCGCTGGGAGAGCCCTACGAGGCTAAGATAAAGATAGTACTACTCCACTCCGTCCATATTTAAATACAAAGGCCACCAACAGAGCCCCAGCAAAATTGATCATGCTACTCACAGTCTGGTTTATTGGCCCCCTTTTTTGTGCCACTTTTTATGACATGCATAAATATTATGTTACTTACAAATATGGTCAAAAATTGGCACAAAATATGAAGGAGACCAATGGAAGTACTAGCAACCCATGATTTAAATACTCGCATGCGTGCAGTGGAGTAGTAATGTCTTTCTTCCGCCCTCACGTCCACTCAATTTGCATGCGCTGTATTAATTGACCATCAATGAAGTGAAGGACTTTACACGTGTCAAATTATCACATGGAGTGGATCTTCGTACAAAAATGCGTCCCCCCGTGTACCCGCATGTGCGTGCGATGGAATGAGTGCGTGCATGGTGTGCGTGCATATCTTCGCTTCGTGCATGTACCGCCAGTGTGGCTCAGAGAGGACGAGTACATTCATCTAGAACAAGCAACACGTCACTGTGATCAATCCACACAAGGAGGTCACGACAACGCCTCCACATGTGCCACGTGGCTTCATGAATTGTAAGAGAGACACTGTGTAGCGTGCCATTGGAATTCTAATTTACGTGTTTTGCACATACTCGAAGTACTAGTAAGGTACACGTGCATTGCACGCATCAGATTTGGCAACCAAATTATGAATAAATACCACACTATAGCATGTAAGCTCTGAGTCATATATGCCTGATGTAGACCTTCATTTAATTCTTATAGTTCATCTCATTCAAAATAAATTATTTTTTATAAAAAAGCTAGGGCCTCTTTGATTCGTAGGATTTCCAAAACACGGGAATAGGAAAAACATGGGATTAGAGTGGAATATCGTCTTGAATCCTACAGGACTGTAAGAGTGTTTGATTGTGCATAGAAAAATGCAGGATTCTTTCAAAGGGGTTTGAGTGGATGGGATGTTTCCTATGAAATCTAGTGCAAATGAATCCTATGGAAAAATTCCTATGGTTTACAATCCTACGAATCAAACAACCAAGATAGGAAAAATTCCTAAGGATTAGAATCCTCCAAAAAATCTTTTGAGAATCCTTTGAATCAAAGAAGCCCTTAATCTATTTTATGATTCATGGAATTGTGCGTTGTAAAGCATAAAGTAAAAACAAATAATGGCAATTCAACTAGAAAAAAAAGTTTGGGCAGTTATGATACGGAAGATTCTAGAACAAAGGAGAAGCACTTGTGTTTTGAGGTTTGTGCATTATGCTTAGGTTCAACCATGGAGTCTGCTAGATTGTACATATGGCAAAATCCGGTGGGGGGCTAGTAGATGGTGCGAGGGGCCAAGTGGAGGGAGACTATGAAGGAGTGCACAAGTGCGAGATCGATATTTAAAGAGAGGGCGAGAACGTGCTTGTTGCTGCATAATGGCGAGCCATGAAAAATAAATGAGCTAGGGGGCTAAGCATTGCTAATCCTTTACGAGGAGGGCCAATTCATCAACTTAAACCATTTTACCAGCAATTGTCTAATGATCACATTCATATTAGCCTCGATATATAGTGATGTTAGGGGGGGGGGGGAGGGCCCTTGCTGCCCCTGTCTTCGCCACTGTGCGCGTGTCTGAGAGATGAAGCAGAAGGCATGGATGATGAGAGGGGGACGTTGGATATATAATTAATGTGTGTGTATTAGCTATGTAATCCTATATAGAGAGGTATAGATTGATCAATGTGGACGTGGTAAGAGGGTGAGACCTCACTAGATATACAGATTGATCGGTTTGTGTGGGAAATTGTGAAAGACCTAGCTACACACACACACAGATAGAGGAACATCGATCGTTGCGCATGCACGTGAGAGATAAAGAATGCCCGATATGATGGAGATGGGAGGTGTGTGTGTGTGTGTGCATGCATGGGAGACCGACCTGAAGAAAAAGATTGCTTGTGTGTGATGGATAATGCCGACTGGTACTGTGTGTGCATGCATGCACGAGAGAAAGTTAGTGGTACAATTATAAAAGAGAAGACGACTGTGTGGGTGTGAAAGACTAGGTGAGGTCATAATCAATGTAAAGTTGAATTCAAATATTTGAATAAGAGATCATAATGTTTGAAACCCATGCATGCATGAATATAACTGAGATATGCGCGGTGTGGTTTGGAAACGAGCATGTTGTACTGTATACACATTGAACAAGGTCAGACTGATTTGAATTTGAGATATTGATGGCAAACATCGTTTGGCCACATTGCATCCGTGCATGGACACACTATTCTAATTGGAGATGATGGGCGGCTTTCGCATCACATATCTATATCTATACCCCTATATATATATAGATTATATTTTATATTTTTATATAGTGTGCAGATAACTTTAACTTTGAAAGATGGTCATTGGATGAGGCCAATTCAATGGTGCAAAGATGGCAAATTTCAGCACTACTGGCCATTGGATATCATCTAGATTCCACCAGATTTTGCCACATGTACAATCTAGAAGACTCCATGGTTGAACTTAAGCATAATGCACAAACCTCAAAACACAAGCACTTCTTCTTTATTCTATAATCTTCCGTATCAGAATTGCCCAAATGTTTTTCTACATGATTTGCCATTATTTGTTTTTTACTTTATGCCTTACAACGCACAATTCCATGAATCTTAAAATAGATTAGCTTTCTTATAAAAACTAGTAAGGTACACGTGCATTGCACGCATGAGATTTGTTAACCAAATTATGAAGAAATACCACACTATAACATGTAACCTTTGAGTCATATATGCATGATGTAGATGTTCATTTAATTCTTATAGTTCATCTCATCCAAAATCAATTAGTTTTATAAAAAAATCTATTTTAAGATTCATGGAATTGTGCATTGTAAAGCATAAAGTAAAAACAAAAAGTGACAATTCATTTAGAAAAAAAAGTTTGGGCAATTAAGATATGGAAGATTCTAGAGAACAAAGGAGAAGTGCTTGTGTTGTGAGGTTTGTGCATTATGCTTAAGTTCAACCATGGAGTCTTCTAGATTGTACATGTGGAAAAATCTGGTGGAATGTAGATGATATCCAATGGCCAATAGTGCTCGAATTTGCCATCTCTGTACCATTGGATTGGCTTCATCCAACGACCAACTTTCAAAGTTATTCGCACACTATATAGGGGTATAGACTAGATGATTTTGAATGAAATGAACTATAAGAATTAAACGAACATCTGCATCATGCATATATGACTTAAAGCTTACATGCTATAATGTGGTATTTTTTCATAATTTGGTTGCCAAATCTCATGCGTGCAATGCACGTGTACCTTACTAGTCTAAATGGTGTTTGTGTGTGTGTTGTGCTTGTTAAACACATTGTACGTAGTATATCATACATGGTTTATATTCCAAACATCTAGCTAGAGCATACATGTACTATGATTTGAATTCAACATAAACTGGATACATATATTTAAATTTGAGATCGTATGTAGTTCATATTTATATAGGAATTTACTTCTCCTATATTCATGTCATGTGTTGTGAAGATAATATTTAGATGGTTGTATAACTAACCCGAGTACAATCCCATTCAAACAGGGAAAATGTACTCAAATTTAGTCCATATGCTAGACAACACACATTGTTTTTTTATTGTTGAGGGAAGTGCAAATTGTTTTGGTACTGTACACGTTATGTTTGTTGTCCCGATTTTTTTAGTTTTTTTGTTGTTGTATTTGAATGCATTTCTAGTAATATAGTAAAACAGGACATGGCTCTCTCTAGTGATGAGGTGCGAATTGTCTTTTTTTGGGTACATGTTAAGCTTGTTCTCCCGAAATTTCAAGCTACGCCTTGTTATGCCGAAATTTCAAGCTAGCATCTCTGTCTATCGTGCTGCGAAACTCCCGCCTCTTCAACCCGCGCCTTGTTACCCCGAAATATTTTAGATATATCTTTGTCTCGTTGTGCTCCGACAACTCCCTCCATCTCAACCCGCGCCTTGCTATTCCAAAATTACAACGCGCGCGAAAACTCCCACCACCTGTGAAATCCCGACACATGAAATGCCCGTGATACCCCTGAACCAAAAGAACCGCCTAGCTCAAATCGGTGGGGGTACTTTTGTAACTTACCCCACATTTCGGACAAGCGCGTCCCTAAGACATTGTTCCCCACTCCCATACCACCCGCCCACCCATTCGTACACCGAGGCCGCGAAAACCCGCGAAGCCCCACCTCCTTCGCCCGCCACCCAGCGAAAACTGAATCGACTTTTGGGTCAGTCAATTTTCAGGGGGTGGGGGGGGGCTCACCGGAGTTAAGAAAGAACCAGCCGCAGCGGGGAGGGGGCTCGCCGGAGAGGTACCCCACTATCTATCTTAGGGTTCAGGGTGGGGGCGGCGGTCGTCCGCGGTGGTGGGGCGGCGGTGTGGGGATCGCTGGATAAAAAGCTCGGTACAGGGGGCCTAGAGGGATGGCCGGGGCGGCGGCAGACCGGCGGTGGGGAGTGGTTTCGGGGCGGGCGGGACGACGCACCGCCGGCCGTGGGCGGCGGGGGGCGGCTGTTTGGCCGGTGGTGGCTGGCGGCTCAGGGGGGTGGAGGTTGAAGATGAACTGTAGGCCCTTGATTTCGTATCAAACGGCTGGAAAATTGACTGACCAAAGATGAAAAAGTCAGTCGACTGACGTGTAGCCTCACCTAATGCTGCTACACGACCAGCTGCCCATGCTCTCGCACGCCCTGCTGCTGCTACTACTACTTTTCTGCTACTAGTGCGTTTAGTTTCGACAGCAAAATTCAGTTTCGATAGTTAAGTTCAGTTTTGACAGTTAAATTCAGTTTCAACAGTTAAGTTCAGAGATGAGCGGTTGATGTATTTTACATCTAGCACTTTGTGGTTATGTATTTTACGTCATCTATTGAAGATGCTATTAGAATTCCACTCAGGTTAACATTGTCTCTCTTGTCCTGCTTCAGCCTCGGCGTCGTACAACTCACCGGAGCTGCTCCAACAACGTAACCCTCCATCACAGCGGAGCAGTACCCCAGGCTCCATCTGCAGACGCCTAAGATATTCTTCCCCTCCTTCGACAGCTAAGTCAGCCGGAGCATCCTTACCGACCAACCCAATCACACTGAGGATCGACATGGCTTCGCCAAAGAGGTTGTACACTTGTTGCATCTCTTTTTTACTCTACATGTTATATATATTGTCCACTGAGCACACGTAGTAACGTGAAATACGATTATTTTATCCTACTATATGACAAGCAGTGAGATACCAGGAAACTTAGCTATCCGTGATGGACTCTCTTGAACGCCATCATTATTTATCTTTGCGTGTTTGAGCTATGCATTTGTCGATGGGCCTGGGAGTTGAGCTAGTAGGGCAGTGGCCTGGGTCCAAAGTAATAGAAGCATTTTTTGAGTGTAGGCTTTTCCTTGCTCAAGCCTGCCTACTAGAATTGCCAGTGCTTGAAAGGAAAAGTGAAGGAAAAACATAGGAATTGGAAAGTTTCCTATGGTAGTACTATTCATGAATTTGGTTCAAAGGAATGGAGCAAAGGAAAACTGTAGGATTTGTTCCTTTAGTGAAGAAAAACCGTAGAAATTTTAATTTCCACTTGTCCTCCTTTTCACATTCCTATTCATGAAGCACAATACTAAGAGATAGTAGCATAATAGCATTATAACCGTACATTTTCTTGTGGTTTGACTTAACCCCACCTTGCTTCTTTGCATCCTGTGATCTTCCAATTCTTGTGAATCAAACACCCAGATTGGCAGAAATCCTGTGTTTTTAAATTCTCTATTTTGCACGTGCATTCCTATCCTATTCCTGTCTATTTCCTATCCCTGCATTGTTAGAATCCTCAAATTCAAACAAGCCCTTACACAATTACTTCTGTTACAGATATGTGTCAAAGAAAACCTTGTGTGGTTTGTCCTGCTCCTGCTGCGCTGTGTTCCACCCTAGCTCAGCTGCTCCAACGACAGAAGGGCTCACCACAACAGGGATCCTCTCTCCAAACTGTCTTTCGCCGCCTCAGATCTTCTTCCCCACCGCCGGCAGCCACGACAACTGCATTACCATCATCAACTGAGCATATGACCTTGAGGACTACACGGGTCCGCAAGAGAGGTCGCACTCTTCCATGTCTGCTTACGTTATGCATCGCTTAATATGATGAAATGCTACTTTATCGTCGTGTTCACCTATTAGACTCCGAGTCAGGTCCAAACTAATGCTGAAACTTGAGTTTTTAAATGGTTGTGGGGTACATATTGGGCCAGCAATCAGTACTATCTGTCTACTATCTGGTTAATCTCGCGTGTCTACTATGAGTTTCATGTTGGGTGCAAACAAACATTAAAGGATCCATTATCTGTATTTTTTAACTAAAGCTATTATCTGCCTGCTATCATTGGTTTTGGGTCTATCCACAGTTTGCTACCATCACTCTGGATTTGTGCATGCACTCCTTACATAATCTCACTATGTTTTATTCCTATCCAGTCAGTTATTGTACACAATGGAACTGAACATGTAGAGCAAAAGAGCATGTGCCTTGCATGGCAATAAAATTTCATGCAGACGTCACTCCATGGTGGGCGCAAAGGCAGCCCCCCTCCACCCATTTCGGATCGTAATCAAGAGGAAGATAACTGTTCTGAGGGGGATTTAGAAGGAGAAGATCACTCCTATTTACCCCCAGAGGTCCTCGCTCTAACTTGGCATGCTGGTGTTGGTAATATCATGCATATGGTGCCTTGCATTGCTTACTGTATACATCAAATATGTCATCTACTTAGTTTAGACACGCTTTGTGTCGATGCCATCTGTTTAGTTTCTTTATCGTATATGTGGGTCATGCAATTCCACCTTGTTTAGCCAGGCCACATATATGTGAATTTTGCAATGCCACCCTGATTAGCCAGTCGTCTTATATGTGAATTATATCATGCCATCATTTTTTTATTACATGTTAAATTTGTCAACAATTTTAGTACATTCAATTACTCTTCCTGTGCATCAGCCATTCGGCACGGTCATGCAAAAATCTGAAGTGGAAACAAGGTCTTCATAGCAGACAATGCTATCTGACGAAGCGCATGTCTTGCTGGTTACGGATAGCTCCTCAGAGGAGGATTCGGAGACATATGACCAGTCCTATTCCTCCCCTAGGTGCATGCTCTAACTTGGCAGGGTTATGTTGCTCATATCGTGCATATGGTATATTGTTGATATGTCATTTGCTTAGTTTAGACATGCTTTGTGTGAATGCCACCTGTTTAGTGTCTAATTACCATATATGTGAATTATGCGATGCTATGTTGTTGCAACAAATTCTATATGTGAATTATGCAATGCTATCTTGTTGCAAGGCATTATATATGTGAATTATGCAATGCCATGCTGTTTAGCCAAGCGTCATATATGTGAATTATATCATGCCATCCTTTTTTTGTATTTCTCGTTGCATTTGTCGACAATGTTTGTATATTCAACTGCTCTTCCTGTGCATTAGCCATTTGAATTGGTGATGGGAAATCGAGGAAAACAAGGTCTTGAGCGAGACAATGCTACTGCTAAAGCGATATCTTGCTGGTTATAGATAGCTCTTCAGAGGTGGATTCAGAGGCAGATGACTAGTCCTATTATCCCCCTGAGGTGTATGCTTGATAACCCACAAGTATAGGGGATCGCAACAGTTTTCGAGGGTAGAGTATTCAACCTAAATTTATTGATTCGACACAAGGGGAGCCAAAGAATATTCTCAAGTATTAGCAGCTGAGTTGTCAATTCAACCACACCTGGAAACTTAGTATATGCAGCAAAGTGTTTAGTAGCAAAGTAATATGATAGTGGTGGTAACGGTAACAAAAGAGCAGTGCAAGCAATAGTAAATATTTTTGGTATTTTGTAGTGATTGTAACAAAGAGTAACGGAAAAGTAAATAAGCGAAGACCAAGATATGGAAAGCTCAGAGGCACCGGATCGTTGATGGATAATTATGTCGGATGCGGTTCATTATGTAACAGTCATAACATAGGGTGACACAGAACTAGCTCAAATTCATCAATGTAATGTAGGCATGTATTCCGAACATAGTCATACGTGCTTATGGAAAAGAACTTGCATGACATCTTTTGTCCTACCCTCCTGTGGCGGCGGGGTCCTAATGGAAACTAAGGGATATTAAGGCCTCCTTTTAATAGAGAACTGGAACAAAGCATTAGCACATAGTGAATACATGAACTCCTCAAACTATGGTCATCACCGGGAGTGGTCCCGATTATTGTCACTTCGGGGTTGCCGGATCATAACACATAGTAGGTGACTATAGACTTGCAAGATAGGATCAAGAACTCACATATATTCATGAAAACATAATAGGTTCAGATCTGAAATCATGGCACTCGGGCCCTAGTGACAAGTATTAAGCATAGCAAAGTCATAGCAACATCAATCTCAGAACATAGTGGATACTAGGGATCAAACCCTAACAAAACTAACTCGATTACATGATAAATCTCATGCAACCCATCACCGTCCAGCAAGCCTACGATGGAATTACCCACACACGGCGGTGAGCATCATGAAATTGGTAATGGAGGATGGTTGATGATGACGATGGCGACGAATCCCCCTCTCCGGAGCCCCGAACAGACTCCAGATCAGCCCTCCCGAGAGGTTTTAGGGCTTGGCGGCGGCTCCGTATCGTAAAACGTGATGATTTCTTCTCTCTGATTTTCTTCTTCCCGAAAGCCAATATATAGAGTTGATGTCGGAGTAATTGGACACGGATACCCCGAAGACGGCAAGACGATATTCCAAGACATCGGGGCTAGCAAAGCCCTCGCCCGACTCATGGCCGCCCAGCCGACTCGGCTGCCGATCGCACCACCAGCCGACTCCGGCTACCGATCGCACCACCAGCCGACTCGGGCTGCGGATCGCACCACCAGCCGACTCGGGCTGCCGATCGCACCACCAGCCGACTCGGGCTGCCGATCGCACCACCAGGCCGACTCGGGCTGCCGACTACACCACCAGTCGATCGCTGGTTGCCGACTCCCGCCCGCCAGACCGACTCGGGCTGCCGACCGACCACCAGCCGACTCGGGCTGCCGACCGCACCACCAGGCCGATCGCTGGCTGCCGATCGCGCCACCAGCCGATCGCCGACCGCAGCCCGACGCGACCCGACGTGACGACCGCATTCGCACTGTTCACGTGACACCCCAGCCATCATGTACAGTGTCACTTGTCCCCTGGCACTATTTATGAAGTGACCCAGGGGACAAGGATGACACCCCACCATGCCTACCTAGCTTACTTCCTAAGCTACCCACATAGCTTACATATCAAGCTAGCCATGCCTATATAAGCTAGCTCCATCCATCCATCAGGGGAGGGACTCACGCATGAGCACCCACATGCATGCTCACGGCCATGAGCACGGCCTGCCACTAGCATGCCACATACAATGCATATACGAGGCCAGATGCCTATGGCACTGACCTCAGATACAGCTCCAGGAGCACTCTGTACCAGATATACCAGATATACTCAGACATGCAGGAGTAGGGGTGTTATCTCTCCGGAGAGCCCCGAACCTGGGTAAACTAGCGCGTGCTACTCGCATGCCCGCTCCCGGGCCTATCAGCAGCAGTCTTGCCCTCACACGAAGCCACCTTGTGGCATATGTCGTCTTGCACCCCCCGTGAGAATACCACGACATTTGGCGCCCACCGTGGGGTGGTACTATGCTACCGCGCTGCTGCTGGTTTCGCTGTCCGGGCGGGACCATCTTCGTCATCTCCGCCGCGGTGTCGCGCAGTCTCTCCGGTAGCACTCGGGGGCTCGACTTCAACCCGCCCCCGGAGCGGCCGCGTGAGACGGCGCACCTTCGCCGTCATCCTCTTCGTCTTCACCACCGCGGCGTCACGCCGTCCCTCCGATAGCGGTCGGGGGCTCGACATCGACATGCCCCCGGAATGGCCGTGAGGGGCGCCGCGTCCTCGCCGTTGGCCTTGCCTTCTTCGTCACCACCGTTGCGACGCCGGTAGTCCGTCCGCGCGCGCGCCGCGCGTGGTGCCTCGTTTCGGTCGGCCATGGCCATCCACGCGCCGCTCGCGTCAGTTTCCCTCCACGTTGCACCTTGCTCCGGCCAAAACGCGCGCTCGCTACTCCAAATATCATCTAGACAAGCTAGCTAGATGCTAGTCAGCAATGGTCAAACCATTGGCCATACACTACGCAGATACTTCCCAGATAATCCTTGTACACTGGCTAGATAAAGGTCATTCGTTACCCATGCATTAGCCACATGCATCAGACAGTAGCGACAGGTGCGACCGTGGGGATTTGATCCCTGGTCGCCTGGGTGGAAGTGCAGCGCAACGGCGCCTCAGCTCTGCTCTGCCGGCGCGAGCGCGCAGCCGCGCTGGCTCGCCTCCGCTTTGCTCTGCCCGGGATTGCATGCAGCTGCTCCGCTCCATAGCTCCGGGCCAACTTAGCCCCTGCGCGTGCGCGCACCCGCACCAAACCACGTCCGCCGCGTAGTTGACCGTCTCCCGCCGACGACCTCGTCCCGCACCGCGTCGAGACGCACGAGCAGGCAGTGCCTATGGTGCCCCTGCATCCTCCGCCTCCACAGGACCTCGCGCGCCGCTACCTTTGCGGCTCCTGCGCTGGCCGCCTCGCGATCGGCCGCCGACTGGTTCCAGCGCCCGCCGCCGCCGCTTTTCAGACCGACCAGATCCCGCGTGCCCGTTGGCGGAGGCCGCTCCTCCTGCGCCCGGCCCCGACCGCCGTTCGGCCGCTGTCGGCTTGGCTGGCGGCTGCTCATTCCGGTCTGGCTCCCCAGCACCCGCCGGCTCGTCGCCTCGCCCGCGGGCAGGTCCAGCTCCTTCCGCGGGACCGAGTCCGACCGCTCCTCACAGACGCTGCAGCTCCGCCCGCCGCCTCGCTTCCCCACGCCGGCTTTGACCGCGCGGGTCCGTCCCGGCCCAGAGCCGCTCAAGCCGGCTGCCCGTGACCGGGCTCCCCGACGCCGCCCTCTGCCTGGCCGGGTCCGGCCTCCTCCGCCATCCGGCCTCCAGCATGCCCGCGCTGGCCGGGTCGTCCGCGTCACCGCGCTCCTCTCCACATCCAGTGGGTGGGCCGGCCTCCTCCGGCCGCTCCTCCTCGCCCGAGCTGCTGCCGCCCTTGGGCCCGGCCTCCCGCGGCCGCCGAGCTCCGCCAGCACCATCCCGCGCCGCTGCTGGTCCTCTGGCGGGTTCGCGCGCGCCGGCCACTCCCGAGTCCGGCTCCGCCCATCTTCACAACTGCGCGGCGCGGGCCCCGCGACCAGCTCCGCCTTCACCCGCGGCCGGGCCGCAACCCCGCCATCTCCTCCAACTGCTTCCGCCTGCCGTCCGGTTCGACCGCTCCCTTGCGCCAGCTGCTCCGCCTGTCTCGCGCCTCCAGCGCCTGTGGCAACTCCCACCGGACTCGGCCTCCGCGCTTGCCCGGCTCCGCCGTGCCTTCGCGCTTACTCGCGGCTCCGCCGCTGCCTTCTCCGCTGATGACCGGACGGCCGGCTTCACCGCCCGCCGACTCCATCGCGACTGGACGGCCGGCCGCGCCACGGCTTGCCACCACCCGCCGGTCCTGCCCTGGCCTCTCTGCGCTCCCAGGCCGGCTTGCGTTGCTCAACTGCTGCGGCCGGGTGCTGGTTCAAAAGAAGCGAGTGAGATGCCGGCTGAAGAAAAGTCAAGCCGGCTTGAAAAAAATGTGTGCGTGCATCCGGCTGCCTAGAGCCGGGTAAAGAAAGGCCGGGTGCCCACGGCCGGCTGACTGGAAAAAAAAGAAGAAGAAGAGGGTGACCGGGTGAGATGGTTGGCTGCCAGATAGTCGGCAGGAAAAAAGAGAGAAAGAAAGAAAAGAGAGAAGAGAAGAAATGTACGTCCGACTGCCAGATGTGCGTCCGACCGCTGGCTGCCTGGCCGGCTGCAAAGAGCCCGACTCACGTAGTGTCGGGTCCGCCCTACCACCGGTGAAGAAGAAAACGAAGAAGACAAAGTAGTTGCCGGAGATCCGCCCGACCGCCGCATCGGCCCGAATCTCGGGGCTACACCAGTGGTCTTGTTGGCGCCCGCAAAGATCACCGACAAGAGAAGAGTTTTGTCCGGTTGCCGGCAGCCTAAGAAGAGAAAAAGAAGAAGAAGGTTGCAAGACGCCTCGCCGCTGGCCGGTCGAGCTGACCGGCGGGGCCCCGCCGAGCACCCGGGCTCAAGGCCACACCAATGGTCTTGGCCGGCCTTCTGCGAGCGCCGAGCCGCGCCGGCTGTCTTAGGCAAACTCCGCCTCGGCTACACGAAAAACAATGTGAGCTCCTCACCCGCATATTTTTTGCACCACAAGAGCACGGATAACCCCGAGCGATGCTCAGGGGCTACCTTCGCATTTCATTACAGTTGCATCACTGTTCGCCCCGGCGCCAGCCAGAGTTGGCCCGGGGGCTGGCCGCTTGGCCTGAGACGTTAGTTCCCGCAGACGGCTTAGTATCGTGCGCAGTACCAAAGGCCCACCTCTCAGCCACAGACCGCAGAGCGGCTGTCCGGCTAGCAAGAGTGAACGATGGAGGCCGCCCACGCGAAAAACGTCCGGGAAGAGAAATGCTTCGGGCGACCCGACCATTTACTTTACAAGTATCAACTCGGTTGAATCTGCTCCCGCACTTTGAGTATCAGACACTCCACTTGCTGCCCACTCACCACAGATCGCAGAGCGGCTGTCCGTGAGCGAGAGCACAAGCCAAAAGCGGAGGGAACACGAAAAAAGATTAAGGGGCTCGGACGAAACTGAGTCGGCACCTCCGTGATAAAACTTGCAATGCTAAAAGCAATCATTTGATATATCCGCGTGGACTAACTTTGTCTTTTAAATGATCATTTCCACGAACACTGCTAAAAACCTCCGCCTAACTTTGCCAAGTTGCCCGGAGGCTTGGGGCTACTTGTCGAGTAATTGGACACGGATACCCAAGACGGCAAGACGATATTCCAAGACATCGGGCTAGCAAAGCCCTCGGTCCGACTCCCGGCCGCCCAGCCGACCGGCTGCCGACCGCTTCCACCAGTCGACTCGGCTGCCGACCGCACCACCAGCTAACTCCGGCTGCCGATCGCACCACCAGCCGACTCGGCTGCCGATCGCACCACCAGCCGACCGGGCTGCGGACTGCACCACCAGCCGACCGGGCTGCCGACCGCACCACCAGCCGACTCGGGCTGCCGACGCACCACCAGCCGACTCGGCTGCCGACTACACCACCAGCCGATCACGGCTGCCGACTCCCGGCCGCCCAGCCGACTCGGCTGCCGACTACACCACCAGGCCGACTCGGGCTGCCACCGCACCACCAGCCGACTCCAGCTGCCGATCGCACCACCAGGCCGATCACTGGCTGCCGATCAAGGCCACCACCGATCGCCGACCGCAGCCGACGCGACCCCGACGTGACGACCGTACCCGGCACTGTTCACGTGACACCCCAACCATCATGTACAGTGTCACTTGTCCCCTGGCACTATTTATGAAGTGACCCAGGGGACAAGGATGACACCCCACCATGCCTACCTAGCTTACTTCCTAAGCTACCCACATAGCTTACATATCAAGCTAGCCATGCCTATATAAGCTAGCTCCATCCATCCATCAGGGGAGGGACTCACGCATGAGCACCCACATGCATGCTCACGACCATGAGCACGGCCGGCCACTAGCATGCCACATACAATGCATATACGAGGCCAGATGCCTATGGCATCGACCTCGACATCTGCCTCAGAGCACTCTGCACTGATATACCAGATATACTCGCACATGCAGGAGTAGGGTGTTATCTCTCCAGAGAGCCCGAACTGGGTAAACTAGCGCGTGCTACTCGCATACCCGCCTCCCGGCCTATCAGCAGCAGCCTTGCTCTCACGAAGCCACCTTGTGGCATATGTCGCCTTGCACTTCCGTGAGAATACCACGACAGCTTGGAGTTGGCGCTGAAGGTGTCCATGGGGCCCACGAGGTAAGGGGCGCGCCCTAGAGGGGGCGCCCACCTCGTGGACAGGGTGTGGGCCCCTGGTCTTCATCTTTGGCAAGGATTTTTATTATTTTTATAAGACATCCGTGGAGTTTCGTGTCATTCCGAGAACTTTTTTTTCTCGCACATAAAACAACATCATGGCAATTCTGCTGAAAACAGCGTCATCAAGTTAGTTCCATTCAAATCATACAAGTTAGAGTCCAAAACAAGGGCAAAAGTGTTTGGAAAAGTAGATACGACGGAGACGATCAACTCCCCAAGCTTAAACCCTTGCTTGTCCTCAAGCAATTCAGTTGACAAACTGAAAGAGAAAAGAAAAACTTTTACAAACTCGCTTGCTCTTGTTATTGTAACTATGTCAAGCCAGCATTCAAGTTTTCAGCAAAGATCATAACTAACCACATTTGCAATAACTCCTAGGTCTCATGTTCACTCATATCAATAACATAATCAGCTAGCAAGCCATAATAATAAATCTCGGATGACAACACTTTCCCAAAACAATCATAATATGATATAACAAGATGTTATCTCGCTAGCCCTTTCTAAGACCGCAAAACATAAATGCAGAGCACCTTTAAAGATCAAGGACTGACTAGACATTGTAATTCATGGTAAAAGAGATCCAATCATAGTCATACCCGATATAAATTAATAATAATGAATGCAAATGATAGCTGTGCTCTCCAGCTAGTGCTTTTAATAAGAAGGTGACGACTCAACATAAAAGTAAATAGATAAGCCCTTCACAGAGGGAAGCAGGGATTTGTAGAGGTCCCAGAGCTCGGTTTTGAAATAGAGATAAATTATATTTTGAGCGGCATACTTTCATTGTCAACATAACAACTAAGAGATGACGATATCTTCCATGCTAAACAAATTATAGGCGGTTTCCGAACAGAATGGTAAAGTTTATACTCCCCCTCCTCCACAAGCATCAATCCATGGCTTGCTCGAAACAACAAGTGCCTCCAACATTCAACGGGTCCCAGGGGGAGTTTTGTTTGCAATTATTTTGATTTAGTTTGCATAAAGCATGGGACTGGGCATCCCGGCGACTAGCCATTTTCTCGTGAGTGAGGAGCGGAGTCCACTCCTCTTGAGAATAACACGCCTAACACGGAAGATAAGGGCAGCCCTAGTTGATATATGAGCTATTCGAGCATGCAAAATAGAATGTTTATTTGAAAGTTTAGAGTTTGGCACATACAAGTTTACTTGGAACGGCGGTAGATACCGCATATAGGAAGGTATGGTGGACTCATATGGAATAACTTTGGGGTTTAAGGGATTGGATGTACAAGCAGTATTCCCGCTTAGTACAAGTGAAGGCTAGCAAAAGACTGGGAAGCGACCAACTAGAGAGCGACAACAGTCATGAAAACGCATTAAAATTAATAAACATCGAATACAAGCATGAGTAGGATATAATCCACCATGAACATAAATATCGTGAAGGCTATGTTGATTTGTTTCAACTACATGCGTGAACATGTGCCAAGTTAAGTCACTTAAATCATTCAAAGGAGGATACCACCCCATCATACCACATCACAACCATTTTAATAGCATGTTGGCACGCAAGGTAAACCATTATAACTCATAGCTAATCAAGCATGGCACGAGCAACTATGATATCTAATTGTCATTGCAAAACATGTTTATTCATAATAAGCTGAATCAAGAACGATGAACTCATCATTCTAACATATAAGGTTGCTAGCCAACTCCTCTCCACGATCGTCCCTCAATTTGCGTCGCTTTTGTCCGTCGGATGTTGGTCAAACTGGTCTTCCGTTGATTGGTTGCCCTTCGATCTGCGCTGGAAATTTTCGTTCTTTGTTTGACCTCCTGGTGAATTCATTGGGGTGATGACCTGTGGGCTCAGCCTCCTGCGCTATTGGCTGGGTCAGTTCTTTTTGAGTCGCTCCCCTAGCATGCCGCGTGCGTGCCTCGCGTAGCGCGCCCGTCCTGGCACGGCAGCCGGCTGGAACGACATATCCACACCCGCTGCTACCCCTTCCATGCAATGAAGAGTGGGCCAAAATGACCGTTGGTCCCACGTGTAAGGGACTCTCTGTTGTTCTCCTCAGCGTTATGCTGGGGTTGGAGAGAATTGTGGCTGACTCCTGCTCGCGTTGTGCCGAGGCTGACCTCCTGCAGTGCCGGGTCCACCCACTCATGGGTCTTTTCTCCGGGTCGTCCGATGCGCTCGCCTTTTTCCCGGGTCATCCGGCGCCTTTAGTTTAGCTTTACACAAAGTCACTGACGCTGGGGCCGTGTGGAGGGGCGGGGCCGGTGGTCAGTTGCTCTGTGTTCCCTCGCTGCTGGGTTCGCATGGC
The DNA here is from genome assembly GCA_021605205.1 of Aegilops longissima. NCBI lineage: Eukaryota > Viridiplantae > Streptophyta > Magnoliopsida > Poales > Poaceae > Aegilops > Aegilops longissima. Next base: position 288,058,940 of record CM038680.1, read on the forward strand.
CGATGCACGGCTGGCAATCGACGGCGAAGCGCCGTTGGGTCCTCGTGCGGGCGTCGTCGTCTCGGCACGCCGCGCCTGCGTTGGTGGCAAACCCTTCCTAATCACCGCAGCCGCCGCACGCCTCCCTCCTTCCTCCTCGCCCACACCCCTGCTGTAGCGCCCATCCCTCCCATCTTCGTGTTTCTCCTCCTCCCAGGACTACCTCCCATCGCTTAGGCTCCATGGCGACGGCCGGCTCGAGGCGAGCCTGGCGCAGGTGGGCGGAAGCAGCGGATGCGGGTGGGAGAGTGCCGAACGGCACCATCATTGTTCATTGTCGCCCCGCTAAGCCCCATCGAAGAAGGACCAGGACCTCACCCCTCGTCCCTCGTCCTTCTGGATGCACCTCCCCACATGAGTTCCTCCTGCCTAATTCAGCCCCCCTTTCCATCTAATTTCATTATTGTTTCAGATGCTGCTTTGGTCGGCAAGAGACGTTGCACCGCCGGCTGCAGTAGCCAGGATTGGTGTTGGTGATGTCTGTAGGTATTTTCGTGCTCGCCAGTTACACAATTCTAGGTTTGGTCAATGTCTCTGGAGCTATGGTATTATCCTTTGATTTCTCCTATATTTTCCTTCCTGATTTTGTTTGATGATTTGCTAGGTTATGGGATTGGATCTCCATTTTCCAAGATTCTTAGCTGATAAGTACATCGCGCGGAAAAATCTCTATGTACTGATGTTGTGCACATCCAAATACAAGCAATGGAAGTGACCTAGCATTTCACGTGTGGCATGCTACAACTCATACAGTTTCTGAATTCTAGAGAAGCTAGCTAGCAAGAAAAATCTGGAAGGTAACACTCATAATACTTGAAAAATTCCTTTTCCATTTTGTCTGATGCTGAATTAATTAGTAGGGTGTCCAATATGGGAGTTGCTATTCCTGATGATAATTTTGCTTGCATTGATGTGCTTAGAGAACTTTAACATGTTAGACAGAACCTAGAAGAGAAAAGAGCATAGGGGATCTAGGTCAGAGTTGTGAGGAGGATGTTTTCGTTACTAATGGGTTGGGTAAAATAGCCTCGGTGAATCTCACTTGGCTGGACCAGGATGAGGTGATTCATGATAAGATGGCTTCTGGTAAGCCCAAGAAGAAAACACCTAAGAAACCTGTTGTCAAGCTCTCTAGGCTTGTGACTAGAAGCCAGAAAAAGGTTTCAGATTTAGGTGTGAGTTGTAGCCCTACCATGCCTCCCGGTGGGGCTACTAAGTCTAATTTCCATAAGAAACGTTCCAGATGAGAGGGATCATCTGGAACTGCAGGGGGGTGGGCAAGAAGGGGATGGCCACCTGCCTCTCTGATCTCATTAGTGACCATACCCTAGATTTCCTGGGTCTACAAGAGACCATGAAAAAAGATTTCTCCCCCTAATGCTTGAGGAGAATTGATCCCTTTAACTTGTTCAATTGGAACTGGGTTCCTTCTGAAGGAAAATCCAGAGGTATACTGTGTGGAGTTAGACAAGACACTTTGGAGGTAGTCTCCTGCTGCAAGGGCAAGTATATCTTGCAGTTGATAGTTTTGGATAAGAAGAAGAAAACCAATTGGGGGTTGTTGTTGGTATATGGCTCTGCTCATGAAGAGTATAAGGAAGAGTTCCTGCTTGAACTTGCTACTGTGTGTAATAACATGCAAGTCCCTTATATTGTGGGTGGGGATTTTAATATCCTTAGACAACCTGGGGAGAAAAACAAAAAAATGGCTAGCCATAAGTCCACATACCTGTTTAACTCCATTATCAACACCCTGGCTCTTAGAGAGATTCATATTAGTGGGGGCAAATACACTTGGACGAACAACCAAGCTCACCCTCCCTTGGAGAAATTAGATCGCATCCTGATGTCTGAGGAGTGGGAAGACTTATTTCCCCTGGTTTCTGTCCGGAAGTTGGTTCGAGAGATTTCAGATTATAACCCTCTACTGATTAATTCTGGGGAAGAGGGACAAGAGGCCCCCAAGCCCCGCGAATTCCGTTTTGATCTATCCTGGATTAAGGACGAACGTTTCTTGCCTTTGGTCAGTAAAATCTGGGCCCATGGGTTCTATCTAAAGATCCCATCGATGTCCTGAATATTAAGCTGAAGAGGTTCAAAACTTTTTTTAAAGGGTGGGGCTCGGACAAATTTGGGCACAATAAGAGATTGAAGGAGGATCTCAGGTTGGAGTTGGCCACTCTGGAAGAACTGGAGGAGGATGGACCCATCTCCCCGGAACTGTACAGTAGGAAAGTTGATGTGTGCTTTGAACTTCATGAGATTTTGGTTAACGAGGAGATCTACTGGCTTCAGCAATCGCACGAGCGATGGCTGCTTAAAGGTGATCTGAACACTGACTATTTCCACAAGATTGCCAATGGGCGTAAGCGCAAAAATATGATCCATGCTCTTAAAGTTGGGGAGGTGGAAATAGAGGGCACAGATGCCCCGATTGCCCATGCTACAGAATTTTATAAGGATCTCTTCGGCCCAGCTCAAGGCAATCGTTTTCATCTGGACCCTGATACTTGGTCCGAGGATGAAAAGTTGAGCGAAGATGATAATAGAGATCTATGTCGCGATTTCACGGCGGCTGAAGTCAAAGATGCTCTTTTCTCTATGGCCACCAATAGGGCTCCTAGGCCGGACAATATACCTGTTGAATTTTATCAAAGTTGTTGGGATATAGTAAAGGATGATATCATGTCCCTTTTTAGGCATTTCCATAATGGGACACTTGATGTTCAACGTCTTAATTATGGAGTGATTACCTTACTACCCAAAGTGTATGGAGCTGACAAAATTCAACAGTTCAGACCAATTTGTCTCCTTAGATGCCCATATAAGCTCATTACAAAAGTAATGGACCGTAGGGTGGAGGTGTACTCTAATAAGTTGATTAGTCCTACCCAGAATGCGTTTACTAAGGGGAGGAACATTATGGATGGGGTTCTTTCCTTGCATGAAATTTTGAATTACACCCATGTTAAAAAAAGGGTTGGTATAGTGCTTAAGTTGGATTTTGAGAAAGCATATGACAAAGTTAACTGGGACTTTCTCCTGGAGTGTCATAAGATGCGTGGTTTTAACGAAACCTGGTGCTGTTGGGTCAAACAAATCCTTTATAAGGGCACAGTCAGCATTAAACTCAATAATAGTGTGGGCCCCTACTTCCAAAGTGCAAAAGGGGTGCGACAGGGCGACCCACACTCTCCATTCCTGTTTAACCTTGCGGTGGAGTGTCTGACTAAAATGATCAAAAATGCCCAGAGAAATAAACTGATCACGGGATTGGCTCCTGACCTGATACAAGATGGGGTTGCAGTGTTGCAATATGCGGACGATACTATCATCTGTTTAGAACATGATATCGATAAGGCAGTTAACCTGAAGTTGCTGCTCTATACTTTTGAAATGATGTCCGGACTCAAGGTGAATTTTCAAAAAAGCAAGATCCTCACGGTGGGGGGAGATGATAACATTGTTAGAGAGTACGCTGAGTTATTCAACTACGATATTGGGAGTTTTCCCATTAAGTACTTAGGGATGCCTGTGAGCTACACCAATCTTCGCAATTCTGATTGGGAATTCATTGTAGTTAAGTATCTTAAAAGGTTTGAAGCCTGGATCGGTAATGCCACATCCATGGGGGGCAGGCTTACTCTGCTTGATTCAGTGCTTACTCAACTTTCTATCTTTCACATGTTTATGTGGCTTATGAATAAAACATTCATTGAAAAGCTGGATAAACATAGGCGTAGATTTTTCTGGCAAGGTTGTAATAAGAAGAGAAGATACCATCTTGTCAGGTGGGATAGGATCTGTAGATCAAGAGGCAAAGGAGGCCTGGGGGTTAAAGACCTCAGAAAGCAAAATATTAGTTTGATGGTCAAGTGGTGTTGGAAACTGGAGACCCAAAACGGGTTGTGGCAGGATATTGTGCGTGCTAGATACCTTAGGAACAAAACTGTCACTGAGGTTTGCGCTAGGTTTTCTGATTCACCATGCTGGAAAGCTCTTTTGAAGGTACAACAGGTGTACTTGGTGGGGAGGAAAATTAACATAGAATCTGGAAACATTGCTCGGATTTGGATGGATTCCATCAATGGGCCGATCCCATTTCGGGACCAATTCCCACAACTCTTCTCTATTTGCACTAACCCTGAATGTACGATGGATAAAGTGAACCTTGTAGAATCTAGCGCTTTCTTGAGACGGGGCTTCTTCACTGAGTTATCCGGTCAATGGAGGACGATCTGAGACACGGTCGATAGCCTATCTCTCCGATGCTAGTGATTGGGTGTCTTGGAGGCTCAATCAAAATGGCAAGTTTTCGACTAAATTAGTTTATAAATGGCTGGAGAGATCTATTAGTGGATGTCACTATAGATGGATCTGGAGGGCCAAGTTACCTCTCAAAATCAAAATTTTCTTTGGCAATGTCACAGATCGCTGTGCTTACTAGGCAAGTCATGCGAGAATAAAATGGCCCGTAATCCTTGTTGTTCTTTCTGCAAAGAGGTTGAGAGTTCTCACCACCTGCTTTTACCTTGATTCCATGAGATGTGTGTGGAGATCTGTTGGGGTCGTGGCTGGTATCGATAGATGCCCCAGAGCTATTGGCAATATTATGTGTGGTGTCACTCTTATCTTCCAGGGGGAAAGGTTTTATACGGTGGGCCTTGCAATGCCTCATTGGGCTATATGGCTGGCTCAAATCGTGCCACTTTTGAGAAGAAAATGATCAATACCCTTTTGAGATTGTCTTTTCCATGTGTTCTTTCTTGCTTTATTGGACATGTCCGCAACAGGAGATGATGCTACAAAACTACGGGCAGCTGAAGCGGATCAGTATGAGTACTATGCAGATGATGAAGTTTCACGAGGCTGCCGTGTAACCAATCACCGGCGAATGAGGGGAGCACGCCAAGATTGGGGAAACTCCTGCTCCTGCTACTTCGCTTGAACTTACGCTTTTTGTCCGGCGATGCTAGTTTGGCCCTCGCTGGTCGGGTCTGTAATAGCTAGTTGAACTTAGAGATATTGGTGCTATCCAGGTTTTCGTTCTATGACACTTGCCACGATGTCGGGCAAGTGTGGTGGGTTTCTGGTAGTGCTTGAACTCGCTTTCTTCCCTTTCCTTTCTTCCTGAACATATTTCTGGAACTGTTGTATTTCCGTTCTATGCAACGGAAAGGGGTTAAAGCCCGGTTCAAAAAAAAAAACTTCTGGACCTGTTTATTAATGTTGCCGTGATCTGGGTTTCCATGTACTTGATAGATGCATTTCTTATCTTTATGTGTTCCATCTAGGCATATATGTTTCTGAACATAAATGTATTTATGAGCTGGCTCCATTTTTACTGCTTTTCTGTACCCTTTAATCCCCTAAAAAGGGCTATACATGCATTTTAAAGAGTTCACATCTTCTATAAACATTAGCATTGTCTTACCCCACTGCTCTCTGACGTGCAGCGACGAAGATTTCATCCTCAACCTCCCTCATGACCCCAGGTCTGGCTACTTTCCAGTTTTGTTAGTTTTCTTGGCCGCACTGAAGAACATGGCAACATGGGTGTCGTGGCCACACACATGCATCTTGTCGCCCTCCTTAAAATTCAATTAGATTATCTGCAAACATGCAAACCATGTTTACTTAAGATCCAATTAGATAAATGTTGTTTATTTTCCATATAGTTTCTAATCAGAAAGGCCTCATATGCAGATTGGGGACATGGCGTGAAGATATGGTTTTTTGATCTACGGTCTTGAGTCATCTGTTGGATGGGTGATAATGGAAATTTTCTTGAGGACAAACACATGCAAGTTTTGTGAGAGTTAAACCTATTTTATGAGAGTTAAAGCTATTTTTTGATAGTTCAACATGTGCATACGAATGAATTTTTTTAGAACTGGTCAAACTATTTTTTTGTAAGAGTTAAAGCTGTTTTCTTGAGGACAAACCCATGAATAAGTCTCATATGTATAGATTAATTAATAGGACAACAATTTAAGTTTATTGAAGCTCTTTTTAAGAAGGAGGGGTCTGCTTTGGTTTCTTGCTGTTTGCCTATTCTCTTAAAAACAGTTGACTGGATGCAGTTGACGGGTTATACATCAATAATTTGGGCAATTGAATATGGCACTTACAAGTAAAGGATTTCAGAAATCTAATATGGCATGCCTAATTTTCATGGAAAAAACGAATGGTACCTTATTTACTATTTGGTTTTTAAGCTAGACTAATTTGACTATACGCTTCCTGAGGTGCCTTCTATTTTTGAATAGTCATAGAATGCTCCTGATTACGAGATGTTCCTTTGTCCCTATTTGAATTTCTGCCTTGAGTGGCCTCTGTCTTGGTTTACATCTCCATATGGCTACTTATGTATAACATATGGAGGTCCTGTTTGAACTATTCTCAAATATGTTTACTACAGAAAAGTGGAATATGCAAAGTTTCTGTGTTGATTAGGCAAATACTTGCTTTGCCTTAAAGACTGTCCCCATCTATGTTCCAGGTTTTTTGGGTATGAATTATTTCCTTGGAATGGATCAACACATTTGCATGGAATTTTAGAAAAATATATGTGAATGCATCTTTCTAATAAAAGCAATTCTTAAGAAATACCCTTTTTCTGAAATCAAAATTGTTGTTGGTCTTCTGATCAGTTTCATTGTCTATCAGATAGGCTATGACTTCCATAAGCTAGCATCATTGGGGTCACGTCGTTGTGTTTAGTTTATTTTTAGTGCCTTGCAAGTTAGTGGTTCCCAGAAGATTGTAACCTACCTTATTAGTGTCAACTGGCATATTTATCTTTCATGTCATTGCTTAACCATGCCTGCATGATTGCTATATTTATATATGCACAAAGTGCTTATTAATTGGTGCTTCCAGATTATCAAGGTATGAGCAGAGCAGCGAAGGATGAGAAAAGGTGTAACTTATCTTAGACATACAGAAACGAAAATAAAGCTATGCACAGAGAAAAGGTGTAGCGTCGATTGCTGGGCATGAACTCCGGCATGGACCACTTTGCTTTGCTTTTGTCACCTTAAAATTAATTATATATAGCATTTTTTGTGTCCACGGTACTATAATCCATCCATCATTGTTGGTTCACCATTCTAAAGGAAAGACTCATAGATGCCATTAGACAAAGGTCAAATCTTAGTGTACTTGAATATATAGATTTGTCTGATTGTGTTGTAATCTTAGTTTCCTTTTATCTTTCTGTATGAACCTGCTATTATGTGTCATTGTGTTGTAGTGTTGACCATCTGCAGCAAGGGTTAGGCAAATATTTATCCTGTAAAATTACTTCCCGGTTCTTACCACGTGGTTGTTATTTTATTTTGCATAATTTTTATGCATCACATGATTTCTTCTTTAAAAAGTGATTTTAATTCATGGTCCTTAGTTTACTGATCGTTCGACGGCTCTGTGTACCAATGTAGTGGTGCATCTAGGAGGAAGGGATCTAGAGACAGCGATGGGCAAAACAATTCTGCGCAGGCAGCAAGAGGCAGTTCTCGACAAGTCACTATAAGGCGTTCTCTTTTGACCTGTTAATTTTACTGTCTCTCTGGTTTTGATTTCCTGGTATAAAATTTACTAATTTGAGAGAAAAGCGGCGCAAGGATCCAATGGAAGAATTTGGTGAAGAACAAGGTCTCCATCATTTGGTGTCAAGGAAGGGAAGAAGACCATGTCATCATTTGGCCAATGCAGGTAATGCTCTCTACCTGATGCACTATTTAGGTCATCATGGTTTCAATACTTTTGGCTCGCCTTAATGCTAATGAGGAATGTCAGGCTTACAAATTTCAACCATATGCAGTGATTCCAAAGTTATGTAGGCCATATTGTGTTATTTTTTACTGAATCCAGTGAGGTTACAGATTCTATAATATATTGTGGCGGTATGTACATAAGGAAATCCTAATCTAGCTAATTTGGTTGTGGGAAATATGTTGTTAGTCTATCTTCCAGGCCTGTTGTCAGTTCTCATTATTTCTGCTATAACGTGAGCCAATTAGAAACTGATATAATGTGTTTTTCCTAATAAATCTCATGCTGGTGTGTTTTGCATTCTCAAAAAATCATGACAGGTCCCCATGCCCCTGTATCTGCCCTCGAAGCCGGGTTTCGCGAGCTAAGGTTGCATGGGAGAATAAATGTGCAAGTTTGCAGTAGCAAAGGTTTTTCTACATTTGATGGGTAGCTAAATTAGTTTGATTTCATGGATGATGGAGATTTCACGGATGATGGAGCCTTGCTGTGTGACGTAGTTCCTGGTGAAGAAATATTTTTTAGGTCTATGTATGTGTGTACTGGAGTTGGTGCATCTCCAAGGAAGAACCAAACCCTTGTTCCTATCTTATAATATGCTACACTTAAATGCAAAGTGTTAGCTATGTTAACTGTTTCAATCCTTGTTTGAAAATGTGATTGATTACAAATTGCCCATGCTCAAGTATATATTTGTAAAAAGAAGTCATCCTTAATTTTTGATTAAAAGGGTTTGCGTTGGCGCTCTAAGTGGTTGATCACAGCTAAAGTTACTACACATTCATGATTTTAGATGGGTATTTGCACACATCTCGCTGTAGATAACAAGGCATCATTTTTTTAACGTGGACAACAAGTCACCTTTCTTTTTTTAAAGGGTGTTAAATTTGTTACCATATGTGCTTGCACACAACTAAATCATGTATTTTCTTTTCAATGTGTACATGGATTTAGCGTGCCTCTGCGCCATTTGGCGCAACGTGTCCACTAGTATTTACAAAAACAAAAAAGGTCGAGTTCGTACCAGCTTTTCTCATCTTAGTTAGTCCATCATATATCATCATAATTGCCTTTCACTTGCACGACCGAACGGTGTGAATAATAATAAGAGTGCACGTGCATTGGACTAAGCTGGAATCTGCGAGCATTCAATAAACAGGAGAAGACAAGGCAATATGGGATTTTGGTTAAATCAACAATGATGCATATAAGAGCCACTTCAACAATTTAATCATACTCTTCTCCTACTGACCCCCAAAGAAAAGAAAAGAAATAAAAAACTATTTACACGGGAAAGCTTCCAACAAGCAAAAGAAGAACGGGTAATATTTTTGGGTTTTATTTTCAATTACTACAGCAAAGAAATAAACTACTACTAATTTTTTGTTTTGTTTTCCTTTTAACAGACACACAAGAAGAAAGCAGGAAAAAGAAAATAAACTAGCATGGATATTACAGTGAAAGAGTATGAGCACCGACATCTAGCAATGAGTGTCTGTGAACATAAATGTAATGTCGGTGAGAAATACATACTCCCCCAAGCTTAGGCTTTTGGCCTAAGTTGGTTCATTGCCAGGGATGGCCTGGCGGATACCCGTAGGTGTAGCTGGGGTCGTACTGTGATGCAGCGGCTATCGCCTCCTGAGCTGCAGCGTGGCGTCGAGCCGCCTCCGCTCTTCTCTCGTACTCATATGCCTCCTCTCTGGTAATAACATATCTTTTTTTGTCCGAGAATCAAAGAAGCCAGGAGCAGGAAGAGTAATACGGACAACATGTCGTTTGTTAAAGATTAGTCGATACTGGAGAGGTGGTTCAGTCCTCTCAACAAACCGGTGGGAAACCATAGAATCAAAATCTAAATAAGTAGGGAGTAACTCCATATCACCCTCACGAATGTCTATCTCAAGAAAATTAGCTAAGCGGGTTGCATAAATTCCTCCAAAAAAATCTCCGTTATATCTATTATGATGCAACCTACGAGCTACAATGGCTCCCATATGATAAGATTGGTCTCCTAACACAGCATTCCTGAGAATGCTGAGATCAGGGACACACATATGACATGCTTCATCCTTAGCATTTATGGACCTATCGATGAAGAGAGCAAAATAATGTATAGCAGGAAAGTGAATGCTCCCTATAGTGGCTTGCGTTATATCTCTAGATTCCCCCAGAGTTATACTAGCAAGAAAGTCTCTAATTCAGATTTACGGGGATCAATAGTACTACCCCATTGTGAGAGTTTGCAAGAATCCTCTAAGTCCATGGTATAGGATTTGTCATACAGATCAAACATGACAGAAGGGGAATTACATGAGGATGAAAATTCAAACCTCCTCACAAATGAACTAGTGAGATCATGATATCAGGGGCATTTGTCTCCTCAAGTCCACAAGACCAAGCATACATAAATATGCGTAAATTCTTCTTTGATTCCCGCTTGATCCATAAAATTTTCCAAGGCCATTCACAAGGCTGCACTAGAGCGCCTCTTGGTGGTTCCTCGTCAAGATCACGCATTGCAAGCCCGGGACCTTGCTTCCTTGAAGAACCACCTTGGAACATCTTCCTAAACATATTGTTTTCTCCGAAAATTTCTGAAATTTTAGTAACTTCAAACAAAAGTGAACCAACTTCAATAAAACTGATAGCAACTACTCCTACAAGTGCCTAGAGCCTATATCAAGCATTAGAACTACTTGGAACCATATAAATTCGACATGCAAGCTCAAGAACATGGTCACCTATGCTGCACAAATTTGCAAAGAATAAAGCACTAGAACAAAAACTAATTGGACCAATGGAGGAGTCACATACCAAGGAACAATCTCCCCAAGCAGTTTTGCGAGAGGTGCTTTGAGCAAGGAGATCGAAAATCACAGCAAAAGTGGCTAGAACTCATGCTTGAGTTGGTTTTTCGGGTTTGTGTGAGGCAGAGGAAGAAGATGGGTGCAAGGATAAGTGGAGGAGGGCCACCATGGGCCCATGAGGTAGGGGGCGCGACCAGGGGGTAGGGCGCGCCCTCCACCCTCGTGGCCAGGTGGCAGCTCCCCCGGCGGTTATTTTTGCACTATAAATCATCAAATATTCGCGAAAAAATCATATTAAATTGGCATGGCATTCTGAGGACTTTTATTTTCGGGGTATTGTTATATTGCACGGATAAGTCAGGAGACAGACAGAAAAATACTATTTTACTTTACTTCTACTAAATAACAGAAAATATAAAGAGGGTACAGAAGGTTGTGCTTCTAGTTTCATCCATCTCATGATCATCAAAAGGAATCCACTAACAAGGTTGATCAAGTCTTGTTAACAAATTCATTCCGAATAACATGGAACCGGAGAAATTTCGAATAACACTAAGTTACCTCAACGGGGATATGCACATCCCCTATAATAAGAATATCATATTTCTTCTTGACAGTAGGAAGAGGAAATTCAAAACCTCCAAAAATAATCGATGGAACTTTTCCAATAGAATTGATGCTATAAACTTGAGGTTGTTTCTCGAAAGTGTACCGTATGCTCATTACCATTAACATGAAAAGTGACATTGCCTTTGTTGCAATCAATAACAGCACCTGCAGTATTCAAAAGGTCTTCCAAGAATAATAGACATACTATCATCCTCGGGAATATCAAGAATAACAAAGTCCGTTAAAATAGTAACGCTTGCAACCACAACAGCACATCCTCACAAATACCGACAGTACAGCAGGTTGATTTATCAGCCATTTGCAAAGATATTTTAGTAGGTGTCAACTTATTCAAGTCAAGTCTACGATATAAAGAGAGAGGCATAACACTAACACCGGCTCCAAGATCACATAAAGCAGTTTTAACATAATTTCTTTTAATGGAGCATGGTATAGTGGGTACTCCTGGATCTCCAAGTTTCTTTGGTATTCCACCCTTAAAAGTATAATTAGCAAGCATGGTGAAAATTTTAGCTTCTGGTATCTTTCTTTTATTTGTAACAATATCTTTCATATATTTAGCATAAGGATTCATTTTGAGCATATCAGTCAATCGCATACGCAAAAAGATGGGTCTAATCATTTCAGCAAAGCACTCAAAATCCTCATCATCCTTTTTCTTGGATGGTTTCAGAGGAAAAGGCATGGGTTTCTGAACCCATGGTTCTCTTTCTTTACCATGTTTCCTAGCAACAAAGTCTCTTTTATCATAACGTTGATTCTTTGACTGTGGGTTATCAAGATCAACAGCAGGTTCAACTTCTACATCATTATCATTACTAGGTTGAGCATCATCATGAACATCATCATCAACATTTTTACTAGGTTCATGTTCATTACCAGATTGTGTTTCAACATCAGACATGGAGATATCATTAGGATTCTCAGGTGGTTCAGCATTAGGTTCACTAGAAGTTTGCAAAGTCCTATCATTTTTCTTTTTCTTCCTTTTAGAAGAACTATGTACATCAATATTATTTCTCTGAGAATCTTGCTTGATTCTCTTAGGGTGGCCTTCAGGATACAAAGGTTCCTGAGTCATTCTACCAGTTCTAATAGCCACTCTAACAACATAATCATTTTTATTACTATTCATTTCATCAAGCACTTCTTTTTGAGCCTTAAATACTTGTTCTACTTGAGTGGTAACCATAGAAGCATGTCTGCTAACAAGTTTAAGTTCACCTCTAATATTAGCCATATAATCACCCAAGCGTTTAATCATATAAGCATCTTGTTTTAATTGTCTACCAAAATAAGCATTAAAGTCATCTTGCTTAAACATAAAGTTATCAAACTCATCCAAGCACTGACTAGCAATTTTAGTAGGAGGTACTTCAGCTTTATCATATCTATAGAGAGAATTTACCTTTACTACCTGTGTCGGGTTATCGGGATCATGACGTTCTTCAATAAGTAATGGATCAATATCATAAGTTTCTTCAACAAAGTGTAGATTAAGACCATGTATTTCTTCAATAGGAGGTAAATTCTTAACATCTTCACTTTAATACCTTTTTCTTTCATAGATTTCTTTGCCTCTTGCATATCTTCTCGGATCGAGAAATAGAACACCTCTCTTCTTGGAGTTGGTTTAGGAATAGGCTCAAGAATTGGCTCGAGCTGGCTCAGAGGTGACCAATTATTTTCATTTGTCAACATATTATTCAATAGAATTTCAGCTTCATCCGGTGTTCTTTCCTAAAAGAGAACCAACACAACTATCCGTAATCTCTGGAAGCATCGGTTAGTCCATTATAAAAGATATCAACTATTTCAGGTTCCTTAAGAGGATGATCAGGCAAAGCATTAAGTAACTTGAGAAGCCTCCCCCAAACTTGTGGGAGACTCTCTTCTTTAATTTGCACGAAGTTGTATATTTCCCTCAAAGCAGCTTGTTTCTTATGAGCAGGGAAATATTTAGCAGAGAAGTAATAAATCATATCCTGGGGACTACGCACACAACCAGGATCAAGAGAATTAAACCATATCTTAGCATCACCCTTTAATAGAACGGAAATATTTTGAGTATATAAAAGTAGCGCGATCTCTCATCATTAGTAAACAGGGCGGCTATATCATTTAACTTACTAAGATGTGCCACAACAATTTCAGATTCATAGCCATAAAAAGGATCAGATTCGACTAAAGTAATTATATCTGGATCAACAGAGAATTCATAATAATCCTTACCGGGAACACAAATAGGTGAAGTAGCAAAAGTAGGGTCAGGTTTCATTCTATCTCTAAGAGATTCTTTACTCCATTTAACTAACAGCCTCTTAAGTTCGTATCTATCTTGGCAGGCAAAGATAGCTGCAGAAGATTCCATATCAAAAACATAACCCTCAGGAATAGCAGGCATATCTTCATCATCACTTTCATCAACATTATCAGTTTCAATAGTTTCTTTATCTCTAGCCCTAGAAATTTGTTCATCAAGAAATTCACCAAGGGGCATAGTAGTATCAAGCATAGAAGTAGTTTCATCATAAGTATCATGCATAGCAAAAGTGGCATCATCAATAACATGCGACATATCGGAACGAATAGCAGAAGCAGGTTTAGGTGTCGCTAGCTTACTCATAACAAAAGGTGAATCAAGTGCAGAGCTAGATGGCAGTTCCTTACCTCCCCTCGTAGTTGAGGGATAAAATTTTGTCTTAGCGTCTTTCAAGTTCTTCATAGTGTCCAGCAGATATAAATCCCAAGTGAATCAAAGAATAGAGCTATGCTCCCCGGCAACGGCGCCAGAAAAAGGACTTGAGGGCATCTCCAGCCGCGCCCCAGAAGGCCTCCCGAGCGTTTTTTCGCGCCAATAAAAACGGCCCCATCGCTTCAGAGCCCGATTTTTACTGGCTTGGGCCGAAATAGCGCCGGCGGACCCAGCCCAACCCGACGCTGTTGGGGCGCCGGGCGCCGGCGAACTGTTTTGGCGCGAAAGCTGCGGGCCCGCCCACAGCGACACGGCTCTCTTCTCGCCCTTCGTCGTCCTCATCGCCTCGCTTCGTGGCGAATCAATGCCAAAGCGCTACGCTGCCGCTACGGTCAGCCTGCCATTGGTGCTCACGGCGGCGCAGATGAAGACCGGACGATGCGCGCCCTCGCCCTCCCTCGCCCGCCACGCCAGCACACACGGTGGCACGCGCCTCAGCCTATATATGACGCGCCCCGGCGCACTCGGCGACTCATCACACTCTCCCGCCATCGTCGTTCCTCCCTCTCCTCTCCTCTCTTTCGCCGTCTCTAGTTCACACCCATGGCCGAGCGCTTCCCAGGCGACGGCGCGGCGGCGAACGGCTTCGGCCGCCGCCATCTTCATGAAGATGAGGCTCGCCTCCTTTACGAGGCCGAGTACCCGGTCCCGCCGGACATGCGGGTGCCCGGGGCGTGGAGGATCAGCGCGGGCGGCGTGCCGGTGCCCCCGATACCCACCGGAGCGGCCCGGCGTGCGGAGATCGCACGCATCCGCTCGAACCTGCCCCGCGCCGTGAGGGAGGGGCCACGGTACGTCCCCGACAGCCCGCTCTGGGAACCCTACTTCCGCCGTCACGCCCGGAGCTCGAGGCCACCAACGGCGCGAGCCCTCCGGCAGCTCAACGCCGCCAGCCGGCGTCGGTGGTGGGGCGTGCGGGCGCGTTGAGGCCGCCTCGAGTACATCGAGGGCGGAAACGCCAGCGCCGAGTACCCCGCCCCTTCCTTCTCACGCCGGGAAGCTCCTCGACCCCGAGGCGCATGGAGACCGGGGTCCTCTCTCCTCGTCCGGCTGCTTGCCTGCCTCCGCCGCGTCAGCCGGAGCCCTGTGCGCGCCGGTCAGCGCGCACCAAGCAGCTCTGGCGTCCGTGACGGCGCTAACGCTTCCACCGCCGGACGCCTCATCTCTCGTCGAGCCCAAGACGGAGCCCGCTTGCCCGCGAGTACGAGGAGGTAGCCCGCGCGGCATCTCCGACGAGGACGCCATGCGGTGGGCGCGGCGACTACCTCGCGACGAGATGGTTCGCAGCGCCGCCCTCGAGGAGATCGCCGCCGCAAGCGTGGCGCGAGGACGAAGCACGGCGTCGTGGTCTCGACAGCGACGACGACGACGACGCCCCCGGACCATCCAACCCGCCGCGCCAACCGGGGAAGGGATGCAGCAGGGACGGCGGAGGCGTAGGCGGGGGCGGCTGCGACGACGACGACGACGATGAGGATGACGGCGGTGACTACACGCGGTTCTACAGCCTCCTCGGCATGTAGAACCGCGTGGGCGGGCGGCCAGGCGGGCGGCGAGGGAGACGGCGGGGGTAGCCCGCGGTAGTTTTTTTTTTTTTTTTTGTAAAATATGTTTAAGTTTGAATGAACTCGCCGACGTTTGCGTTAAATTTGAGTCGTTTTTGCGCCGTATTTGCCTTTTTTTACTAACCGTGGGCGCCGCGACTGGGGGGCATCACGGCCCCAGTGCGCGGTTTAGCACCGGTGCGCCCCCAGGGGGCGATTTTTTGGCCCTCCTGGGGGGCCAACGGCTGGAGATGCCATGATAACCCACAAGTATAGGGGATCGCAACAGTTTTCGAGGGTAGAGTATTCAACCCAAATTTATTGATTCGACACAAGGGGAGCCAAAGAATATTCTCAAGTATTAGCAGCTGAGTTGTCAATTCAACCACACCTGGAAACTTAGTATCTGCAGCAAAGTGTTTAGTAGCAAAGTAATATGATAGTGGTGGTAACGGTAACAAAAGAGTAGTGCAAGCAATAGTAAATATTTTTGGTATTTTGTAGTGATTGTAACAGTAGCAACGGAAAAGTAAATAAGCGAAGACCAGTATATGGAAAGCTCGTAGGCACCGGATAAGTGATGGATAATTATGCCGGATGCAGTTCATCATGTAACAGTCATAACATAGGGTGACACAGAACTAGCTCCAATTCATCGATGTAATGTAGGCATGTATTCCGAACATATTCATACGTGCTTATGGAAAAGAACTTGCATGACATCTTTTGTCCTACCCTCCCGTGGCAGCGGGGTCCTAATGGAAACTAAGGGATATTAAGGCCTCCTTTTAATAGAGAACCGGAACAAAGCATTAGCACATAGTGAATACATGAACTCCTCAAACTATGGTCATCACCGGGAGCGGTCCCAATTATTGTCACTTCGGGGTTGCCGGATCATAACACATAGTAGGTGACTATAGACTTGCAAGATAGGATCAAGAACTCACATATATTCATGAAAACATAATAGGTTCAGATCTGAAATCATGGCACTCGGCCCTAGTGACAAGCATTAAGCATAGCAAAGTCATAGCAACATCAATCTCGAACATAGTGGATACTAGGGATCAAACCCTAACAAAACTAACTCGATTACATGATAAATCTCATCCAACCCATCACCGTCCAGCAAGCCTACGATGGAATTACTCACGCACGGCGGTGAGCATCATGAAATTGGTGATGGAGGATGGTTGATGATGACGACGGCGATGAATCCCCCTCTCCGGAGCCCCGAATGGACTCCAGATCAGCCCTCTTGAGAGGTTTTAGGGCTTGGCGGCGGCTCCGTATCGTAAAACGCGATGATTTCTTCTCTCTGATTTTCTTCTCCCCGAAAGCCAATATATAGAGTTGGAGTTGGCGTCGGAAGGTGTCCAGGGGGCCCACGAGGTAGGGGGCGCGCCCTAGAGGGGGAGGGGGGGGGGCGCCCCCCACCCTCGTTGACAAGGTGTGGGCCCCCTGGTCTTCATCTTTGGTGAGGATTTTTTTTATTTTTTATAAGACATCCCATGGAGTTTCAGGTCATTCCGAGAACTTTTGTTTTCTGCACATAAAACAACATCATGGCAATTCTGCTAAAAATAGCGTCTGTCCGGGTTAGTTCCATTCAAATCATACAAGTTAGAGTCCAAAACAAGGGCAAAAGTGTTTGGAAAAGTAGATACGACGGAGACGTATCAATGCTCAAACTTGGCAGGGTTATATTACTCATATCATGCATATGTTGTATTGCGATGCTTAGTTTTTACATCGTATACACAATATTGAATGCGATCTCCTTAGTTGACACATCATATATGCAACTGCCCTCTGCTCACTTGCTTAGTATATAAATCATATATTTGAATTATATCATGCCAAGATGTTTACATAGACAACATATATCTGAATTATGGCATGCCAACCCATTTTCTAAAGACATAATATAGTTATATCATCTTATTACATAGTCATCATATTTTGAATTATGTCATTCTATCCGTGAATTATATCACGCCATCATGTTTCCATCGACGGCATGTTTGTGATTTATGGCATGCCAACCACTTTAATAGACACATCGCATAGTTATATGATGTCATCCTGTTTACATAGTCATCATATTTTGAAGTATGTCATTCTATCCTGTTTAGTTAGACATCATGCATGTGAAATTGTGTCATGCTATCCTGTTTAATTAGCCATCATATATGTGAAATTATGTCCTGCTATTCTGTTTGGTTAGACAACATAAATGTGAATTATTTCATGCCCTATTTTCTTCCCTACTATCCATTGCACCTGTCTATCTTACAATGTTAGTACATTCAATTACTTTTCTTGTTTATCAGCCATTTCAATTGGAGGGGTGATGGCAGTATCTGTGGGAGTAAAAACACGGTCTTCAGATAAGATCGTGCTACCTGTCGATGCAGATAGAACCACGGTTGTACTTGCCCAAGAACCAGCCCCACCACACATAACCCACACTCATGCAGATTGTACCCCTACCCAGTTGGATAGAGAACCAACTACACCCCTTCTAACCCCAACACCAGCAGATAGTAACCCAGTTCCAGTTGACACAACACCGTCTCCACCACAGAGCACATGAACACGAGCAGTTAGTAAGGCAACTGCAGTGCCCAAAGCACGAGGACCACCACTCCGAACCCCAAGTCAACACTTAAAGCAGAAGAAGAATTGTTCTCAGGTCAGGTTGCGTAGCTATGGTTCATACTACTTTGCTATTGCATCACTATATTTACTCATACCAACTAATTTCAAATTTGAAGGATGCAATTGAAACTCCAATGGCGCAACAGGTATGTTTTAAACCTGTTTCTTAACATGTTTGCTGTTGTAACTTGCTCTATGTTGATTTCAGTTTCAATTGAATAAGCAGTTATGTTCTCATGCCATGCACATTACAAGTGTTGTTATTGCTGTGTTGTTTCCCACACTTATATTCTGTCTATGCTACTTTGTCTTAAATAGATATGATTCGAACTGTATCTATCTTGATTTGGCAACATAAAATAGAATGATATATACCATACAGTGACCATACTACATAGATATATGTTTGTTTCATGCTGTTGTCCTGTCCACCTTACTACTAAACTGGTTTACCAAAATGAGTATCATATACTACATTGTAAACCTGTGATGTGTTTGTTTGTTTCTCTTTTAGAACGCGGATAAAATATTGGAGAAGAGTACCCCGTTATGCAATGGTAAAGGAAGTATTGTAGATAAGGTTCAAGATAGTGAGACATCCCTGTTGGTCTCCAAGAAAGTTGATAAAACTATATTGAAGACACTAAGACAACCCCAAAGTCCTGTCTTGATGTAGTGTTCGAAAGCTTCGGTACTACTCACTGGCACCCGCTCTTCGAACTCGCTGCCTGAATCAGTTCGACTTCTTGAGTCTCAAATTCAAGTTGAAAGACATCGATCAGATGTTATGCGACAGGAAGCCGAAGGACCGAGGAAGTCCCTCCAGAATTCAGATGCATACTTTCTTGTGCAACAGCAAGTGTTGGAGGATTTAAGCGCCAAACAAGAGAAAGTTAATAAGCTTGCTAAGCATCTTGCCAGCATTATGGGTCTCCGGAGTGCTCTCGACCCCGTAGTTCGTATTAACCAATTTTAGTTTTGTTGTTTTTAGCTGGAGGGCATAAAACAGAAAAAAGGAAAAAATATGAACTACTTGGTGCAGTTCTCTACCTGGTGCAGTTTATTTTGTTGATTGTTGTTTTAGCGGTAGAGTGTAGCAGTTGGGTGTTGTGTCGTAGACTGTGATTCAATTCTCTGCACGTTCCCGTGCAGACCCAAAAAACCTGTGTGCAGTTCGTTTGTGGGTGCGTGTGCAACCTAGAAAATTCACCGACGACGATGGCGTGTGTGCTTATCTTCTTTCCCAATAGCAGCTAGCTTTCCCCATAGCCATGGCTTCCAATTTAAAGTTTGGTTAAATTTTGGAGGTGCGATTTCAGTGCTAGGTTTGTAGTATAGTCCAGCTCTGCTAGTCCTCAATTGTGGTTCGGCTAGCAACAATGTTGGTTTTTTTGTATGTATATGTGTGTGTGGCTGTGTAAAAACAATGAATGGATATGTGTAAAATTGAAGCTCACTTGGTTCTCTCACGAAGTTCGCCATAAAAACTATGCGTGGTTCACTTGGTGATCCGAAACGAAAACACCTCAGAAGAAGCTCACTTCTCATCACATGTAGTTCACTCGCTCAGTCCTTGCGGTCCATTCGTCCGGACTACACACATAAAAAAATTAAGTTAAAAAAAACTCACGCTGTTCACTTACGATAGTGTCGCGGTCGGTTTACGGTAGTCACGAGGTTCACTTTTCATAGTATTGCGGTTCACCAACGCTCGACATGAAGTGCACTCCATCTCGTTTGGGAAAATTTATGTCCCACAAAAAATAAATCATGCAGTGCACTTGCCCGTCCGATGAAGTGCGGGTTTTAGTCTAAAGAAGTGCACTCCACCTCGTTTGGGAAAAAATATGTCCCACAAAAAAGAAATCATGCAGTGCACTTGTCTGTCCAATGAAGTGCGGTTTTTCGTCTAAATAAGTGCGGTTTTCTGTCTGATGCAATACGGCCCGTTTACAGTAGTCTCGAGGTTCACTTTTCATAGTATTGCGGTTCACCAAACACTCGACATGAAGTGCACTCCACCTCGTTTAGGAAAATTTATGTCCCACAAAAAAGAAATCATGCAGTGCACTTGTTTGCCTGATGAAGTATAGTTTTTAGTCTAAAAGAAGTGCGGTTTTCTGTCTGATGCAGTACATACGACGATTTAGGTGTCGCGAAAAAACAGAGTGTCCGCATTTTGGTGAATTTGGAATTCCTCTTAAACCGTAAATAATTACAGAGAGTGTTCTACATGAAAAAGTTGCGCCTCGTCGACATCTTTCCAATGGCGTATTGTTTGAATCATTCCGATCAGCGGTTTGTAAAAAATTCACAAAAAAGGCCGCTGCCACTCATCGTCCGCCACATGATTTTCAAAATTAACTTAAAACCATAAGAAATCTCCAAAATATTTTAACATATGAAAGTTGCGCCTCGTCCATAGCTTTTCAACGGTATATTACACGCCTTATTTCGACAAACGATTAAAAAACTGGAGCGAAAATGGTACCGAAAATTTGAATTTTTTTAAAAAACAAAATTCCGCGATTTAGTAAATTTGAAACTACTCTTAAACCATAACGAATTAGACAAAACAAGAGTTATAAAAAAGATGCGCCTCGACGATATCTACCCAACGGTGTATCATTTGCTTCATTCCGACGAGCGATCTAGAAAAAAAGCGAAAAAACGCTCGCTGCCACTCTTTGTGGGCCGCACCGTTTTTGAAATTGCTCTTAAACTGCGGGGAATCTCGAAAAGTGTTCAACATGGCGAAGTTGCGCCTAATTCGTAGCTTTCCAACGGTATATTACAAGCCTTGTTCCGATAAACGGTTAAAAAATTAAAATGAAAACAGTACCGAAAAAACACTACGCGCAGTTTTTTCCGACACGAAGTTCACTAGTCTCGGTAATGCAGTGCTATCTCTAAAGAAAATGCAGTGCCCTCGCGTTGAGCATGCAGTGCGGAAGTGTTATCAGAATAACTATTCTGATAATATTATCAGAATAGACGGGCTATATATATATATATATATATATATATATATATATGTATGTATGTATATATATATATATGTTACGGTATCTACCTATGTTACTGCTTCTTTGCCACATCATCATATTTGCTATTCCCGAGTGCATGATACCGGCTATGATACCCCCATTATGGCCACCCTAATAAGGCTGGTCGCAATATGAGAGTATCAAGCGGTATGATGCATGCCAACTAGACTTTTTGCATGATGTGGCACACAGTTAAATGTGGAAAGAGAGGGTGTGGTATCATATGATGATACCGTACCATATTAAATGTTGTACTACGTTGTGTCATGCATGGAAATTAATAAGGCAACCTAAGATACTAACTTATGATACTATGCATGCGCGCATTACAGAGGTATTACCGATCATATACTAGTATCATGCATATATACTCCCTCCTTTCCGGTTTATAGGCTTATCTCAAAATTTTAGTTTTTCCATTTTATAAGGCTCAATTTGGTTGTTCCCCATCACATGTTCAGATTTCCAAGGTGCATTAAATCATTGCATGCAAGTATTAAGAGAAAGTTGACCAATGTATGTACTTTATGCATGCATGTATTGCAATTAATACATTGGAAAGCATAATTTTTTGAGGAAAACAAAATCATTAATTGGGTGTTTTTGCAAACTACAAAAAGTATTCCACCACTCACCATCTACCTTGGTTGGTGAGATTTTTGAATTGAGCCCTATAAGTCTGGTTGTAATGGGGAGTATCATATGATATATACTAGTGTATGATACTACTTTCATGACGCATAGTATCATAAGTTAGCATCTTAGGTTGCCTTATTAGTTGTCATGCATCACACAAAGTAGTTAAACATTTAATATGATACAGTATCATGATATGATACCACATCCTCTCTTTCCTCATTTAATTGTGTGCCACATCATCCAGAAAGTCTAGTTGGCATGCATGATACCACTTATGATACTACCATTACAACCAGCCTAAACCGGAAAGGAGTGAGTATTATACTAGCTAGTCTATGATATACTAGCTACCTCACTAAGAGCATGGTTAATAATACAACCAACGGTCGACTATAAGAAGTTGCCATGTCATATACAGCCAACCTCTTAGCGGGCATGTACAATAATACGTTTTAAATATGTACTAGTTTATCAATAGTTGGCCCACCTTACATCCTCACAAAGTGTCTTGGGTCTCGTGTTGCAGCTGGCTCTACTAACCAAGAGCCCGCTTCTCTTCTCTCTCCTCTTCTCTTTCCTCCAACTAATAAGCACACACACACACACACACACACACACACACACACATATATATATATATATAATTCTATTCCTTATAGCCTGCTTATGTCACTCTATTGTACTTGCTCTAAGACTAGCCACAATGGAGAGTAACATACACTAGTAACATACACATCTCCCTGGACTATGTTACTACCTTTCATAGTGGGTAGTAGCATAAGTATGATACGATGCAAAGCCTCATTTATTAGGTTATAGACCCATATTGCGTTGGGACATGTGATGTTAAATAACTAGCTAAGTTACTGAAACTACCTCTCTCCTCATTAACTCATTGCCACATAAGCAAATTTGTTGAGTTGGACTCAATGTTACTGCTGAAGTTACTCCCACTGTGGCTAGTCCAAGGCACAGTATCATAGAGTAGCTATATCATATGTAGAACTTTATTTATATTGTCATGCATGACACATAGTATCATAGCATTTATTATGATACGGTTTCATGATATGATACTTAACCCTCTCTTTCTTCATTTAATTCTATGACAACTCATCAAAATTGCCTAGTTGGCATGCATGATACTAGCTATGATACCCCCTTACTATCAGCCTAGCAAAGAAGGTGTACAGATCATTTGTGCATCGCTTTGTGAGTTTTCATCTGTTTGTTCGAGAAGCAAGGAGAAGTTTCAAACATTTCGGTCACGAGGTGCGGCCACTGGCATAGGCCTAGTTGGTATTTAATTACAGGAAATTCAGATGGAATTCGGACATCATCAAAATTGATGTGTGCCCGTGGCGTGCTCTCATGACCCCGCGGAATTTTTTTGGAAAATTTGGCACAAGTTTTGATGACCGCTCCTTCCAAACCGGAGCATCTCACATGAAAGATCATGGTTTCCAAAAGGAGACGTGTCAATTCAAACTCCTGTGGCCAGTGACTTCATCATTTGGCCTCATAAAAATTTCCACGGTACGCAATCACCATTATACCACGGGTTTGATTTTACGCGCATTCCGTATCGTTAGCTATATTTAAGACATTTTTAGATTAACGTGCATTTTGTGCATAAAAATAAAATTACAACCGAACTGCATGTGTCGTCGAAGGGATGAGGATCGCCGTTCGATCCGGGAGCATCCAACGGTGCGACGCACGATCCGTGGGGTTTGGATTACGCCAATCGTAAAGCACGACTCGATCGTGGGCGAGGTGGCGGGGTTTGGTCGGCACATGGCTTTCATCAACGAACCGTGTGCTATTCGCAAACCAGATTGCATATTTTTGTTCACACATATTGTACTGAGATCAATTGAGTGTGCTACCTCTATGATATAATAATAATAATAATAATAATAATAATAATAATAATAATAATAATAATAATAATAATAATAATAATAAAACAGTTCATATTCATTGCCTGAGCTGATAGTATATCAAGGTCAACATATTAACGGTTCTTACATCAACAGAAAACCGGGCATAACTCACAAATTCAGTACACGCGACAGTTCTAAATAGAACAAATTAAGCCGCAGGGTAGGCATAAAGACTATGAAAGTGCTATTGTGAGCTCGAGCTCACATGCACCCTTTGCTACAGTACAAACAAAAAAAATATTTAAAAAGTTCAAAAAAATCTGATTTTTTTTGGTAACAAACATTGATATATTTTTCACATGCGTACAAATTTTCATGACAAAATGACATTCATGCAGGCCTCAGCAAAAAAAACAAAATCGATGCTCCAAAATGCTTCCAAAAATAGTTTTTTTGGAGCATGATTTTGTTTTTTTGCTGACACCTCCACAAATGTCATTTCATCACGAAGATTGGCACGCATGTAGAAAAAAATCAAAGTTTCTTGACAAAAAGTTCAGATTTTTTGAATTTTTACTATTTTTCGGATTTTACTGTTCATCCGGGATCACTGGTGCCCGGGATCAATTCCTCCGCGTCCGAAAGACTAGTCCTACGGCTTAATTCCCTTGTACATGGGGGAACTGGGATCATTACGTTGACCCCGAATGAACTTGGGTTTTATGATGATTTTACGCTTCTCTGTTGCACGGGTGCGTGATCCCTTGGCTGGCAACTCGTCAAATTCATCGTACTCGTCCTCATCGGCAACATCGTCGACACCCAGTACCCTTCTCTTCACATGCATCACTAAATGTCAGTTCTTATGCAAGGGGTCATCTACAAAGAAAATCTGGGTAGCATCGCTGGCAAGAATGAATGGGTCCGCGTGATATGCCATCGTTGTCCTATTAACATAGATGTTCCTGTACTCATCAGTCCTTACCTGACCAAGAGGGATCCATGCGCACCTGAATAATGCCACCTTAGCTTTCACATAGTCAAGCTCCCAAATCTCTTTGATGGTTCCATAGTATACCCTTCTATTAGCTTCATTTACAGTCATGCATTCTATTCGAACACAGTTGTTCTGATATGAGGTCTTCTGATCACGTTCCTCAGTGTAGAACGTGTATCCATTTATGTCATATGCTTGGTACGTCAACACCATAGGTGATGGCTTTTGTGCCAACCATGTAGCAATGTCATCAATGGATCCTTGTGCCAAACGATTCTTCAGCCATTTGGCATAGTTCTTAGAGTGCTCCTTCATCTCCACATCTGATGAAGGCACCATTGGTAAGAAGCTTTGGCGTATCTCCGCCAAGTGTTCTTCGGCATAAGCGCTGAGAACTGGGCTGTTAAGCAGTACCGTCAAATGGGCTTTCTCTGCCAATTATTTGGGTGCAGCCACTTGCGTGCCAGCAAGGACCGGCTTACCTTTCAGCCTTCCCTCGTGGCGAGAGAGGGGCAAACCTATAGGTATTTGTTTCATGTATTCGGTAAAAAACTCAACCACCTTCTCCGCGGTATAACCTTGTAGGATGCTTGCCTCTAGATGGTTTCGGTTTCGACAAAAGCGCTTCAGTATTCCCATGAACCGCTCAAAGGGATACATGTTGCGAAGAAACACTGGACCACAATAATTTATCTCGTCGACAAGGTGCACAGTGGGATGGACCATGACATGAAAGAATGACGATGGGAAAAACATCTCTAGGTTGGACAATATTCTTGCAATATCATCTTGCATATGATCCAACTCTTCAGGATCTACAAATTTCTGCCATAGTTGGTTGAAGAAATCACAGAGGTCAATGAGTGTGTTTCTTATATCTTTGTCCATCAGATTCCTGATGGCCAGCGGGAGGATTTGTGTCAACATTACGTGGCAATCATGTGACTTCATGTGTCCCAACTTCATTTTACCCGAGCTCACATCCACGAGACTTCTGATGTATGCGCAGTAGGAAGAGGGTGTCTTAACTGATAACAAATAGGTGAAGAACCGTGTTGCTTCTTTTGTACTGAAATTGTAACTCTGGCGAGCTTTGATGAATTTGTCATCATCTTCTGCTTCACTCTTGCGTTTTGATTGATCAGCAAGCATATCGAGCCGTGAACCGTCACCATCCTTTCTTTTAACTTTAATCTTGAGCAGAGTACCAAGGATGCTTTCACATACATTCTTCTCTACGTGCATGACATCGATGCAGTGACGTACACACAGAATCTCCCAGTAAGGAAATTTCCAGAACACCGATTTCTTCTTAAACACTTGACCCTTGGGTGTTTGTTTCACCGTCAAAGAGTGGTTCTTGCCAAGGACAACATTTATTTTTTAGCCATGTTGTGGACCACCTCCCCGTCACACGGTCTTGGGCCTGCACCTACCTCTACCGTACCATCAAATTCAACTTTTATCTTTCGGTATGGGTGAGGTTTCCGTAAGAACCTACGATGACGCAAATACACTGTTTTGTGCGAGTTGGGAAGTCTTCTGCTAGCTGTCCTATCCATGCATGTGACACACCCTACATCTCCCTTCGTTTTCTGCCGGCAAATCTTGGATGGTGTGCACCAACATCACATGTAGATCGAAAATCTCCTTTCTGTACGCATCATAACATTTTACAGCAGGCGCATCTATCCACACTATCAGCAGTTCTTCTACCAGTAGCTGAAAGTAAATGTTGATGTCATTTCTAGGTTGCTTCAGGCCTTGGATAATCATTTACATCATAATGTATTTTTTCTTCATACACAACCAAGGAGCTAGGTTATATATGCAGAGAAGCACCGGCCATGTGCTGTGATTGGTGCTCTTATTGCCAAAAGGATTCACCCTGTCAGTACACTCCCCGAGCCTTATACTTCTAGGATCCTTGGCAAAATTTTCAAACTTGTTGTCGATTAATTCCCACTAAGCCCCATCTTTCAGGTGCCTTATAAACCTATCCACAATTCGCTCATCATGATGCCACCGCAACCTCTTTGCCTCTCTAGGGTTTGCAAACAAACGCCTCAACCTTGGAATTAAAGGGAAGTACCAAACAACCTTAAACGGGATTCCTGTCTTGATCTCGGCGTCCAAATTGTACTTGTCCTTTGCTCTCCCGCGCTTGTATCGTGCATGCTTGCATGTAGGACATGCACGCAAGTATTTGTACTCACCACGGTACAATATACAATCATTCACACAAGCGTGTATCTTCTGTACTTCAAGTTCCAATGGGCAAACAATTTTCTTCGCTTCATTCGTGCTTCTAGGGAGCACATTATCTTCCGGAAGAATTTCTTTGAAAAGACCTAACATCTCTGTGAAGCCCTTGTTTGATAGAACGTTTGCTGCTTTAAATCTGAGAAGCACCAGGGTGGCACTCAACTTGGAATATTTCTTTTTGCAACCTGGATACAATTCTTTCTTGGAGTCCGACTCAATGGTTGGCAGATCCTTGTACCCAATCATATCTTTTTTTGGGCCCTTGAAATCTACAATCATAGCAGCTGTCGGTGTCAAAACCGGCGGATCTCGGGTAGGGGGTCCCGAACTGTGCGTCTAGGCGGATGGTAACAGGAGACAAGGGACACGATGTTTACCCAGGTTCGGGCCCTCTTGATGGAGGTAAAACCCTACGTCCTGCTTGATTGATATTGATATTGTGGATGTTTACAAGAGTGGATCTACCACGAGATCAAGGAGGCTAAACCCTAGACGCTAGCCTATGGTATGATTGTAAGGGTTGTTGTGATTGTTGTCCTACGGACTAAAGCCATCCGGTTTATATAGACACCGGAGAGGGCTAGGGTTACATAGAGTCGGTTACAATGGTAGGAGATCTACCTATCCGTATCGCCAAGCTTGCCTTCCACGCCAAGGAAAGTCCCATCCGGACATGGGGGGAAGTCTTCAATCTTGTATCTTCATAGTCTTGGAGTCCGGTCAATGATGATAGTCCGGCAAATGATAGTTCGGTGATGATGGTAGTCCGCTATCCGGACACCCCTAATCCAGACTCCTCAAGAGCCCTGAACCAGGCTTCTATGACGATAAGTCCGGCGTGTATATTGCTTGGCATTGCAAGGCGGGTTCCTCCTCCAAATGATAGAAGATTGGAAACACCAGATAGTGTCCGCTCGCAAAATAAATTCCACATTCCAGCGTAGAGAGAATAATAATATATACACAAGCTCAATCTGCGACGTTTTCCGTGGCATGACGTCACACCACTACCAAGCCATTACTCAATTGTTTTCTACTTTACCACCTCGGCAGCATTTAGCGGCGGTTTCTTGGCACGCCTTGTCGAGCAGAGACCGTGTTTCCCCTTAATCCGGGATTCTCATCAATACGGTAGCGGGTAACCCAACCGCATCATTGATGGTGACGCTTGGGAGATAAGCGAGTTTTACCAGGCGGGTGGGGACGCGTGAGATTTCGCCTCGCCCATATAAGGGATAAGGATTCACCTTCTCACCCACGCCTTCTTCCTCCTTTGCTTATCCATCTCCGCAAGACTTTTCGAGCTCCAGCGCCCAAGTTCACAAGATCTCGTCTCAACCTTCTCCGACCATGTCCGAGCGGGAGGTAAATGGTTGGCCTCCACCGTTGAGGAGCAAATAGCCAAACTGCGCGGCGCCGGATACCTCTCCGGCGATATCGCGCACCGGCTGCCCGACAAGGGGCAGCTCATCCCCACCCCTAGGCCCCATGAGAGGGTTGTCTTTCTTTCCCACTTCCTCCGCTGGATGGGCTTTCCACTTCACCCTCCGTCCGGGGCTCATGTTCTACTACGGCCTGGATTTCCATGATCCGGCGCGAACTTCATCCTCAACATCTCGGCGTTTATCGTGGTGGTGCGAGGCCTTCCTCTGCATTCCAGCCCCACTTCGCTTAGGCTCAAGACCTTCAATGTCAAGCGAAGGTAGTGAAGGGCATTCAAGCGGAGTCGGAGGCGCCATGTTGGGCAAGATGCCCAACGCCCTTTGGTTCAAGGGCTTTCGTGGAATCCGTCAAGGGGTGGCAATCGGGTGGTTCGATATCACCGAGCCAGCGTGACCCTAAATGGGCGGCGGCCCCGAGTTTAGATCTGGTATTCCCACGCAGCTCACCTCCTAGAAAGAGAAGGGCTTGCAAAGGGGTAGTTCGACGGAGCCGCGGGACTCCAAGCCTCAGATCAAGAAGCCGGTGAAGAAGCTTAGGCTGGTTAACATGGTCCAAGTCATGCTCGTCCACGGATACTCCCATGCCAAGAGCGGGCATTCAAACTGTGGGAGTTTGATCCGGAACAGCACCAGGCGCTGAACAAGCTCTTTGACACGACGTACGAAGGCGCCTGGAAGGTGCTGTTCGAGGGCGCTGGTTTCGCATCCGCGACTGAAGATCGCGGATTTCACTCGCAGAGCTAGGCTGACGAGGTAAGTGATTCTACCCCTTTACGGGACACTCGTTTTCCATAGTTTGACTCTATGCGGGTTTTAATTTCCCCTTTTCCTTTGACAGGACTGGATGGAGAAGGCGGAGCAGATTACCTGTCCGGCTCCTATGCCAGAAAATCCAGTAGACGCTCGTCTAGCGGGGCTGTTGGTTCCGGCACCGCACGTGGTGCCGGAGAAGAAGGCCAAGAAGGAGGCCACGGGTGCTCGAAAGAGCTCCCGTTTTCAGGTGTCCAACGACTCCGGGGCGGACTCCTCCCCCGAAAATGAGGAGGAGGAAGAGGACTCTCTCCCAGAGGAGGGAGAGAGGAAGAGGAAGGCTCCCCAAACAGGGGAGACCAAAAGGTCCAAGAGGGGAAGGACTATTCCCCCGGACAGCTCCGCCAACATCAACGTTGGCGAGGAAGAATGGCCTTCAAGGGCCAGGCCTCCAGCGAGATCGTAAGTATCCGGATTCCTGAATAATTTATAATTTCTTTTTCTGCATCACATAGTGTCATTCTAATGCCGCATACTGCCTGTAGTCCGGCCAGTGAAGATCTCCCCGCCTCATCGAGCGGGTCGTTGGCTTCGTCGTATGTAGACTCCATCCCGACTACCTCCACCCCTCGCGACGCCGAGGACGCCGAGGTGGGAGCCCAAGAAGGGACCCATCAGGGGGAGGCTCCGGAGGCGCCACAAGGCGTCCTCCCGGACTCTGCGCCGGACTCCAAAACAGAACCTGCAGTGGTTCCGGAGTCCGGCAGGCGGTCCCTTCGATCGAAGGGCAAGACCGTGACGCCGGCGGCTTCCTTCCAACCGGAGGCGCCGGGTAATTTGTTGGAGGCGCTGCAGAGCGCTTCCATCGAGGAAGAACACCGCACTATTATGAGTGCGGTGATTCAAAAGGTGCAGCTTCGCCAAAGGCGGGCTGACCAAGCTTGCAATAGCCTTCTATCGGGCTTTGAGGTAAGAAGTTAAAATATGGAATGTAATACCGCATAGACAGTAGGCCTGATGCTCGGTTCGGTGTTGGAAAGAAAAGCCGGATGAGGATCTAATAAAAAACATATACACAGGGGTTGCTAAAAATCATGTCAATATGGGTTGCAGGCTTGCGCTGCTTGACCTCTGCCGCGATCATGGAGGTCGGTGTGTTGAAGCAGGAGCTTGAGCGGTCCGGCAAGAGCTCGGCGCGCCAGAAGCAGTTCAAGATAAAGAAGGTGAGTAACACCACTTTGAATTTGTACCTTCTGTAAAAGGATTTAGGTTGCGATAAAAATAACAAGGATAACATGGGTACTGCAGGGCCACGAACGAGGTGGCGGCCTCAAGGAGGCCAGATTCTGTGACGAACATAATCTGCGCCACGGAACGGGGGGCGAGAAAAGCAGGAGGTGCGGCTGGTGGTGGTTCAGCAAGAGCTCCAGGCTCTCATGGAAAAGCATGAGAGTTTGGAGCGTGACTCAAAGACTCGAGAGTCCGAGCTTGCCTCCACCTTTGTTGGGACATGCGAAAAGGTGTCAAAACCGGCGGATCTCGGGTAGGGGGTCCCGAACTGTGCGTCTAGGCGGATGGTAACAAGAGACAAGGGACACGATGTTTACCCAGGTTCGGGCCCTCTTGATGGAGGTAAAACCCTACGTCATGCTTGATTGATATTGATATTGTGGATGTTTACAAGAGTGGATCTACCGCGAGATCAAGGAGGCTAAACCCTAGAAGCTAGCCTATGGTATGATTGTAAGGGTTGTTGTGATTGTTGTGCTACGGACTAAAGCCATCCGGTTTATATAGACACCGGAGAGGGCTAGGGTTACATAGAGTCGGTTACAATGGTAGGAGATCTACATATCCGTATCGCCAAGCTTGCCTTCCACGCCAAGGAAAGTCCCATCCGGACACGGGGGGAAGTCTTCAATCTTGTATCTTCATAGTCTTGGAGTCCGGATGATGATGATAGTCCGGCAAATGATAGTTCGGCTGATGATGGTAGTCCGCTATCCGGACACCCCTAATCCAGACTCCTCAAGAGCCCCTGAACCAGGCTTCAATGACGATA
The DNA here is from genome assembly GCA_021605205.1 of Aegilops longissima. Lineage (NCBI taxonomy): Eukaryota > Viridiplantae > Streptophyta > Magnoliopsida > Poales > Poaceae > Aegilops > Aegilops longissima. The sequence goes on from CM038680.1 coordinate 288,090,246, forward strand.
AGTCCGGCGTATATTGCTTGGCATTGCAAGGCGGGTTCCTCCTCCAAATGATAGAAGATTGGGAACACCAGGATAGTGTCCGCTCGCAAAATAAATTCCACATTCCATCAGAGAGAATAATAATATATACACAAGCTCAATCTGCCGACGCTTTCCGTGGCATGACGTCACACCACTACCAAGCCATTACTCAATTGTTTTCTACTTTACCACCTCAGCGCATTTTAGCGAAGCGGTTTCTTGGCACGCCTTGTCGAGCGAGATCGTGTTTCCCCTTAATCCGGGATTCTCATCAATACGGGCGGGTAACCCAACCGCATCATTGATGGTGACGCTTGGGAGATAAGCGAGTTTTACCAGGCCGGTGGGGGACGCGTGAGATTTCGCCCGCCCATATAAGGGATAAGGATTCACCTTCTCACCTACGCCTTCTTCCTCCTTTGCTTATCCATCTTCGCGTACTCGAGCTCCAGCGCCCAAGTTCGCGCATCTCGTCTCAACCTTCTCCGACCATGTCTGGAGGGGAGGTAAATGGTTGGCCTCCACCGTTAAGGAGGAGCAAATAGCCAAACTACGCGGCGCCGGATACCTCTCCGGCGATATCGCGCACCGGCTGCCCAACGAGGGGCAGCTCATCCCCACCCCCAGGCCCCATGAGAGGGCTGTCTTCCTTTCCCACTTCCTCCGCGGACTGGGCTTTCCACTTCACCCCTTTGTCCGGGGGCTCATGTTGTACTACGGCCTGGATTTCCATGATCTGGCGCCGAACTTCATCCTCAACATCTCGGCGTTTATCGTCGTGTGCGAGGCCTTCCTCTGCATCCAGACCACTTGACCAGGCTCAAGACCTTCAATGTCAAGCCGAAGGTAGTGAAGGGCATTCAAGCGGAGTGCAGAGGCACCATGTTGGGCAAGATGCCCAACGTCCTTTGGTTTGAAGGGGCCTTCGTGGAATCCGTCAAGGGGTGGCAATCGGGGTGGTTCTACATCACCGAGCCGCGTGACCCTAAATGGGCGGCGCCCCCCGAGTTTAGATCTGGTATCCCCACGTAGCTCACCTCCTAGAAAGAGAAGGGCTTGCAGTGGGGTAGTTCGACGGAGCTGACGGGACTCCAAGCCTGTATCAAGAAGCTGGTGAAGAAGCTTAGGCTGGTTAACATGGTCCAAGTCATGCTCGTCCGCCGGATACTCCCATGCCAAGAGCGGGCATTCAAACTGTGGGAGTTTGATCCGGAACAGCACCAGGCGCTGAACAAGCTCTTCGACACGACGTACGAAGGCGCCTGGAAGGTGTTGTTCAAGGGCGCCGAAGCCCCCGCATCCACGACTGAAGATCGCGGATTTCACTCGCAGCGCCAGGCTGACGAGGTAAGTGATTCTACCCCTTTACGAGACACTCGTTTTCCATAGTTTGACTCTATGCGGTTTTTAATTTCCCTTTTCCTTTGACAGGACTGGATGGAGAAGGCGGAGCAGATTACCTGTCCGGCTCCTATGCCAGAAAATCCAGTAGACGCTCGTCTAGCGGGGCTGCTGGTTCCGGCACCGCACGTGGTGCCGGAGAAGAAGGCCAAGAAGGAGGCCACGGGTGCTCGAAAGAGCTCCCGTTTTCAGGTGTCCGACGACTCCGGGGCGGACTCCTCCCCCGAAAATGAGGAGGAGGAAGAGGACTCTCTCCCAGAGGAGGGAGAGAGGAAGAGGAAGGCTCCCCCAACAGGGGAGACCGAAAGGTCCAAGAGGGGAAGGACTGTTCCCCCGGACAGCTCCGCCAACATCAACGTTGGCGAGGAAGAATGGCCTTCAAGGGCCAGGCCTCCAGCGAGATCGTAAGTATCCGGATTCCTGAATAATGTATAATTTCTTTTTCTGCGTCACATAGTGTCATTCTAATGCCGCATACTGCCTGTAGTCTGGCCAGCGAAGATCTCCCCGCCTCATCGAGCGGGTCGTTGGCTTCGTCGGATGTAGACTCCATCCCGACTGCCTCCACCCCTCGCGACGCCGAGGACGCCGAGGTGGGAACCCAAGAAGGGACCCATCAGGGGGAGGCTCCGGAGGCGCCACAAGGCGTCCTCCCGGACTCTGCGCCGGACTCCAAAACAGAACCTGCAGTGGTTCCGGAGTCCGGCAGGCGGTCCCTTTGATTGAACTCTCATGCTTTTCCGTGAGAGCCTGGAGCTCTTGCTGAACCACCACCAGCCGCGCCTCCTGCTTTTCTCGCTCCCCCGTTCCTGTGGCGCAGATTATGTTCGTCACAGATACGGCCTCCTTCGAGGCCGCCACCTCGTTCGCGGGCCCTGCAGTACCATGTTATCCTTGTTATTTTTATCGCAACCTAAATCCTTTTCTGTAAGGTACAAATTCAAAGTGGTGTTACTCACCTTCTTTATCTTGGAGCTGCTTCCTGGCGCGGCCGAGCTCTTGCCCGGACCGCTGGAGGGCGACAGACGATGAGGTCGGAATTCGCCGAGCGGCTTGGTGCTTTCATTGAGAGTTCCTCTGTGTCGTCACCGATAGGCTTGATGGCCTCTTCAATCAACAACCACGCAGTCTTGGGTGAGACCTTTCTCCCGGACAGATCTTCAGATTCGGGCGGCTTCAGATCGCGGGTCGACTCCTTAGCCATCCGGAGCAGATCGAAGCCATGCCCCGGCCGTCGGTCAGGTTTGAAGCTTAAACTTCACGGCCGATATCCGGGGACTTGATCCTCGATGGATCTGAGCCACAGCCGAAGGCCGCCGCTGTCACGATGGGCATGACCTAACTCGCCGCGGACAGCACCTTGGAGGCCGCACCGGATCCACTCGACTCATAGTCCGGAGCCGATCGCTCAATCAAGGACGGATGGCTGGACACCGCCTCGAGCCGCAATTTCTACGGCGATGGAGCCAAACACTTACCTTGTCCCACATAAAGCTCATGACTCAAGGTGCGGACTCCTGCCGGACTCAACCTCCTGCGCCGAGCGGCCGAATCCGATTGGGCGCCGATCATGGAATTCACCGCTGCGGACATCTTTCAAAGACTTCGCCCTTGGCGACATCATAAACTCATTGAAGCATCTCGCTATCCGGAGAACCCTGGCGAACTACGGCCAGGATGGTTGGGACGCGGATGACGAAGAAATTCAGATCCCACCCACCACCCACTTCAGTAGCCACCGTCGGCGATTTAACCGACGTGCTCGACTCGACGACCAAGACATCGACGGTATGGACGACGATGCGGAGACTACTAAGAACCAAAGTGCCTCAGACACCGAAGACCACCTCGTCATCGACGATATATACATGGTGGACACCCGAAGAAGCGATAACGAGGAACAACGGACGCGGCAGAGGATAATCTTGCCGATAAAGAACCAAAACGGCGACGCAAACGCCGCCCTAAGTCCCGCCTCGATCAAAGCAGCCTTCCTAACGACCCAGCGATAGAGCAGGGCAAGCCAGCGGGCGACGAACAGGACGAGCCGGATAGTCAACCCCTTCACGGAGCAATCAACAGTCCGGCCACAACACCAGAGCATAATAACATACGCAAAAAACTAGTCGCCACGACAAGAAGTTTGAAGAAGGCGAAACGGAAGCTCAAAACAGCAGAAGACACGCTCAGAATGAAGTGGAGCAAAGTATTCAAGACCGAAGACAAACATGGCAATGTCCATCAAACCAAGAGCTACCCGAAGCGCAAGTTGCTGCCAGAATTTGACGAGGAAGCCATCGAGCCTTCACAGTCAAAAAATAAAGAGGCCACCCGACCGGATAGACGGCCAGATAACAGGCCCAAAGCGACAAACGGGGCTGCACACAAGCCAAATTATAATCCTGGTAAAACGGACGGCCCAACTAGGTCCATCTACGGGCCAAAAAAGAGGACCCCAGGAAGTAACACACCACGACAAGGGCCCGACAATGAGAGTGGATCTACCACGAGATCAAGGAGGCTAAACCCTAGAAGCTAGCCTATGGTATGATTGTAAGGGTTGTTGTGATTGTTGTCCTACGGACTAAAGCCATCCGGTTTATATAGACACCGGAGAGGGCTAGGGTTACATAGAGTCGGTTACAATGGTAGGAGATCTACATATCCGTATCGCCAAGCTTGCCTTCCACGCCAAAGAAAGTCCCATCCGGACACGGGGTGAAGTCTTCAATCTTCTATCTTCATAGTATTGGAGTCCGGTCGATGATGATAGTCCGACAAATGATAGTCCGGCCATGACGGTAGTCCGGCTATCCGGACACCCCCTAATCCGGGACTCCCTCGGTAGCCCCCGAACCAGGCTTCAATGACGATAAGTCCAGCATGTGTGTAGTCTTCGGCGTTGCAAGGCGGGTTCTCCTTTAAGTTCCATGTACCTGCCGAACAGTGTCCAGCTCCCTCATCAATGTTGCGCGTCTTGGCTTCCACGCCCAATAAGGGCCTTCTTCCACGCGTCGTGCGAATGTGAAAAGCCAGGGTGTCTTTTATGTTTTACACCCTAGTTGTGCGAATAATCTGCCTATAAGGGAGGCAAGAATCCAGATCCAAATCACCATCTTCCTCTCGCAAATACTCATCGGAGCACTTTCGACCAAGAACCCATTCCATCATGGACCGTCAACGCGGCTCCTCTTCTCGCGCTCCCAGCCCTTCGCCAGGAGATGGGAGGAGATGCTCTGTTTCGCACAACGAGCTGGTGAAGCTCCAAATGGGGGATATCTCCTCCGCCTTCATGGTTCGGTTCGAGCCGGGCTTGCCACCTACAAAGGTGGGAAGCTAGCAGAGGTTACCCTAATCCCAACAAAGGGGAGCGGGCATGCTTCGTCCCCTATCTAATAAGGGGCTCGGATTTCTGTACATCCATTCCTCCGCTGGGCTCGGAGTTCTACGGACTCCAGCTCCATCACCTCACGCCCGCCTCATTCCTGCATATCGCGGGTTACGTAGCTCTTCTGCAGCTTTTCACGGCATCGAGCCCCACTTCGCTACTGTGGAAGAGGTTGTTTTGCCTTGTCCCCGCTTCTCACGAGGGGTCCATATATCAAGTGGGCGGCGCCAAATATGGCGATTGCCGGGACGGATATCCATCCGGAACCCCTAAGAAGGCGCCGAAGACTGGCCTTCGAATGGTTTTATATAGAAGACGCCCGCTGCGGACCCTGTTCGGATCGGCCTCCCGGAGTTCAGCAATGCTCCTCTGAAGAAACGCCTTAGTTGGCGTCCGCGGAGCCCCCGACTGGAGGAAGACAAGAGCGTCCATTATCTGATGGGCCGAATAAGGTTACTGGCCCATGCCCGGTTGACCATGATCGGAGTCATGGCAACATGCATTACGCGGGGGGTGCAGCCACTACAATACAGGGGCCACCCCATGTGGGATTTCAACGGGGAGGATGATGCCACCCGTCATGGCCGCAAAGGGCCGGAATCGGCCGAAGATCTGGTGACGATCTTGTCCGGCCTGTATAAGGGGGAGAAGGAGGATTTCCTTCAGACGAACCCGTTAAATGGGTTTTCCATGAACAATCCCCGGCCTTGGGTAAGTGAACACTCAGCGTGTCCGACCCGTGCCTTTCGAAAATTAAGTTTCTTACGTTGTGTCATTCTTTCGACGTAGGAACTGCGCCGGACTGTGGATGGAATGCTAAGTCCGGCTCCGCAGCCTGAGGATCCAGAGAGATCCCGGGATCCGGCCTCCGAAGAGGATCCGGTCATAAAGGTGGAGCTAATCGACGGGGTGTTCCACCAGCTCAGCATGGATAATGCTTTAGTCGCCATCACGGCCGACTACCCGGACTAAACCCGCTCCCGGTGATTGCGGCGAAGCCCGACACCGCTATTCCTTCCTTGCTTATTTCGACCACCGTACATGATGGCACTGCAGGAGGTGCCCACGGGCGAGGAGCCGAGCCAGCGGTGGCTGACCAACAAGGGCCAGTCCGACCGGTAGGCGGAAGAGGAGCGCGGGCGGATCAAGCGTCGCCACAAAGGTGTAGCTCACAATTCATCATTTTTAGAGCAACGCTCCTAGGAAGCGTTTGAGTGCTCATGATTTTTATAGGGAAAAAGCGTCCGCGGATCAAGGGCGTGGAAGTTGTCAATCCAGCCTCTACCGGCGGGCTCCCGCACCCGGTCGAGGGGGAGGCGAGCGCAAAGCGCGAGCCGGACGTTCCTCCGACAGAGGATGCCGAAGACTGTCCGCCACCAAGTCCGAGGTGGAGAGTGCCTCAATCACAAAGCGCCACGGACAGATTTCGTGACGCGTGCTTCTCCCCGAGGCGCTGAATGCCTTTAACACGGGGGGCGCGCACCTTCGTGCCGCTCAAGATAGTTTTACGAGCCACGGAGCAGTATGTAAAAGACATACGGTAAGAGATTTTAACGGTTTGTATATGCCAGTAGCCCCCGAGACTTAAAGTAGTAATATTAACTGATTTAAGGATCAAATGAAATGCGGATCTTACCAAGAAGAATACCCAACTGTCTCAGAGCTGCAAGAGTGCAAAGCCCAACTTGAGGCCGCATTGTCCGGCGCGCAGAGGAAACGCAAGGACCTCTCCCAGTAACGCATTATTTTAGAAGGATAAGTAGCGTTTGGCCTTTGCGCAAGTCTAAAAACGACGTTGCAGGTGTGCCGGACAAGATCCGGACAGGCAAGAACTTGCGCCAACTAAAGGCGGCGAGAGGGTGCTGCATAAGGTGCAGCATGAAAGGAACAAGCTCCAGGATGCCCATGCCCAGCTTGGAGAAGAGCTGAAAGGCGTTCGGGCCGAGCTGTCGGGCTCCGTTAAGGAGAATCAGCGGCTTCGTCGCGGCATATATAGTAAGTGCTTGAACGAACTCCTTTGAAAAGAAGAGTTCGGAGAGGAAGTCAATTTGACAGAATATGTCTGTAGGTATGCTCACTGGTCGCCTTGCGGAGGAGATGCCCGTAACAACGGGTGATCAACTTCCCGAATTGTTGCAACTGATCGAACGAGTTCGGCAGGCTATGAGAGGCGTCATCCAGGCGTTATGGCCGGCCTTCTCCATACCCGAGGGTCTTGGGGAGCTTGCGGAGAAGCTACAGGGAGTGCGGCAGCGCTTCCATTTATGGAAGATTTCGGCCTGCCGGCAAGGTGCCAGGGAAGCCTGGGCCATGGTAAAGACGCGGTACAAGAAGGCGGATCCCAACCACATGGCCGAAGTCGGACCTGCGGGGCCCGATGGGAAGGAGATCCATGTGAGTTTAGTATACGACCAAGTGGAGTTGGCAAAAAATTTTCCCAACAGATCTGTAAATTAGACAACCCGTTAGACGGGATTGAGGAAGAATACAATCACCGATTTGACAATGTATTATAAAATGACATACAAAATGTCTTCTAGCCGGATTGTAGATCGCTTGTCTTTGCCGACCTTTTCGCTTCGACCTCGGGACCCTAGAGTCCGGAGTGTGTCCGAATACCTTCTCGGTTATGAAACAACCGGGTATGCGTGGAGACCAGGCGTAGGGTCATCGGTGCTTTATCGCACAAGTGCCCAACTAGTTATGCTATATTACATGGTTAGTAAGAAACATCTTCCGGGAGAATAGTTCCGTTAAGGGTTCCTTTCCGCTGGGGTGGCATGCCCTAAAGTGCATGTCCGGCTGCGAAAAAAGCGTAAAACATCTGGGGCAGAGAAATAAGCGGAGAAAAATCATCTTTTAAGTCACCGACCGAATATTCCCTTAAGAACGCTTAGCTTTCGGCTTCACCCACCGAGGTACACATCCGCTGACCCGCAAGAATAATCGCAGAGGTGCTCCTTTACCTCCTAGCCGAACAATCGGGAACGTGAGGGGTAAGCACAAGAGCCAGCAACCCAGCTTGGCCAAAACTTAAGTCATATCGATGCATATAATGGTGAATAAAAGGTACATGTGGAGGCTTGACACATGTGCTGGGCATAAAGCCCAGATAATTAAGCTTCGTAAAGAAGCCCCGGTATAATGAGTGCGGGTAGCACATCAATTGTCTTGCAAGCGTTATGCTGGTAAAGCCCTTTAAGGCTTGGATGAATAGGTTTGAGAGAAAAAGATGAACAAAAGGCAGCTAAAATAAATAAAAGAAAAAATTTGGACGGGGGAAGGGGACGAACTCTTAGTCCGGCGCTAGGCATAGAATCGCCGGAGGCGGGCTGCTTTCCATGGGTTCGGCTCGAGTCGGTTATCCGATGCATTTCAGAGACAGTGCGCTCCGCCGGTCAAGACTTGATCAATGATGAAGGGCCTTCCCATATGGGCTTGAGCTTGTCCTTTTTCTTGTCCGGCAGGCGTAGAACCAGTTCGCCAACGTTGTAAGTCTTGGCCCGTACTTCTCTGCTTTGGTATCTTCGAGCCTGCTGTTGATAGAATGCGGAACGAGCCTTGGCGACGTCGCGCTCTTCCTCCATGTGTCCAAGCTGTCCTGCCGATCCAGCTCGGCTTCTCTTTCTTCGTACATGCGCACTTTTCGAGGTGAGTCATGAATGATGTCGCAGGCAAAACTGCTTCGCCGTACACCATAAAAATGGTGTGAATCCGGTGGTACGGTTAGGCATTGTCCGTAGCCCCGAAGCACGGAGTCGAGCTCCTCTACCCAAAGTCGTGTCGATTTCGTAAGGGACCGCACTAGTCCGGGTTTGATGCCGCCATTATGAGACCATTTGCTCGCTCCACTTGACCGTTGGTTTGAGGATGATAGACTGAAGCGTAATCGAGCTTGATGCCCATATTTTTGCACCATGATTTAACCTCGTCGGCGGTGAAGTTCGTGCCGTTATCGGTGATGATGCTGTGGGGACACCATAACGGTGTACTACCCGGATATAAAGTCTATCACTGGTCCGGACTCTGCCGTTTTAACTGGCTTGGCCTCTATCCATTTGGTGAATTTATCCACCATGACCAATAGGTACCTTTGCTTGTGGGTTCCCCTTTAAGTGGTCCAACCATGTCAAGCCCCAGCATCATGAACGGCCGGTAATTGGTATAGTTTTGAGGGCGGTGGGTGGCATATGGCTCGATTAGCAAAGAGCCGACAACCGACGATCTTTGGACTAAGTCCGGGCATCCGCCGAGCCGTCGGCCAAGAAAATCCTGTGCGGAATGCCTTTCCTACAAGGGCCCGAGCTGCGGCGTGGTGTCCGCCTAGTCCGCATGAATTTCAGCCAGGAGGTTTCGCCCTTCCTCTTTGGAGATACACCTTTGAAGGACTCGGTTGTGCTTTTCTTATAAAGTTCTCCTCATAGACCTTGTAGGCTTTTGATCACGGATAATGCAGCGGGCCTCATTTTGGTCTTGGGAAGCTCCTGCCTAAGCAAGTAGGCGAGGAATGGTTCTGCCCACGGGCAATTACTGCCATTATGTCGTGGGCGGAAGGTGTTATGTCATCGGCTGGATCGCCGGTTGGTGCGGCTTGTTCCGGATTGTTAGTTCCGGACTCCTCTTCCCATAGTACGGATGGCTTGAAGAGCTGTTCCAGGAAGATGTTAGGAGGGACATCGTCGCGTTTTGCGCCAATGCGTGCCAGTACGTCGGTCGCTTGGTTGTTATCCCGGGTGACGTGATGGAATTCAAGTCCTTCGAACCGGGCTGACATTTTGAGGACAGCGCTGCGATATGCTGCCATTTTCGGATCTTTGGCGTCAAAGTCTCCGCTTATTTGGGATATTGCGAGGTTTGAGTCCTCACGCACCTCTAGGCGTTGAATGCCCATGGAGATTGCCATCCGGAGGCCGTGTAAAAGGGCCTCGATTCGCCGCATTGTTAGAGTCCGTGTACATTATCTGAAGGACGTATTGGACTGTGTCTCCGGTTGGGGACGTCAATACGACGCCAGCCCCATCCGCTAACATTTTGGAGCCGTCGAAGTGCATAATCCAATTGGAGTATGCGCCGTATTCTTTAGGGAGTTCGCCGTCCATTCAGCGACAAAGTCAGCCAAAACTTGAGACTTGATAGCTCGCGAGGTTTGTAAGATATATCAAATGGTAAGAGCTCAATGGCCCATTTTGCAATCCTGCCCGTCGCGTCGCATTGTTTATAATGTCGTTAAGTGGTACTTCAGAGGCCATCGTTATCGAACACTCTTGAAAGTAGTGTCGAGCTTCCGGATGCCATAAACACCGCGACGCTATCTTCTCGATAGTGCGGTAACGGACTTGCAAGGGGTTAACACAAGGATACGTAGTATACTGGTTTTGAAGAGGGAATTTATGCCCTTCGCTTCTCGCTCGACGACGAGTACCGCGCTTACAACATGATGCGTAGCTGCGATGTATAACAACATTGGTTCGCCCGGGTTGGGCGCAGCCAGACCGGATTTGTTGCCAATATGGCCTTTATTTCTTCGAGTCCGCGGTGGCAGCATCCGTCCAACTCGAAGTGTTCGGTGTGCCTGAGGAGGCGATAGAGGGTAATGCCTTTTCTCCTAGACGGGAGATAAAGCGGCTTAGAGCCGCTACGCATCCGGTCAATTTTTGTATTTGCTTGAGGTCTTTTGGGATATCTAGCTGTGACAGGGCTCGGATCTTGGCTGGGTTTGCTTCAATTCCTCTACCGGATACGATGAAGCCCAGCAGCTTTCCAGCTGGTACGCCGAAAACACATTTTTCCGGATTCAACTAGATGTCATATGCTTTGAGGCTGTCGAAAGTGAGCCTCAAGTCGTCTACTAGAGTTTCAACGTGTTTGGTTTTGACGACTACGTCGTCCACATATGCCTCTAATGTTTTGCCGATCTGGGTAGCCAGACATGTCTGAATCATGCGCTGATATGTTGCGCCGGCGTTTTTAAGTCCGAAGGGCATCGTGTTGAAGCAGAATGGTCCATATGGAGTAATGAATGCTGTTGCGGCTTGATCCGCTTCTGCCATCTTGATTTGATGATAGCCGGAGTATGCGTCCAGGAAGCACAATGAATCGTGCCCTGCGGTGGCATCGATGATTTGGTCGATGCGGGGGAGGGGGAAGGGATCCTTTGGGCAGGCCTTATTTAGGTCTTTGAAATCGACACATAGGCGCCAGGATTTGTCCTTGTTTGGTACCATCACCAAGTTTGCTAGCCAATCCGGGTGCTTGATATCTCTGATGAATCCGGCTTCCAAGAGCTTGGCTAGCTCTTCTCCCATTGCCTGTCTTTTGGGTTCGAAAATCGTCAAGAGCCTGTTTGATCGGCTTGAATCCTTTAGGATGTTTAGGCTGTGTTACGCCAATCTGCGTGGGATTCGGGCATATCCGATGGGTGCCGTGCAAAATGTCCCAATTTTCCCGGGAATTTCGCATGATCTGGCGCGCTACATCGAGGTTCAATTGTGCCCGATGGAGGCCGTCTTCGTGGGGTCCGTTGGGTGGACCTGGAATTTGACTATTTCATCCGCTGGTTTAAAAGAGGTGGACTTGGATCTTTTATCAAGTATCACATCATCCCTGTTCACCGTGGAGCTCATCGCGGTGAGTTCATCGGCCGCTAGGGCTTCAGATAGTGCCTCGAGGGCTAGTGCGGCTGTCTTGTTTTCGGCGCGGAGTGCTATGTCCGGATCACTAGCGAGAGTGATAATTCCGTTGGGACCGGGCATTTTAAGCTTCATGTACCCGTAATGGGGTATAGCTTGAAAAATTGTGAATGCCTCTCATCCTAATAGAGCATGATATCCGCTGCTGAATGGGGCCACTTGAAACGTGGCCTCCTCGGACCTATAATTGTCCGTGAGCGAACACTACGCCCAGCGTGATTTTTCTGTGCAGCATGCTTCCGGCTGGGGATTATTCCTCTAAAGGTTGTGCTGCTTCGCTCAATGCGGTTCCAGTCTATTTCCATTTTTCGGAGGGTTTCCTCATAGATGAGGTTTAGTCCGCTGCCGCCATCCATGAGTACTTTAGTAAGGCGAAAGCCGTCTACTATTGGGCTGAGGACCAATGCGGCCGGTGCCCGGGCAGTTCGGAATTGAGGTTCGTCACTGGCATTGAAGGTAATAGCCGTGTCGCTCCATGGATTTATTGTTGCTACTTGGTAGACTTCGCAAGGTTATGGAGTTGTCGTTTTAGCATGTTATTGGATGCGAAAGTCTCAAGACTATTAACACCGTCTTGGTGTTGCTGGGCTGGGATTCGGAGCTAGAAGCTCCTCGCCACTTTTGGCCACCGCCGTAGTATCCAACATGCTCAAGGCTATGAGTTGGAGTGGCGCCCTCGTGCTATGAATTTTGCAGGTCCGTTTAGCCAACCCTCCAGTACGGTTCCGTACCCTTTAGGGGTTTTTGGTTTTTTGGTATTCAGCCCAGGTGCTTGATAATGATGCACCCTTTGGTTCCGGACTAGGATGTATTCGGGACCGGATTATCCCAAAATTTACTTTCGGTTTTCCAGGCGCTCTCCATCGCACAGTACTTTTGTACGATGGCCTCCAAGTCAGCGAAGCGCGTGATGTCGCGGCGACTTATGGCGTTTAGGATTCCCTTGTCCGTGCAATTATTGCAGAAGACTGAGATTGCGTTTTCCTCTCGGCATTCCTTTATCATGTCCAAAACCAGGAGGAATCTGGCCCAGTAGTGATGTATTGTCTCGGCGGGCTCTTGCCGAATTAGAGTTAGATCGCATATGTCCGGGCGGGTGGGTGGAACTAAGTCCGAACCCTACCCATCTCGTGGCTCAAGGCCGAAGTTTCCAATTTTGGAAGCTTGATTTCGGACGTTGTCCAACGAGTCCGTCCAATGCCCGACTTTAAGTTCAGTGTTTGATCGAAGCCCGTCCCTCCGCTGGAATCCGCATGAGGGGTTCGGGATCCGGACATGACTAGTTTTCAATACGGGAGAAGCGTCGCGATTGTTCCTCTACCACCGCAACGTGGTGGGTGACCGGGAGAGTTAATTTCTCTCAGATCGGGTTTAAGCCCAATCTGATCGTAGTCTGTAGCGACTCCCAGGGCGGCGATGCGATCCAAGAGCTCGTTTACGGACGAGATCTCTATTGGATCCAGCCGCTCGGCAAATTCCGAGCTGACGTGAAGATTGCTTTTGACGACTTGAGAGGTCGTTGTCGAAGCGATGGCGGACAAAGCGGTCATAAGAAAACCACCTAGCCAGATAGTTTGGCGGCGCCAAGGCTCCTTTGGCGAAGATACCGTCCTTGAAGACGGAGGAGGCATCCTTCCTATCGGTGACGGCACAGAGGAACTCTCAATGAAAGCACCAATGTCGGTGTCAAAACCGCGGATCTCGGTAGGGGTCCCGAACGTGCGTCTAGGCGGATGGTAACAGGAGACAAGGGACACGATGTTTACCTGTGTTCGGGCCCTCTTGATGGAGGTAAAACCCTACGTCCCGCTTGATTGATATTGATATTGTGGATGTTTACAAGAGTGGATCTACCACGAGATCAAGGAGGCTAAACCCTAGAAGCTAGCCTATGGTATGATTGTAAGGGTTGTTGTGATTGTTGTCCCACGGACTAAAGCCATCCGGTTTATATAGACACCGGAGAGGGCTAGGGTTACATAGAGTCGGTTACAATGGTAGGAGATCTACATATCCAGATCGCCAAGCTTGCCTTCCACGCCAAGGAAAGTCCCATCCGGACACGGGTGAAGTCTTCAATCTTCTATCTTCATAGTCTTGGAGTCCGGTCGATGATGATAGTCCGGCAAATGATAGTCCGGCCGATGACGGTAGTCCGGCTATCCGGACACCCCCTAATCCGGGACTCCTTCATTTTTCAGGAATCCGGATACTTACGATCTCGCTGGAGGCCTGGCCCTTGAAGGCCATTCTTCCTCGCCAACGTTGATGTTGGCGGAGCTGTCCGGGGGAATAGTCCTTCCCCTCTTGGACCTTTCGGTCTCCCCTGTTGGGGGAGCCTTCCTCTTCTCTCTCCCTCCTCTGCGAAGAAATTCAGAAACGATGACGTAGGGTTTTACCTTCGTGGTAGATTTCAATGAAAGCACCAATGTCGGTGTCAAAACCGGCGAATCTCGGGTAGGGGGTCCCAAACTGTGCGTCTGGGCGGATGGTAACAGGAGACAAGGGACACGATGTTTACCCAGGTTCGGGCCCTCTTGATGGAGGTAAAACCCTACGTCCTGCTTGATATATATTGATATTGTGGATGTTTACAAGAGTGGATCTACCACGAGATCAAGGAGGCTAAACCCTAGAAGCTAGCCTATGGTATGATTGTAAGGGTTGTTGTGATTGTTGTCCTATGGACTAAAGCCATCCGGTTTATATAGACGCCGGAGAGGGCTAGGGTTACATAGAGTCGGTTACAATGGTAGGAGATCTACATATCCGTATCGCCAAGCTTGCCTTCCACGTCAAGGAAAGTCACATCCGGACACGGGGGGAAGTCTTCAATCTTGTATCTTCATAGTCTTGGAGTCCGGTCGATGATGATAGTCTGGCAAATGATAGTTCGGCTGATGATGGTAGTCCGGCTATCCGGACACCCCCTAATCCAGGACTCCCTCAGCAGCAAAATCTAGCATATCAAGATCGTCGTCATCTGCGTCGACGTCTTGGTTTTCCAGTGGGCGTTTCGGCTTTCCGGTGTTCCATTGGTAGCTTGACGCCACTGCCTCGATGTTAGATTCAACATCCATGTGACACTGATCGGGGTTTGGCATCTCTCTGCCCTGGGTATCTTCATCCATGACTTCCTCTTCACCGTGTCTGGTCCAACGTGTATATCGATCAATGAATCCCCTAGAGACTAAGTGCATCTGGACATCTGCAACTTCATGTGACTCTGTATTCACTGGTATGCGTTGGTGCTATACAAACAGTTTTTAACCCCTTTCCGCGACGGCATTTGGAACCGTCACCTAGTGAGTGACGGCGATAGGGAGGTCCTTCCCACACGACCCAGAAACCGTCGGGGATATGCCCTCCTGGCACACACGCTCAGTAAAATGAGGTCATGTGCGACCGGCGAGCGCTCAAATATGGAAATACATATAGTAGAGCTAAAAAAAAATACAATTATAGATGCGAAATTGTTTCCGGTCGCAAGTACATCCCACACAGTCAGTCCCTGCTAAATGTTTCCGTTCGTATGTACATCCCACACAGTTGCTCCAAGGAAAACATTTTCGTACACAGATACATCACACACTAATTTTCCCAATAAATCATTTGTGATAGGATTGCCATTGCACACAATATTAACAATTTTATCATTTGCGTTATTGAATGCATCACACACGGTCCGTAGAAGAAACTGTGTGGAAAAGGCTGTCCATCACACACAGTTTTTATGTGGTAAACGTTTGCGCAAGGTGGCCTAACAAAAACAGTTTTCAAGAGAAAGTCATGTGTGATTGTTCATTGATCCAACACAGTTTATTCCTAGAAACTGTGTGCTTTGCCTGAGGTCATCGTCCACGGTATTCTTTCAATAACCGTTTGTAATACCAAAACCCAATTAGCAGGCTAATTCACCATTAGCAGGCTAATTGCCCTATTATTAATAATCCATTTATTAATCTAATTGACATTTATATTAAGCACATAATATATTTCATTTCCATATTAAGGAAGCATAATTTCATAATTGAAATACATCAGAGTACAACATGATATAGCTTCAGCACTCAGCTACCCCATTACACAACTGCACCAGCACCAAGTTTCACATGCAACATGTAGAACCTTTCAAAATTAGCATCATAGATGGTATATAGATAGATGCATCTCATCTGGAAAACTGCCGAAGCGGAAGGCGGATATTGATCCTTCATTCATGTTGAAGGTCTTTGCAACTTTAGGCCAGTGCCTGTGGATGATTGACCATCCATCCTTCGTCCTCTTCAGAAACACTTGAATATTGAACCGTGGGTGTTGTATGAAAACCTTCCTTGCCTCCTAGCCATAGAGGTGGTTTGAGAGGTAATCATCAGTGAACTGCTTTGGAAAGGCTTGAAAACAAGGATGTGCATAAATATCTTCTCTATATTGGAAATGGGGCAAAGGAATAAAAAAGGCAAGGTATAATAGTTAGTACCATCTTGTAGTGAACTGATGTCTTCTTCATTGTGCAGACAAAGATCTTGTTGTTTTTTGTCACTAATTTCTTTATCCTAACAATCTTTCTGAGTTTCTTGACTTGATTGGTATTCATGGACAACTCATTTCCCCATATGCAAAAATGGTCGAACAGTGGGTCAAAACCTCTAACAGCAGGACCTACATGTGCAAGACCAAATTGTTAAAAACCTAAATATTAGAATGGTTCCTGCATTTGCACAATAATGTGCTATTAGACAACGGACCATGCATGTGCAGTTCACTAAACACGACAACAAATGAACCAAACGTTAACTGAGCACAACATTGCACAATATAACATACTCCTAATAGAAGATCAGACATTTAACCAAACCAAGCATGCTTAAAAACTTGGAAATATAGCAATTGTATTTGTTTCTCATGTATTTTGTACAGCCAAATTCGATTTACTTCTCACATGGTATACAATAACAGAATGCAGCCACAACAATTGAACATCGCATTGCAGAATCGAACCATGCAGTTAAGTAAACACCACAACAAATGAACCAAATGTTAACTGAGCACCTCATTGCACAATAACATACTCCTAATAGAAGATCAGACAGTTAACCAAACCAAGCATGCTTAACAACTTGGAAATATAGCAATTGTATTTGTTTCTCATGTATTTAGTATAGCCAAATTCGATTTATTTCTCACATGGTATACAATAACAGAATGCAGCCACAACAATTGAACATCGCATTGCAGAATTGAACCATATAGTTAAGTAAACACCATAACAAATGAACCAAATGTTAACTGATTACCACATTGCATAATATAACATACTCCTAATAGAAGATAAGACAGTTAACCAAACCAAGCATGCTTAACAACTTGGGAATATAGCAATTGTATTTGTTTCTCATGTATTTAGTACATCCAAATTCGATTTATTTCTCACATGGTATACAATAACAGAATGCAGCCACAACAATTGAACATCGCATTGCAGAATTGAACCAAACAATCAACTAAACACCACAACAAATGAACCAAACATTAACTGAGCACCACATTGCACAATATAGCATACTCCTAATAGAAGATCAGACAGTTAACCAAACCAAGCATGCTTAACAACTTTGAAATATAGCAATTGTATTTGTTTCTCATGTATTTAGTACAGCCAAATTCGATTTATTTCTCACATGGTATACAATAATAGAATGCACCCACAACAATTGAACATTGCATTGCAGAATTGAACCACTAAACACCACAACAAATGAACCAAACGTTAACTGAGCACCACATTGCATAATATGGCATACTCCTAATAGAAGATCAGACAGTTAACCAAACCAAGCATGATTGACAACTTGGAAAATTGCACCCTAAAGAATTGAACATCACATTTGCAGAATTGAACCAAACAGTTAACTGAACACCACATTGCATGACATATAGAACATATACTCTAGAGCAGAAGATTGCATGGTAAAAGTAGATAGCACAATTCACTAGAATTTATTAAGGAAAGGCAGTAGCTAGCAAACTGAACATGGGTCCTTATAGTGAGCTAATAAGACAAGCTACTCCTCATTGTCGGAGATATCGATGATGATTGGCTCCTTGGGCATGGAAGAGGGCGAGGCCTCCGCTTTGTGGGTGCCCTCATCATAGTGGTTAGTTGCCTGAGCTGCTTCAGGCACCAACCCGCTGGCTCTCGAGATGAGGTAAGCACGTGCACGCTGAGAAAACAACTTGTAGTCTTCGTTGAAGGCACCGACGGTGGCCTTGAGAAAACGCCATGAACTGTCGTTTAAAGTAGCCAACCGCGTCGCAGCATCGCCGCGCGAGCCATCGACGGTGGCCTCGACGGCGAGGTGCTCCTCCAAGATCTAGGGGTCGGCATGAATTGCAGCCATCGCGACCTCATCCGCGTTTGCGGCCGCGATTTGCTTCTCCGCTGCCCAATGCTCCTTGAGATCCTGGCTATGCTGCGTGCACCATGGCTTAGGGCGGCGCTTATTTGGTGGATGGGTCGGTGATTTCGGTGGAAGGTGTCGCGCTTGCGCCAGCGGTCGGGGCATGTGGGATGTGGAAGGAGGAGGAGGATGGGGGTCGGGTGTGGATTACCTGCCTGGATAGGCGAGGCCGAGCAACGTGAAGGAGGGTCACGGGCGCTGCAATCAAGGAGTGAAGGTTTCAACTTGGAAAGGAAGGCGGAAACAGGGGAAATGTGGCTTTTGGTAAGGGGGAGGGGGCGGGGAGGTAGATATTTCTGCGGAAGCCAAAAATTTGGAATCGCTTCAGCGAAAAAACTGGCGAGCAAAGTATCATCAGACGCGGTCCCTTATTCAAAGCGGGTTGTGGACTGTAGCCATCGCACATTCTCATGCAAGCCGTATGCGTACTATAATCCGACGGTGCTCCAAGATATTTTGTGCTGCATCTCACACGATTGGTGATAATAAACTGTGTGGGATCTACTTGATTTTTTGTCTTGATTTGTATTACATAATGGGGTCACAACAGCAATGGACGGTGTTTGAATTGCTAGACATTTTATCTGCAGTGAACATGCAACTATATGTGTGTCGTATTGGAATTATTCAGGGTTCGTTTGGAAATTTTATACATTAAATTGGTTTTCTAGCCATTTCAGGTACTTGCTTTTGTAATTCTAGTAAATCCAAAACCCGTCTAAAATTCATGAACCCTGGCATGCTATCATGGAATGTCATCAACATGCTGGGGTAAAAAATATTGTACCATTAGGGGCAGGTTGTGGTATAAGCTTCTCACAAACCAGAGCTTCTCACAAGAAAGCCTCATGGTTCCGTTAGGGAAACGTGTCACCTTTGTGGACAAAACGATATTCATCGCCTCTTCTTCATTTCAATTTTTTTCCTGGTGTCAACATAGAATAACAGGAGTGTCGTGTTAAAATTTGGATTTTTTCGGGGATCATTTGGACATTTTTATACGTTAGAGTTTTCTAGGCATTTATGTGCATAATTCAAAATTGAACTACATGCACGTGCTCCGTCCATAAAAACGGGCTGCAAAATCAAATATTTGTCCTTGGTTGCAAGATTAGGTCATATGCAAGAAATGAGAACGAATGTCAAACACCTTGACACTGTTGCTCAGCAGCTAACATTGATATACATGGTTTTAAAATTCTAGTAAATTGAAAACTCGTCTGAAATTCATGAAACTTGACATGAGATGATGGAACGGCAGCGACATGCCGTGGTAAAAATATCGTCACATTTGGGGCAGGTGTGGGTATAAGCTTCTCGCAAACCAGAACTTCTCTCACAACAAGCCTGATAGTGCGGTAGGGTACGTGCCACCTTGGGGGACGAAACGATATCTATCGCCTCTTATTGCTTTCAAAAATTTCTCGTGTCAACATAGAACGACAGAAGTGTCGTGTTAAATTTTGGATTTTTTTCGGGGATCGTTTGGACATTTTTATACGTTAATTGAGTTTTCTAGGCATTTATGTGCATAATTCAAAATTGAACTACAGGCACGTGCTCCGTCCATAAAAACGGGTTGCAAAATCAAATGTTTGTCCTTGGTTGCATGCTTACTAGGTCCCATGAAAGAAATGGGAACAGATGTCAAACACTCTGCCAAGGTCACTCGGCCGCAAACATTGAGATACCTGATTATTAAATTCTAGTAAATCCAAAGCTCGTCTGAAATTCATGAAACTTGGCATGCTATCATGGAGCGGCATCAACATGCCGTGGTAATTTTTTGTCCCATTTGGGGCAGGTTTGGGGATATGCTTCTCACCAACCAGAGCTTCTCACAACAAGCCTGATGGTTTCGGTAGGGAACGTCCCACCTTTGGGGACGAAACGATATCCATTGCCTCTTATTGCTTTCAAAAAATTTCTCATGTAAATGTAGAACAATAGGAGTGTTGTGTCAATTTTTGTGATTTTTTGGGGCTCGTCTGGACGTTTTTATGAATTAATTGAGTTTTCAATTCATTCATGTGCATAATTAAAATTTGAACTACATGCACATGCTCTAATGCATATAAATTGGTTGAAAAATCAAATATGTGCCCTTGGGTACATGCTTAGGTCCCATGCAAGAAATGGGAATGAATGTCAAACTCCCTGCCACGGTCACTCGGCCGCAAACATTGAGATACCTGGTTTTTAAATTCTAGTAAATCCAAAGCTCGTCTGAAATTCATGAAACTTGGCAGGCTATCATGGAGCGGCATCAACATGTCATGGTAAATTTTGTTTCCCATTTGGAGCAGGTTTGGGGATATGCTTCTCACAAACCAGAGCTTCTCACAACAAGCCTGATGGTTTCGGTAGGGAACGTCCCACCTTTGGGGACGAAACGATAGCCACTGCCTCTTATTGCTTTCAAAATTTTTCTCGTGTCAACATAGAACAACAGGAGTGTTGTGTCAAATTTTGTGATTTTTCGGGGCTCATTGGACGTTTTTATGCATTAATTGAGTTTTCAATGCATTTATGTGCATAATTCCAATTTGAACTACATGCACATGCTCTAATGCATATAAATTGGTTGAAAAATTAAATCTGTGTCCTTGGGTGCATGCTTAGGTCCCATGCAAGAAATGGGAATGAATTTCAATACCAGGGCACCGTTGCCGGCAAAACATTGAAATAATTTGTTTTTAAATTCTTGTAAATCCAAAACTCGTCTGAAATTCATGAAACTTGGCATGCTATCATGGAATGGCACCCGACATGCTGTGGTATTTTTCGTGTCCATTTTGAGAGAAGGCGCACTCAAATAACAACCAACAAAGGCATTTAAAAAAAATAGCTGCCACTTTAATATCTCAATGTTTGTATAATTCAAACCATGTGCGTTTTGTTAACCATTCACGTGATGCCATGTGTCTTTGTTTTAATGGCTATAGGAGGTGCCCTGTGGACAGCTGCTTGACCTTGACTGAATGGGAGGCGTGCGAGAGGAGTCCGATGCGTAGGCTGACCGAGAGGCGTGCAAGCTGTCCTTCAATGCGCAGGCTCACCGGGAAGCGTGTGAGCTGTACGCTGCGGATGCTCACTAGGAAGCGAGCCCTTTGACTTCCATGGCCGCTCGCCTTCCTCTCCATTAATAGCGCCCGAGCCGCTGTTTACTACGGGCGGCCTTACTGTTCGCCTCCTGATGACGACATGTACCTAGGGTAGGGTCATAGGCCTGACCTAGACACCCTCCCCAAGGACATTACCCTAAAGTCAGAAGCATTCAAGGGATAACATTATCCACTTGACCAGAAGCATTCCACTCAGAATATTCAATTTCACTCGACCATAGCAATAGTCACTCGACGACCAGAAGATCTATAGTCATTCTATACAGCAACGGTCGGGCGTTTACTCTATAGACTTAATGGTCATTCATGTATCTTTATTGCTGGCGTTACCAGTAATGCCCTATCTTTATGTACCTTAAACCTTGTGTAGCTGAGGGCGGGAGGGGTCAGGCGAACTCTATATAAGCCACCCCCTCCTCAGGGACAAGGGTTCGCACCCCCTGTAACTCCACACACATAATCCAATTGACCGAGCTCGCGAGCACCGAGACGTAGGGCTGTTACTTCCACCGTGAAGGGCCTGAACTCGTAAATCTTGTGTGTACAACTTCACCATAGCTAGGATCTTGCCTCCTCATACTCAACCCCCATTCTACTGTCAGTCTTAGAACCACGACATTTGGCGCCCACCGTGGGGCAGGTGTCTTAGCGACTTTTTGGTGAGGTTGCGATTTTTACGATTCCCATCATCATGGTTTCCGGCGGTGGATTGGCTGAGGGCCACGAGATCCGTCTCGGCGCGCTCGTCTTCGTCGCCAACGACTCCGCCTGGCTCTAGGAAGCTCCCCTCGACGTCGAGACGCTCCCAGTCCGTGGGGCGACGCACTTTCGCGCGTGCGTTCGCGACGTCCTTCTGCGGCAGCCGTCGACCCAGTATCGGTCGGCTCCCGTGGTGTCCTCGCTCCCCGCTGTTCGCCGGCGCAAGCGATCCGTCGGTCGCGACTTCAGTGGTGGGTGAAACACATGGTGGCACGTCAGTCGGCCACCCCACAAGTCACGGCAATCGAGCCCAATGAATCTCTCTATGGCATGTTCGACCTGTCGACTGGCTCCGTCGAGACCCTCTCCGAATCCGACAGCAACGACCCTGCGGCGGAGGTCTTGGTGGTCAATGCGCCCCACATCCCACCCGGGTTTCGTCGCGATGGCAGCGGCGACGCTGGCGACCCGTCACATGTTCACGAGGAGTATCATCCTGAAGCCCTTTCCTCGCAGCAGAGGGAGGAACTTCGCCGCCGCAACGAAGAAGAGCTTCACACGCCTACCATCGAGGAGACCTCCGAGGCTCGGGCCTTGGAGGCAGCGCGCCTGGCCACTTTGGCTGAGCGCACTCGTCTAGAGAACGTTCAGCATGCACTCGACGAGCGTGCTTGGCAGCGGATCCCTGAGTCCAGTCGACGGCAGCGACAGCTTTTCCCGCCTCAGCATCAGGTATACCGCACTCTGATTCAGAATCTCACAGCTGCAGCCTGTATAGCAGAGTCCATTCAGCCTTCCTAGTCGGAGGCTGGAAGAGGTTTGATGCAGATCCAGGCTTTACTTCGGGTAGCAGGAGAGCAGAACACATCAGTGTCTCAGTCGCGGGATAGAATTCATAGCAGATCTATGGTGGCTGATACAGTCCAGTCGGCCCACAACCCAAGATCGCCTCAGAGGCGAGAGGGACATGGGCATCATCAAGAGCAGTACTGGGATCGGAATTATGAGCAGTACAACCGATTCGACCGCGATAACCGCCGTCGAGTGCCTACACCCCCTCCGAGGGGCGGGTCCTATGTGCCCCGTCATCATGATGATAGGCACTCACACGATGGTGAGCGGAGATTGCCAGTCGACCCAAGGGATCCAGGCTTTGATGCGAGATTGATTCTTGTTCCAGGTCTGGTCGACAGGAACAGAGCACACAGAGAGGGACTTGACAGAGATCGCATGACTGGCAGCAGAGTTCATGTCTCAGGTCCAGAATGTTTCAGCAGAGCCATCAGGGCTGCAGAGATTCCTCCCAACTTCAGGTTGGCGACTGGAGTCAGCAAGTTTACCGGTGAGTCCAAGCCCGACACTTGGCTTGAGGATAACCGAGTGGCTGTGCAGATTGGTGGTGGCAATGATGAAGTGGCCATGAAGCATCTTCCTCTGATGCTGGAAGGTTCGGCCAGAGCATGGCTGAATCAATTGACCCCGGGCAGTATATTCAGTTGGGAAGAACTTGCCCGAGTGTTTGTCAGGACTTTTGAGGGTACCTGCAAATGGCCAGTAGGTTTGACAGAATTGCAGCATTGCGTGCAAAAACCGAATGAGACTCTGAGATATTACATTCAGAGGTGGACCACTCTGCAGCATTGCGTGCAAAAACCGAATGAGACTCTGAGAGATTACATTCAGAGCCTTTACTGCTTTATATTGTAGCCACTGGACAAGTTGTCAGTACAGTTGAGGGAGTCCTGGACTAGGGGGTGTCCGGATAGCCGGACTATAACCTTCGGCCGGACTCCTGGACTATGAAGATACAAGATTGAAGACTTCGTCCCATGTCCGTATGGGACTTTCCTTAGCGTGGAAGGCAAGCTTGGCGATACTGATATGTAGATCTCCTCCCATTGTAACCGACTCTGTGTAACCCTAGCCCTCTCCGGTGTCTATATAAACCGGAGGGTTTTAGTCCGTAGGACGAACAACAGTCATACCATAGGCTAGCTTCTAGGGTTTAGCCTCTCTGATCTCGTGGTAGATCTACTCTTGTACTACCCATATCATCAATATTAATCAACTAGGAGTAGGGTTTTACCTCCATCGAGAGGGCCCGAACCTGGGTAAAAACATCGTGTCCCTTGTCTCCTGTTACCATCCGCCTAGACGCACAGTTCGGGATCCCCTACCCGAGATCCACCGGCTTTGACACCGACATTGGTGCTTTCATTGAGAGTTCCTCTGTGTCGTCATCTTTAGGCCTGATGGCTCCTCCGATCATCAACAACGATGCGGTCCAGGGTGAGACTTTTCTCCCCGGACAGATCTTCGTATTCGGCGGCTTTGCACTGCGGGCCAATTCGCTTGGCCATCTGGAGCCGATCGAAAGCTACGCCCCTGGCCATCAGGTCAGATTTGGAAGTTTGAACTACACGGCTGACGTCCGCGGAGACTTGATCTTCGACGGGTTCGAGCCGCAGCCGAGCGCGCCGCACTGTCAATATGGGCATGATCTAGCTCTGCCGCCGAACAGTGCCCTAGAGGCCGCACCCGTGTTCGCTCCGACCCTTAGCTCGGAGCCGACTGCGCCAATCGAGGACGGGTGGCTGGACACTGCCTCGGGGGCTGCAACCTTTATGACAATCGAGCCGAACACCAGCCTTGTCCTCTGCGAAGCCCGTGACTCCAAGGTGCCGGACTCCTCTCCGGACTCCGGACCCTCCACGCCCCTGCCAATCGAATCCGATTGGGCGCCGATCATGGAGTTCACCGCCGCAGACATTTTTCAGCACTCGCCCTTCAGTGACATTCTGAATTCACTAAAGTCTCTCTCTTTATCAGGAGAGCCCTGGCCGGACTATGGTCAGCAAGGTTGGGATGCAGACGACAAAGAAATTAAAAGCCCACCCACCACCCACTTCGTAGCCACTTTCGATGATTTAACCGACATGCTCGATTTCGACTCCGAAGACATCGACGGTATGGACGCCGATGCAGGAGACGACCAAGAACCAGCGCCTATAGGGCACTGGAAGGCCACCTCGTCATATGACATATATATGGTGGACACCCCAAAAGAAGGGAACGATGATGGAACAACGGAGGATGACCCCTCCAAGAAGCAGCCTAAGCGCCGGCGTCAGCGGCGCCGCTCTAAATCTCGCCAAAGCAAAAACGGCGATTCCGGCACAGGAGATAATAACACCCTGACAAGGTCAAGACAACCCCCTCTAGCAGAATTCAGCACAGGAGGATGGAGAAGCCAACCCTCATGAGAGAGTGGCAAACAAAGAGGTAGAGGACGATAATTACATGCCTCCCTCCGAAGACGAGGCAAGCCTCGACGACGATTTAATTTGTCGTGCTCGAGGATCCCGTCGAACAAGAGCGTTTCAAATGCAGGCTTATGGCCACGGCGAGCAGCCTCAAGAAAAACAGCAACAACTTAGAGCTGACTAAGACTTGCTAGCCGACAGATGGATCAAGTCCTGCGTCAAGAGTACGAACTCGAACGCCCCTCCAAGAGCTACCCAAAGCGCAGGCTGCTACCCCGATTAGAGGAGGAAGCACCTAAACCTGCATCACTAGCGCACGACGCGGCCGACTGGCCACCTCGTGGCCGCGACAGAGAGGCCTCTCGGCCCTCCACTCAAGCCGCACCTCGGCGTCGCTCAAAAAATACCAATGCATGGGGAAACGCACTAGACCTGCGAGATATATTGAAGGACAAGGCAAGGGAAACAAGATCGATCTACGGATCGCGTGGGCGCCCCACGACACGTGACGATAACCGTCACGCCGGATATGGCAAATCCGGCGGGCCGAACACGATGAGACAAAGCTCATTTGAGCTACGCCGTGATATAGCCCGCATGCAGGCGCCAGACACCCACTATGCTTCACGTATTTAAGTAATGGATCATCAAATCCACGAGGGTTTCAAACCCGTAAACATCGAATCATACGATGGCACAATAGATCCTGCGGTATGGATCGAGGATTATCTCCTTCATATCCACATGGCCCGTGGCGATGATCTACACGCCATCAAATACCTCCCACTCAAGCTTAAAGGAAGGCGCGCTCATCGAGTTCATCCGTGAGAACCGGGATATCTTTGCATGGAAACCTTCTGACATGCCGGGTGTCCCGAGAGAACTCGCTGAGCACACTATTAATATTGATCCAAAGTATAAGCTGGTCAGGAAATTTCTCCGACGGTTCAATGAGGAAAGACGAAAAGCTATCGGGGAAGAGGTCGCTCGGCTCTTAGCGGCCGGGTTCATAGTGGAAGTTTTTCACCCGGAGTGGTTGGCTAACCCGGTGCTTGTGCTCAAGAAGAACGGCACCTGGCGGATGTGTGTAGATTACACGGACTTAAATAAAGCTTGTCCTGCTGATCCCTTTGCTCTACCCCGTATTGATCAAATCATTGATGCTACAGCGGGTTGTGAGCGTTTGAGTTTTTTGGATGCTTACTCTGGTTATCATCAGATCAAAATGGCAGTAAAGGACCAGGAGAAGACGGCTTTCATTACTCCGTTTGGAGCCTTCTGCTATGTATCTATGCCATTTGGGCTCAAGAGTTCCCAGGCGACTTATCAGCGTGTGTACAGAATTGTCTCCACAATCAGATTGGGCGCAATGTTCATGCTTATGTAGATGACATTGTGGTGAAGTCCAGAGATAAGGAAACCTTGATATCTGATTTAAAGGAAACCTTTGATAATCTCCGGGTCTATAAGATGATGCTTAACTAGGACAAGTGTGTATTTGGTGTACCTGCAGGCAAACTTTTGGGATTCCTGGTCTCGAACAGGGGCATTGAAGCTAACTCGGAGAAGATCAAGGCGATTACCTCTCTGGTTAAACCGGCGTGCATCAATGATGTTCAACGACTGGCGGGTCGCGTTGCTGCTTTAAGCCAATTCATAAGCCGGTTAGGTGAGAAGGCTCTATCACTGTATCAGATGATGAAGAAAACAGACACTTTTGTCTGGAGTGAGGCTGCTGATGCTGCCTTTGAAGATTTAAAGAGACAATTGTCTCAACCGCCGATTCTCGTGGCTCCCATTGATAAAGAGCCGTTGCTGTTGTATGTTGCTGCTAACTCATGAGCTGTTAGTGTTGCCATCGTGGTGGAGCGTAAGGAGGCTGGCAAGGAGCATCCGGTTCAACGGCCAGTTTATTACATCAGTGAGGTGCTCATAGAGTCCAAGCAAAGATAACCGCATTGGCAGAAACTTGTTTATGGGGTGTTCATGGCAAGCCGGAAGCTAAAGCAGTATTTCCAAGGTCATCCTATAACTTTGGTAAGTTCTGCCCGCTTGGGGGACATCATCCAGAACAGGGAAGCCACTGGACGAGTCGCCAAGTGGGCCACTGAGCTTGGGTCTCACGGTTTGAAGTATATGCCACGTACAGCTATCAAGTCTCAAGCCTTGGTGGACTTTATCAATGATTGGACGAAGTTGCAGGCACCTGAGGAGAAACCAGATAACACATATTGGACTATTCACTTCGATGGGTCCAGGCAGTTGGAAGGCTCGGGGGCTGGAGTCGTTTTAACTTCCCCCCGAGGTGACAAATTTTGCTATGTGCTTTGGCTTATGTTTCCCTGTACTAATAATGCAGCTGAATACGAGGCTTTACTCCATGGTCTCCGGATGGCCAAAGAGATGAATTTGAGACGGGTAAGGTGCTTGGGCGATTCAGACCTCGTCGCTCAACAGGTGTCAGGCACGTGGGACTCCAAGGATCCCCTTATGGCGGCTTATCGTCGTGAAGTTGATGCGGTGTCCGGGCACTTCAAAGGTTATCAAGTAGAGCACATTGATCAAAGGAAGAATGAGGCGGCTGATGCTTTAAGACGGCTGGGGTCTCTGGTAAGCCGGTGCCGCCTAACACCTTTCTTGACGTTTTTTATAACCCTTCTGTCAGAGTGCCTACAGAGGAAGAGCTCGCAGTGCCAGACCCGGAGGCGCAGCTGGTGGCGGCTCTCCACGCCATCCCAGATTGGACAGTCCCATATTTGGCCTATATGACCCGGGGAGAGTTGCCTGAGGACGAGACCTTGGCAAGGCAAATCATCAGGCGGTCCAAATCCATGACAATTGTTCATGGCGAGTTGCATCACCGCAGCGTCACTGGGGCGTTCCAACATTGCGTATCGCCTGTGGAGGGTCAGGCGATACTTCGTGAGATTCATGAAGGAGATTGTGGTCATCATGCCGGTTCAAAATCTCTGGTGGCCGAGGCTTTTCGTCATGGTTTCTATTGGCTGATGGCTCACGCTGATGCGGAGGATCTGGTCAGCAAATGTGACGGATGTCAAAAATTCTCACGACGAGCTCATGTGCTGGCTCAAGAATTGAGGATGATTCCAATTACTTGGCCGTTTGCGGTCTGGGGGCTTGACATGGTCGGACCTTTCAAAAGGTCTAAGGATAAGAATACACACCTATTGGTGGCAAGTGGATAAATTCACCAAGTGGGTTGAAGCAGAGCCGGTCAAGAGTGTGATGCAGCCACGGCGGTTCAGTTCATCAAAAGGTGATCTTCGCTTTGGCTTTCCACACAAAGATTATAACCGATAATGGTACTAACATCTCCAAAGGTGCCATGGAAGAGTTCTCATCACGAGCACATCCGCTTGATTTTTCGGCTGTTGCTCACCCTCGCCTAATGGTCAAGGTAAAGAGCTAATCAGGAGATCTTGAAAGGTATCAAACCCCGGCTCTTAGTTCCTTTGCAGCGAACTCCGGGTTGTTGGGTGGAGGAGTTACCCTCTGTGCTATGGAGCATCAACACAACGCCTAACAGATCTACAGGTTATACACCTTTCTTCATGGTGTACAGAGCAGAGGCGGTTCTGCCAAGTGATATCCGGCATGATTCACCCCGAGTGGCGGCTTACGTTGAGGCTGATAATGAAAAAGCTCATCAGGATGCACTTGACTTGTTGGATGAGGAGCGAGACTTGGCCATAGCCCGCTCGGCGATTTACCAGCAAGACCTGCGCCGTTATCACAGCCGCCGGGTTAGAAGCGAAACTTTCAGAAGGCGATTTAGTGCTCCGGCTCATCCAGACCACCGATATGCACAAGCTATCCTCCTGGGAAGGACCTTTTGTGGTCGGAAGAATCAACAACGGGTCATATTACCTCATCGATGTTCGAGAGCACAAAGACTCACATAAGTCGGAGGAAGAGACCCGCCGGCCATGGAACATAGCTCATCTTCGGCCATACTATACTTGAGCCACCGGCTCTCAGAATATATTTGTCTTTTCTTTTTAGCAATGTATATATTATATAAAGCAATAAAGCGGGACCTCTTTTCTTTCCACCCTCCAATGTTTATGTATCTTCTTTACCAGGTGGTGGAAACAACCAACAGGGAGCGGACCATATCTGAATCCAGCTTTCCCTTTGATCCGGCTTATGATCATATCTGAATCTAGCCATGGTCACTTGGGGGCTTCCTGTTCAAACATAGGTCCTATTCGAACCAAAGAGAACATATCTGTCGATACCCAATTGATCGGCATACTGCCAAACTCACTTGGGGGCTTCTTGACCATATTTGAATCATAGCTTAACCCCATTGGGTCTGACGTGGATCGTATTCAAATCAGCGTCATTAAACAACTCTAATGGTCACTTGGGGGCTTCCTGTTCAAACATAGGTCGTATTCGAACCAAAGAGAACATAGCTGTCGATACCCATTTGATCGGCATCGCCAAAGCCATTGGGGCTATATGATCGTATACTAATCTTAGCTTAACCCCTTTGAACGGTTCTACCGATCGTATTCAATCGAGGCCTTTGAAAATCAAGTTTACTATTTATTTTACTCGTAAGGGTAAATAATATTAAGGGCCGTAAACATTATATGTGCCAATTTTCGGTTAAGTTTAACTCTCCGCTTTTGGGATCACATAAGCCGTAAGGTATGTTTCAAATAAGATAGCAGTATATTATTATGGTCATAATCATAAACCGGCTGTTTTTATGATGTTTTGGTTCATACTCCGGGTTATCACTATTTATATGACTCCAGAAGTGATAAGACGCCAAAGGAATTCTGTTTTTTGTTTTATACACAGGATAAAGCAAGAAATTTTTGGACGTCAAGGAACAATTAATATAAGCCGGAAGTATATAACGATAGCGGCTTATGACAATATTAAGCGCCACAAACATGCGCGAAGGCATGACCGAGTTAAGAGGTTTTTCTACCCTATTACAAGACTCCCCGAGTCTGAATAATGAAGCATCATTTTTCAAAGACATAGCACCAAAGGGTTACCCTTTGGTGGGCTTGAAGATTCCGGTTATCCTTCTCCTCCTCTTCGCTCATCGCTTTGTCCTCGAAGGTTGACGAGGTCCACCAATGTCGCTTAAGGCTTCAAATTCAGCTTCATCATCTATTAAACCGGTTGGGTCAACTTCAGGAGCAAAGGTATGCTTACGAGTTGGAGGAATTAGGCTGACGTCATCATAATGAGGAGTTGGAATCCTCCGGTTCTAGTTGTCGTAACCCGGTTGATACTTGGTAAGATCAATATCATTGCCAATGATGGTGGCCACAGGACGTACGACTCTCACGCAGGTGGTGAAGTCTGATTCATCGAATACAGAGCCATCCTCCTTCAAGCTGGGATATCCAAGAGCAACGTCTGCCAGGTCTAACTCTAGAAGCAACGCCTTGGCTCGGCTTAAGGCGGCTATGGCCCTGGCTCTAGAAGATGCCCGCCTTAGTTCCTGAATCCGTTGGGTAACACGGCAAGCCGTTTGAGCATATCCTGCAGGAGATAAGGAGCATCATTTGATAAAGCCACAACGGCCAAGGCACGTTGTGACCCGGTGTATAGCTGTTCCACCAGAGTGTACACCGCCTTAAGCTTGATCAGCATATTCTGCTTGAGGTTTGTGCTCCTGGGGCCTGCGTTTATACATATAAGGTAAGCCGGAGATAATAATTGAAATAGTCATCAAAGAAACCATGGTGATGTTCACGATTATACATAGTAACTTACCGAAGATTGCTGAGACCATTTGAGATATCTGGCGCTTTAAGCCGGACAGCTCGGTAGTTGCTTCGGCAAGAGCTGCTTCTACTGTCTCGGCCCGGGTCACAAGTGAGGCCTTTTCATCGGCCCAGATTTTCTTCTCCGCATCAAAATTTTTCTTCAACTTATCTTGTTTAGTGATGCTGAATGCAAATTTGGAGTTGGCCTTTTGAATTTCAAGTTCTTGGGCTGCCAGACGAGTCTTCAAGTCAGCAATCTCCGATTCAAATTGACTGGTGGAGGCCTGCGATTGATGCCGGATTATAATTAAAGTTATGGTAAGATATCATTAAGTCCCAAGCACTTTGCAAGCAAAGACACTTGACACTTGGGGGCTAATGTATGCTGAAGAAAATTTTAATTTATAATGCTGGATTAAGTATATTAAAGTCTCAAGCAGTTTACAAGTAAAGATACTTGATACTTGGGGGCTAATGTGTATCACACGTTCTAAGTTATCATATTATGACCGGGTTAAATATCTTTTCTTTTAAACCGGATGAACTAACAGTAAGCAGGTATCTAAGTCTACAACATATTTATTCATAAGCAGTAGACTTGGGGGCTGGTACAGTAAGTAAGATTCAGGAGAATAGTATAAGTTATACCTCATATTTGTGCTGTATTTGTTTCACCATGTCAATTTCCAGGTCGCGGCTGTTATGCACTTGATTCAGATAGCCCGAGACTATATCACCAATGCTTAAGTGAGCATAATCAGCGATGTCCTGTTTGGTCTTCCGGCGTTCGACAAGTTCTTCCTTGGCAAGACATCCGCAGGACGAGAGGTCACCCGTTCAACAAACTGGCTTTTCAAGATTTCAACCTCCAGGTCAGTCGTCTTGACCGGGCTAGGAATTTCCGGATTATCGGAGCTGTTAAAAGTATCTTCGGCAGGCAGGTCAGAAGATGGCGTTGGAATTTCATATGCCGGTTCAGGAGGCGGTTGATGAGTAGAAGCATCAGGGGCAGCTGTTTCGAGTTCTGGCTCAGTTGCTACCGGGTATTCGGATGGCTTATTCTTTTTTGCCCTCTTACTGGGCTTCACCTGCACGCTGTGGACAAAACAGAAGGGTGAGTACAAAATACGGCAAAGCATAAGGATAACAAAGGTATATTACCCAGTGGCAGTCTTGAAGGCCGGCATGTTGGATTGCATAGACTCGCCGGAGGAAGGAGAGGTATCCAGATAATTGGAGTCAGATGAATTGAGAGGTTGACAAATTAAACCCGCCAAAGGATAAACGTAACGTAAATCGGAGATGACCTCAGTCCGACGCTTCCTGCTTACGTCGGGTAAGCCGAAAGAGAGCTCTGCATCCTTACTGGTCCGGTCTGCCTCCGGCTTTCAAGTTGTTGTTGCTTCAAAAGAAATTGAGGATCTTGATAAGCTAGAGGATGTGAAAATCTTACTTTCCGGGTCACCCATCGGATTTTATGCTTTGGCAAAGGCTCTGAGTCGGAGGAGATTATAGTTACCTCTTCGCCAGGAGCTTGGCTGTTCCCAGTATCCTCCTGAAAGGCGGAAATGTCAATAAAATAATAACAAAGGAGTTAAGAGAGTAAGGGATTACCTCTTCCTCATCTGAAGAAGAGTCATCCAATTTGAGCAAATCAGAGGCACTGGGTTTCTTCTTCTCTGAAGTTCCCGTCTTGGCGGCTTTCCTTTCGGTTTTCTTGGCTGCCCTGGCTTGTTTGGCAGCCTCGTGGTCATATTTGACCTTCCAGAAATTATCACCGGCCTGTGGAAAAATATAAATAATTATAAGTACAAAGGAGGTAAACATGTTAAGGAATATTTATTAAGATTGGTAACTTCATCGCGGGCCGGGTTCTTTTGCGTATGGGAAGTAAACCAAGGCATTGCTAATAATAGTGCCCTCCTTCAAGAAAGGATCGGGTTGTAGCATCCACCACATCATCCGGTAGGTCGTCAGAGTATGACACATTGGGTCGTTTTTTCGCTCAGATAAGTAATATTGCCGGGCGACGGCTTAATGGGAGTATCCGCCAAGTGACCCAGACTCGGACCAGATCAATGCCATTTAAACCATTTCCCAAAAGAGATTTAATCTTCTTAATGGTGGGATTAAGAGGCAGACGTTCAACAGCGGTCAGTTTATCCGCCAATGGATGGTTGGACTCAAGGCGCAGGCGCGAAAGTCAAGCAGAGGCTTCTCATCACCCGTAGAAGTGTCTCGACAAGAGAACCATGTCCGGTTCCAATCTTTTGGGTGACTCGGCAACTCAAAGATAAGGAAACAGCGGTCTCTCCGTCATGGATCGAGATACCGCCAAGTTCAAGACTAGGCCCGTTGGCACGTTCATTCTGCCGGTTCAAGTAGAAAAGTTCTCTGAACAAAAGCAGACTTGGCTCCTCTCCCAGGTACACCTCGCAGAAGACTTGGAAATTGCAAAGATTTGACACGGAATTGGGTCCAATGTCTTGAGGTCTAAGATCAAAGAAATTCAAAACTTCTCTGAAGAACTTTGAGCGGGGAGGGGCAAATCCCCGGCTCATGTGATCCGTGAAAACTATCACCTCCCTTCTTTGGGTTGAGGCTTTCTTCAGATGGGTCGTACACGATAAGACATGACCTCCTTTTTTGCAGATGACCGACTTCACAAACTCAGCCATTTACTTTAGTGACCGTGGATGGGACCCAGCTTGCAGGTTACAGGAGCTTTGGTCGCTTTAGGTGCCATGACAATAGTTGGCCTATTACAAAATAAGAAGTTCGTATAAATTTTAACCCGGAGAAAATATCCAAATTATCAAGGTAGCGGCTACTTAAGGGCCTAATGATATAAGGATAACTGGCAACAATATTTAAGCCGCTACAAGCATTAAGAGCAGTTCAAAATTCTTACAGATATGAGAAGTAGGCAAGGTTCACAGATCAGTGGTTTGCATTTAAACCGGACACCTGGACAGTTATGTTTAAGGGCATTTAACAGAAGAAGTTTTCCGGGTGATAAAAACAAGTTTCATAATCTTCTGCTAAAATTTGAGATCAAGGGTCTGTTCTGATAAGAAAGTTTTCTAGACCTAAAAACTGATGCAGATGTGTTCATAGGCTCGAATGAGGCTTTTATACAGAGAAAGGTATCTGCTTTTTATCCAAGACAAGTGCGAAAACAACTACCACAGCTATTTTATATCATTCTCAGATCGGAAGAGGTATTTAGGAGGAAAACTAACAAGGATTTGGATCCAATGGTGATGAACTCCGACGAACTCGAGGAAGCTCTAATGCGGATCTAAGCAAGGAAGGGAAGGGAACTTACGGATCTGGAGGGGCTGCGGAAGTTCGCCGTCATTTTCTGATCCGATTCAGGTTGATGCAGCGGCCTGGGACGGTGAAGACAAGAAGCTTGACGGCGGCGGCGGCGGAGCTCGAGAGGAGGCAAGAGGAAGAAGATGACTGGAAGGGGGAGAATGGGAGACCTAGGTCGTGCCTATTTATAAGGAGAGGATAACTGAGACGACGCGGGAAACGAGGAGATAAGAGTTATTATCCAGCGGCCCCGACGCCTCGGTTTTCGGAACAGTCAATAAAGACAGAGATCCGTTGGAGGATATGGTGGAATAAAAAAGGAATTTAAGAAAAGATGACGTCACGGCGAGTTAATACGGATCCAAAAAATGACGTCATGGCGAGTTAAAGAAAGTCTTTTTGCACAGTCAGAAGACTAAAGATTTATGTTTTAAGGTATTTTAAGATTGACATGAACAGGTTCAAATCAATCTGGGGCCTAATGTTGGGGATATAACTATTTGTGTAAGCCGTCCAGGAGGGGCCGGGTTACGCAAGGAAGATTCACCGGAAAGAAGCCCAAGACCAAGCATGAAGATGGCGGTTCAATAAAGGGCCTAAGGCCCACAGGCGACTTAAAGCCCGTTGTAGTAAACCTCCATAATGGCATGACTTGTATCATAAGGTAGATTTAACTAGTCACCGAGCCGGACATTGTTTATAAGCCGGCCGGGACTTCAGAGGCTGCTGTGGCGCCAACCCATGTATATAAGGGGACGACCTGCTGGCGGCTTAGGGCAAGAAACAACCCATCGAGAGCCGGGTATAGCATATTCCGCTCCCTGGTCATCGAAACATCAAGAAATACCAACCCAACTAGACGTAGGCTTTCCTTCTCCGCAAGGGGCCGAACTAGTATAAAACCTCTCGTGTCCTTTGTCCCGATTAACCCCTTTAAGCTTCCTAGTTGCGATGGCTCCACGACTAAGTCCTTGCACGAGGGCATCTTCCGTGACAATTCCACGATAGCATTGGCTTAACAGCCTGCCAGCAGAGTCAATTGGTTGTTGGGAGGACCTGGAAGCCGCATTCCTCAACAATTTCCAGGGCACCTATGTGCGACCACCAGACGCCGATGACCTAAGCCACATAATTCAGCAACCAGAGGAATCGGCCAGACAATTTTGGACACGGTTCCTAACCAAGAAAAATCAAATAGTCGACTGTCCGGACGCAGAGGCCCTTGCAGCCTTCAAACATAACATCCTGACGAGTGGCTTGCCCGACACCTAGGACAGGAAAAGCCGAAATCCATGGCAGCCCTCACAACACTCATGACCCGCTTTTGCGCGGGAGAAGACAGCTGGCTAGCTCGTAGTAATAACATGACCAAGAGCCCTGGTAATTCGGATACCAAGGACAGCAATGGCAGGTCACGTCGCAACAAGCACAAGCGCCGCATTAATGGCGACAATGCTGAGGATACGACAGTTAATGCCGGATTCAGAGGCTCTAAACCCGGTCAGCGAAAAAATCCATTTAAAAGAAATACTCCGGGCCTGTCCAGTTTGGACCAAATACTCAATCGCTCGTGCCAAATACACGGCACCCCCGAAAAACCAGCCAATCACACCAACAGGGATTGTTGGGTGTTCAAGCAAGCAGGCAAGTTAAATGCCGAAAACAGCGACAAGGGGCTGCATAGCGATGACGAGGAGGAGCGCCGTCACCGAACAATAGGGGATGTAAGGGCTTCCCCACAAGTGCGAGACGGTGAACATGATATATGCAACCCACATCCCCAAAAGGGAGCGGAAGCGCACTCGTGGACGATATGCGTTGGAGCCAGCGCCCCAAAGTTCAACCTGTGGTCCTCCTGCCCGATCACTTTTGATCGAAGGGACCATCCCACTAGCATCCGCCATGGCGGATTCGCCGCATTGGTTCTAGACCCAATCATTTACGGATTTCACCTCACTAGAGTCCTTATGGACGGCGGCAGCAGCCTGAACCTGCTTTACCAGGATACAGCGCGAAAAATGGGCATAGATCCATCAAGGATTAAACCCATAAAGACAACCTTTAAAGGCATCATACCAGGTGTAGAGGCCAACTGTACAGGCTCAGTTACACTTGAGGTGGTCTTTGATCCCCGGATAATTTCCGGCGAGGAGTTAATCTTCGACATAGTCCTGCTCGCAGTGGTTATCACGCACTCGCTCGGACGAACCGCATTTGGTAAAGTTCAATGCGGTGCCGCACTACGATATCTCAAGCTCAAGATGCCAGCCCTCGAGGAATCATTACGGTCAATGGAAACACCGAACGCCTCCGAACGGAGGAGCATACAGCGCCCTCGCGCGGAAGTACAAAGTAGCCTCTCAAGGCAATTCTCCAGCCCGGCTATTAAACGTCCGGACACCGTCAAGCGCGCCCGAGTAACGCATAACAAGACTGCTCGGCATGTTCCGAGCAAGCGTAGCAATGCGGCCCCAACCCCAGCCCTCACGAAATTGCGAAACCAGTACTACGCGTACATAATTATGCTCTGGAAATACCATGGGCATAGGGGGAGGGGCACGACCACGACATGCGCAAAATGCGGCTCAACCGCACTACGGGCTCCCGATTTTGTCATTCTTTTTCTTACTTTCAGGACTCCACTCTCCGAAAGGCCTGTCCGGCAGTACAATCGCCGAACACACGATGCAACAGCCAGGGAGGCAGGAAGCTACGTCGAATGTTCAGGTGGTCTCTATAACGAGCTAAATACCTGTCTTACATACCATCCCGCAGCTCGCCCCTGGAGGGGGACATGTCAAATAGTCCCATATCTTGCTTATCGCACTATTTGTATCGTTCTGCTTTTACCGCAGCCTTTTCGAATAAACAATATATAGCTTTTGTCTATTATTGCATTCCTTTTTTTATGTAAATATGTTCAGTTATGACATTACGCAACCGCACACTTTGGTACGGCCAATACACCGGGGCTTAAGTACCCCGTAATATGGTGTGAGAAGTCCAACACTCTCACGAAAAGCGCCACCCTAACTTATAGCATTATATGCATCGGCTCGAATCATGTCTTGGGTCAATAGTTGGGTTTGCCCGGCCCCCATGTTTTGGTACCTTACGCCTGCTATATCGCCTAAGGTAGCGCTGGGAGAACTACTGCGATTGTGCCCCGGTTGAGCTGGGTTAAGCACCTCAGTAGAGAAAGCTAAAACTGAACATCATGATAGAGCGAGAGATGGTCGCTATTTGAGAGGTTTCGAGTCCCTAAAGACTTATGGCGCTTAGAGTGAGGAGCCGGCTTTGTCCGGCCTAGGCGTGGATAGCGCCCCGAACTCGGTCTTCCGAATACTAGTGGCTTCGCCGAAATTTAAAATTATAGAATTCTATGGCTAAGTGAGAGTGATAAAGCATTATAGTCCGATTGCCTTGTTGTTCGCTTTGGCCGAGCGCCTCAAGGACCCAAGAATGGGAACAAGAGCGCTCAGGTTTATCCCAACACCCCAACACTGTGGCATGGGGCGTAAGTTTACTCGCCATCTCTCGATTTAATAAACGGCCGCATGTAAGGTAATATTTTAAATTCAAAAAGCGTTGCTTAGCGCATATGAACAAGTTTTCAGCGCACAGGATAACACGAGTGAGTTTACTCAAAAATTACATCCTTGGAACATTCATCCGCCATACGGCGGGCACCCTTCAGGACGCCCTCATAATACATCTCGGGCTTGCGATGCTCCTTGCCCTCAAGTGGCCCATCTGTCACCAGCTTCACAGCATCCATCTTGCCCCAGTGCACTTTAACACGGGCAAGGGCCCTACGGGCGCCTTCGATGCATACGGAGTGCTTGATGACTTCATGCCGTGGACAGGCATCCGCCAGCCGCCTCACCAGCCCAAAGTAGCTCCCAGGCATGACCTCCCAGTGCCATAGCCGACTATAAGGTTCTTCATGGCCTGTTCGCCACCTTATGGAGCTCGACCAGCTGCTTCAGCTTGGTCGCTCAAGGGCACCGGTGTCCGCCTCAACATACTTGGGACTGAACACCTTCTCCGCCGAGCTCCCCTCCTCGGCTCGGTAGAATGTGGCAGCGTCGGACACACTGCGGGGAAGATCTGCGAATGCTCCTGGAGAGCTCCGGACTCAGGTAAGTAACAAGTAATTCACTTTCACGTGCTTGATTTGAATAAAGAATGCCTTACCCGCCGCTATCTTCTTCATCGCCTCAATTTCCTGGAGGGCTTTTTGGGCTTCGGCCTTGGCAGATTTGGCGCTCTCAAGGGCCAAGGCGAGCTCGACTCGAGTCTTTGAGTCAAGCTCCAAACTCGTGTTTTTCCACGAGCCTGGAGCTCTTGCTGCACCTCCGCCACCCGCGCCTCCTGCTTTTCTCGCCAGGCGCTCCACGGCCGCATTGTCTTGGCCTTGACAACGCTTTGTGGTCGCCACCTTGGTTGTGGCCCCTGTAATAGTCATGTTGGTCCTGTCATTTTTTGCAACCACATATTTTTTATATTTTTACATAAGGTATAACTTACCTTCCTTGTCCTCGAGCTGCTTCTTGGCAAGGCCGAGCTCGTTCTCGGACCGCTCGAGGCTCTGCTTCAATGCATCGACCTCCGCAGTCAGTTCGGCAGATGTCAGTAGCGCAGCCTGCATTCCCATATTGACATACTTATGTTAGACTCATGCGTATATCTTTTAGATCCTCAGTTCGGCTTTTCTTTTCGAACACCAAACTGAGCATTAGGGGCTACTGTCTATGCGGTAATATTTTTACATATCTTAAATACATACCTCAAAGCCTGTTAGAAGGCCGGCACAGGCTTCAGTCAGCCCGCTCTTGGCGGACCGAACCTTCTAGATCACCACACTCATAATAGTGCGGTGCTCCTCGTCGATCGATGCGCCGTTAAGCACCTCCAGCAAATTATCCGGTGCCTCCGGCTGGACGGAGGTCACCGGTGTCGTAGGCTTGCCCTTCTTACTAGGGGGCTGCCTGCCGGACTCCGGCATCGCTGAAGGTTCCGGTGCGGTGTCCGGCCCAGGGCCGGACTTGGAGCCCTTGGGGGTTTTGTCCCCCTTGCGCCAGGAGTCCGGGAGGTCGCCTTGCGGCGCCTCCAGGACCACCTCTTCCTGGCTTGGACCCTTTTGGGACCCCACCTCGGCATCATCCGTAGGGCGAGGGGAGGAGGTGGCCGGAAGTGAAGTGCTATTCACATCCGACGAGCTTAAGGAGCCGCTCGACGACACGCCGACATGGGCTCGGGGCGGACTGCATGATTATGTTCAGCGTCAGAAGATACTGCGCAATAAAGGAACGCCATGAGTTATTCTGGTATCCGGATACTTACGATTTGGCCAGGGGCTTGGCCCTGGTGGGCCACTCCTCTTCGCCGTTGTCGACGTTGGTGGAGTAGTCCGGAGGAAGGGTCCTTCCCTTCTCGGACCCTCCGCCCCCCCCCCCAGTTGGGGCAGCCTTCCTTTTCTTCTCTCCCCCCGCCGGGGGAGAGACCTCTCTTTCCTCCTCGTTTTCGTGGGAGGAGTCCGCCTCGGAGTCATCGGACGATAAGTCCGACACCACCGGGCGCCGGGAACTCTTTCGAGTCCCCGTGGCTTTCTTCTTGGCCTTCTTCTCTGGCACCACGTAAGGTGCCGGGACCAGCAGCTTCGCCAGGCCGGCATCTGCTGGGCCTTCGGGCAAAGGAGCCGACAACGATCCGTCCGGTCTTCTTCTCCCACCATCAAAGGAACGGAGCTTAGATCCGCGACAGAGTCAAACTATGAAAAACAAGTATCCCACAAAGGGTAGAACAAGCTTACTACGCTGGCTTGATGCGCAGAATCCGTGATCCTCGGTAATGGGGGGGAACCTCGCGCCCTTGAATAGCACCTTCCGCATCCTCGCGCTGTGTCAAGAGCCCGGTCGAGTTTGCGCCGGGCCGGGTCGAACTCCCACAAGTTAAAAGCCCGTCGTTGACACGGAAGGATCCGGCGGATGAGCATGACCTGGACTATGTTGACAAGTTTAACCTTCTTGTCCACCAGGTTTTGGACGCAGGTTTGGAGTCCGGTCAGCTCTTCCGAATTACCCCACGACAGGTCCATCTCTTTCCAGGAGGTGAGCCGTGTGGGGATGCCAGATTGGATCCGGGGGCCGCTGCCCATTCAGGGTCACGCGGCTCGGTGATGTAGAACCACCCCGATTGCCACCCTTTGATGGTTTCCACGAAGGAGCCCTCGAGCCATATAACGTTGGGCATCTTGCCCACCATGGCGCCTCCGCACTCCGCTTGCTGGCCGCCCACTACCTTCGGCTTGACATTGAAGGTCTTCAGCCATAAGCCGAAGTGGGGTTTGATGCGGAGGAAGGCCTCACACACGACGATAAACGCCAAGATGTTGAGGATGAAGTTCGGGGCCAGATCGTGGAAATCCAGGCCGTAGTAGAACATGAGCCCCCGGACAAATGGGTGGAGTGGGAAGCCCAGTCCGCAGAGGAAATGGGGGAGGAACACCACCCTCTCATGGGGCCTGGGGGTGGGGATGAGCTGCCCTCGTCTGGAAGCTTGTCTATGGGATTTAGCGCCCAGTGTACTCGCGGTTGAGCGGGAAGAGGAAGGCAAAGCTTACAAGGTTCAACGCCCAGTGTACTATATTTCTGAAGTTTTAACCCCATCCAAGCAAAGATACCCACATTATCAGAAGCTTGTCTATGGGATTTACTTGACCACAAAGAAGGTTGCACATTACTTCTCAGATCATTCAATTACAGTCGTCAGTGACACTCCATTGTCATAAATATTGAATAACAGAGATGCAACTGGTCGAGTGGCTAAATGGGCGATTGAACTCCTCCCGCTGGATATCAAGTCTGAGGCAAAGAAAGCAATCAAATCTCAGGCAATAGCAGATTTTCTCGTCGAGTGGATTGAACAACAGCTGCCGAATCAGATTCAGTCGGAACATTGCACTATGTTTTTCGACGGGTCCAAGATGTTGAATGGTTCAGGTGCTGGGGTAGTCCTGGTATCTCCACGAGGCGACAAGCTTAGTTATGTTCTCCAGATTCACTTTGACTCATCCAATAACGAAGCTGAGTATGAGGCACTTTTGTATGGGTTGCGTATGGCCATTTCACTCGGTGTCCGGCGCCTAATGGTCTACGACGACTCGGATTTGGTAGTCAATCAAGTGATGAAGGAATGGGACGTGAGGAGTCCAGCCATGACTGGTTATTGCAATGCAGTAAGAAAGTTGGAAAAGAAGTTTGAGGGGTTAGAGCTTCACGATATACCCTGATTGAAAAATCAAGCAGCTGATGACTTGGCAAAGATAGGTTCCAAGAGAGATCCCATTCCGAGTAATGTATTCTTGGAGCATCTTCACACGCCATCAGTTCAAGAGGATCCCTTCACAAAAGAGCCCCCCGCAGCCTAAGAGCCCTACTGATCCGACTGAAGTTGAAATCCCAGCTGTGGTCAACTTGATCATGGAAGTTTTGGTCGTCATTCCCAATGGACGGTGCCATATATTGCATATATTCTTAGGAAAGAACTCCCGGAGGACGAAGAAGAGGCCCGTCAGATTGTCCGTCGATCCAAAGCCTTCATAGTAATGGGTGGACAGCTTTACAGAGAAAGTGTTACTTGAGTCGCTCAGAAGTGCATTACTCCAGAAGAAGGTCGAGTGATCCTTAATGACATCCACTCGGGGACCTGTGGTCACCATGCGTCCTCCCGGACCATCGTGGCAAAAGCATACCGAGCCGGGTTTTATTGGCCGCATGCCAATGAGATGGCGAAAGAAATAGTCGACAAGTGTGAGGGATGCCAGTTCTACTCCAACATGTCCCACAAACCCGCTTCAGCTTTGAAGACCATTCCACTCGTCTGGCCGTTTGTTGTTTGGGGTTTAGATATGGTTGGCCCTCTGAGGACTGGCAGGGGTGGCTTCACCCATGTGCTCGTAGCAGTCGACAAGTTTACCAAATGGATTGAAGCCAAGCCTATCAAAAACCTCGAAGCAAGTACTGCTGCCAGCTTCATGAGAGAGTTAACATTCAGATACGGAGTTCCGCATAGCATCATCACAGATAATGGGTCAAACTTCGATACCGATGAGTTCAGAGCCTTCTGCGCTTCCCAGGGCACTCGGGTCGACTATGCTTCAGTCGCCCATCCCCAGTCGAATGGGCAAGCTGAAAGAGCAAACAGATTGATTCTCAAAGGGCTGAAACCCCGATTGATGAGTGACCTCAAGCATGCAGCAGGCGCTTGGGTCGATGAACTTCCATCAGTTCTTTGGGGATTGAGGACAACTCCTAATCGGTCGACTGGTCGAACGCCATTCTTCTTGGTCTATGGGGCTGAAGCTGTGCTTCTGAGTGACTTACTTCACAATGCACCCCAAGTCAAACTTTTCTCAAAAGATGAAGCAGAACAGGCTCGGCAAGATGCAGTTGATCTCCTTGAAGAGGAAAGACAGATGGCCCTGATCTGGTCGACCATTTATCAGCAAGACCTGCGTTGATTCCACGCCAAAAACGTGAGAGGTCGAGCATTTCAAGAGGGGGACTTGGTTCTTTGAGTGGATCAGTAGAGACCACATAAGCTCGCTCCTGCTTGGGAAGGCCCCTTCATCATCACAAAAGTGCTCCACAACGGAGCATATCTCCTCTACAATGTGGAGAACAATAAAGGCGAGCCACACGCTTGGAATGCGGAGCTGCTCTGCCCCTTTTATACTTAAGCATTCAGACTGTTGAGATGTAATAAGAAATACCTCCTAGTTTTATTATCAAAGATACAGTTTTACAGTCTCCTAAATGATTGTTGTTCCTTTTTTTATGTGTTCTAAATCCCCCAGTGGGTGCCTTAGCTGCGAATCCGCTTTGCCTAAGTTCCAAAAAATAAAATCCTGCCGAGTGAAGAGCAAGCCTCTCACTCGAGGGCTTAGCCGCGAATCCGTTTTGCCTAAGTTTAAAAAATCCTACCGAGTGGAGAGCAAGAATCTCACTCGGGGGCTTAGCTACAGTCCCGCACTCTCCTAAGTTTGAAAAATCCTACCGAGTGAAGAGCAAGCCTCTCACTCGGGGGCTTAGCTGCAGTCCAGTACTCGTCTAAGTTTGAAAAATAACACCGAGTGAAGAGCAACCCTCTCACTCGGGGGCTTAGTTGCAGTCCAGTACTCGCCTAAGTTTGAAAAATCCCACCGAGTGAAGAGCAACCCTCTCACTGGGGGCTTAGCTGCAGTGCAGTACTCGCCTAAGTTTGAAAAATCCCACCGAGTGAAGAGCAACCCTCTCACTCGGGGGCTTAGCTGCAGTCCAATGCTACGCTTAAGTTTGAAAAAACCCACCAAGTGAAGAGCAACCTCTCACTGGGGGCTTAGCTGCAATCAGAGTACTACCTAAGTTTGAAAATCCCACCGAGTGAAGAGCAACCCTCTCACTCGGGGGCTTAGCTGCAGTCCATGACTACCTAAGTTTGAAAAATCACCGAGTGAAGAGCAACCCTCTCACTCGGGGCATAGCCGCATCCAAGACTACGCCTAAGTTTGAAAAATCCCACCGAGTGAAGAGCAACCCTCTCACTCGGGGGCTTAGCTGCAGTCCAGTACTCGCCTAAGTATAAAACACGTTCCGAGTAAGGACCGATCTTCTCGCTCGGGGACTTGGCCACACGCTCTATCCTGATCCGCAAGGACGACGAGGTGCAAGTCGACTACAACCTTCTCCTCAGAGCTGCGTCATAAGTACAATGCGCTCTCCGTTCTGATCCGCAAGGACGACGAGGTACAGGTCGACTGCGACCTACTCCTCAGAGCTGCGCCATAAATACAATATGTGCTCTCCGTCCTGATCCGCAAGGACGACAAGGTGCAGGTCGAATGCGACCCTCTCCTCAGAGCTGCGCCATAAATACAATGTGCTCCCCGTCCTAATCCACAAGGACGACGAGGTGCAGGTCGACTGCTACCTTCTCCTCGGAGCTGCATCACAAATACAAAGACTATTGCAAGTGAAGAAACAAGTTCCACTCGAAGGCAAACACAAGCATATTCAAAGAAATACCAAGGTCAGATAAATCTCGCGAAGTTCCAGACCACGGATTAAAGTACTCGGGCATTAGGCCCGAAGGAGTTTAACGGTTACAAAATCACTCGGCATTCCGAGGCAAATTTAAGACGAGGCATAAAGTTTGTTCACTCCGTAGGAGGAGGGCTAGCAGGTTCGACAAACTCGTCCAGGTCGATTCCATCAGCAATCATCCGAGTGGCAGCAGCAATGAAGGTTTCCATGAAAGACTGGAAGTCGTGGCATTTGGTATTGGCAACCTTGATCGCCGCCAGCTTCTCTTCTCGAGGTTCCTTGCAGTGGACACGAACCAGAGATAGAGCCACGTCAGCACCGCATCAAGCAGAAGACTTCTTCCATTCCTGCACTCGACCAGGGACCTCATTGAGTCGAGCCATCAGAGACTAGTTCATTTTGGAGTGTCGCCCCTGGCCAGAGCGCTGTGTCGATTCGCGACACCACAACTTTCAGCCGAGCAAGGTAGTCGATGACGCCAGTGACACGAGATTCCAGTCGAAGCACGTTCATGGCGGCTTCGTCCTTAACAGGAGAGAGGATGGGGTCCAAGCTTGTCTCAATTCGCCCAGTCTCTTCCTCGAAGTTCTGGCAAAATTTTGCACACGCAATACAACGATGAGTCAATAGCTATATATCGAGTCGATAGCAACAAGTCAGTCGGACAAAGGAAAGCACCTTCAAGCATAACGAATAACTTCTTGGCAAGTCCTCCCAGATAATTCTCCAGCTCATCTCTTTTGCGGGCAATGTCTTCTACTTTGTCGGTCAAGGTCCTCTTGTCCTT
This sequence comes from Aegilops longissima, assembly GCA_021605205.1. Classification (NCBI taxonomy): domain Eukaryota; kingdom Viridiplantae; phylum Streptophyta; class Magnoliopsida; order Poales; family Poaceae; genus Aegilops; species Aegilops longissima. The sequence continues at coordinate 288,135,242 of CM038680.1, forward strand.
CTTCAGACGAGTCGCCTCCTTGTTGGCTTCATCCAGGGCAGTCTTCAGCTTGGCATTCTCTTCCTCCAGTTTACCGACTGAAGCAAGCTTCTGGTCGGCGAGTGCGGGTTTCTCTTCTGCTGCCTTCTGTGCAGCTGCAAGGTCTAGATCCTTCTTCGCCGGAGCCTGGTTCATTGTTTCTGAAAGAAATAACACTTGGTTCAGAGAAAGGAAATAACACTCGGTTCAGAAACAAATCAGTCGACAAATTTTTCATACCAGCGGCTTCATCCTTGGCCTTCTGCAAGTTCGTCTTGGCCAACTCCAAATCAAGATTGAGCCGAATCTGCTTCTGCTCCAGGTCAGCAAAACGAGCTCCAAGTTCACAAGATTTCTGTGATCAGAGGATGGTTAGTCGACAGATGCGATGATTGGTTACTTCAGAACAATAGAGTGACAAATTCAACAAGTTCTAAGACTACTGCCGAATCAAACATCCAACAGTAGTCTCGGGGACTACACCCAGTGGGTGCACTTAGCATGCCCCCACTAGTCCAGTTTCCACTCGACATGGTCCGTCCAGGCCGAGTGTAAAAAAGAAGAAGATGAAAGTTGTTCTCAGACCACAATCGACTGCCCGCAGTCGACTACGGTCTCGGGGACTACACCAAGTGGGTGCACTCAGCGTGCCCCCACTGGTTCAAGTTCCACTCGACGTGATCCGTTCAGACCGAGTGAGAAAGTTCTGATTCTCAGACCATAGCCGACTGCCCGCAGTCAACTATGGTCTCGGGGACTACACCCAGTGGGTGCACTCAGCGTGCCGCCACTGGTTCAAAGACTCAATCGACACAACGTAGTCGACCCAAGAAGCAAAACTATTCAGCAGTAAGTTAAACACCCAGTGGGTGTACAAATGCAAAATGCAGATTGACGAAAAGATGCACAAGGAAAGTTTTCAGGTAGCATATCCTAACAGAACAAGCGACAAGCTAAAGGATCAGTCGGTAATCAACCAACCTGGACGTTGCTCTGGAGAGTTGAGTCAAGGCCATAAGCAGCTTGACTGGCCTCCCGAACCACCTTCATCTGCTCCATCATGATGCCTGCCTGGCTTATAGCTTCCTTGGCAGCACCCACTAGGTCCTCTGGGACGTGACGCGCAGTGAAGAGTGAAGACGGTGGATCGGCTGGAATCTATGCAGTCAACGCTGAAGGCCGGGCACTTGACAATGGTACGGCAAGTCACAGAAGCCCGGTTGGCATCGCCGGTCTCCTGGATCACCGGTTCCGTCACTGGCGTCGACTGAGGCACCTTGCCAGTTGATGTATTCCTGCTTCTCCTTCCCATGGGCCTCAACTGCACATCCTCGTCGTAATCTGGAAGATCAATGACATTGGGAGGAGCTGCAAAAGAATCAATCGCCAGAATTCAGTCGACCAACAAAATGGCTGAGAAAGTAAAGACAAGATTGCAAAAGTCATACCCAGGTTGGAAGTGACCGCGTCTTCCATTTCCTCATCACCATCTATGTAAGAAGAAGTCCTAGAGGTAGCAGCACTGCAAGTTTCAAGATTCACTCGGTTAAATCAGGAAGAGAGTCGACATCACAGGTCCTTGAGCAAAAAAATGAGGACAAGACACTTACATAGAAGCGGCGGGGACATCGATCTTGATCTTGGGTAGGGTCTTCCGAGACTTCGATGCTGCAACTTTGGGCTGCTTTGAAGCCTTCTCAGTCGGCACAGGGGAAGAGGTCCGAGTGCGCTTGGAAGTCTGTCCTGTCGGCTTAGCCACTTTGCCACAGATACTTGCTGGGTCGTGAAGATGCTTGGAACGCCTTTCGGTGCAAGGTGGTGACTCGACTTCTTCGTCACTACTTGAGTCCTCGCTTTCCCCCTCCTCTTCTCCTCCATCAGATTGCCAATCCATGCTTTCGCCTCCACTTTCTTCCCCTTCCTGGTACTGCTCTTGCTCTCCGTTCGGCATTGAGTACGTCTCCGTATAAATCTGCGAAGCAAAAAAGGTGAACAAAGGATGGTCGACTCAATAAGCAACTGCAAATCAGAATGAAAAACACTCGGAAATAAAGAGTAGACCTGGTCTAGTTGATTGTTGGCGTCAAATGGTAAAACTCTTCGGGATCCCCTGGGGTTATCCTTATTTCTTGTGACGCCTTGCACCCACTGCGCCACCGTCTTCTCATCAACGTCCTCCGGGTGGATCCGAGTGGAATCTTCAATCCCCGAGTACATCCACATGGAGTGATCACGAGCCTGGAGAGGCTGGATACGTCGACCGAGGAATACCTCAACCAGATCCATACTAGTCACACCTTCATGGATCCGCTGAACTACTCGCTCCATCAACATGGTCACCTCCACCTTCTCTGCTAGAGTCACTCTCAAGGAAGTGGGTTTCTGGACTCGCTCCAGGGAAAAGGGAGGAAGACCAGTCGAATGACCAGGGGTCGACTTGTCTTTGCAATAAAACCAAGTTGACTGCCACCCTCTAACTGAGTCTGGGAGAGTCATCGCGGGAAAAGCACTCTTCCCCCTCATCTGGATACCTAAGCCCCCACACATCTGGATCACCTGGGTTCTCTCATCACTCGGGCTAGCTTTTTTCACAGTCCGCGAGCGGCACGTGAAGATGTGCTTAAATAGACCCCAGTGCGGTCGACAGCCCAAGAAATTCTCACACAGGGAGACAAAGGCAGTGAGGTACGTGATTGTGTTGGGAGAGAAATGGTGGAGTTGAGCCCCGAATAAGTTCATAAAAGCACGGAAAAAGGGATGTGGGGGCAAAGAAGAACCGCGGTTGACGTGAGTGGCGAGTAAGACGCACTCACCCTCCTGAGGCTGCATCTCAGTTTCCTCCCCCGGGAGCCTCTAGGAACCATACTCAATCAGCTCGCTCTCAGCCAGATCTTGCAAGTCATCCAGCTCGATTGTGGACAGGATCCAGTCGCCCTGAACCCAGCCGCGTGGCAAGGCGGATCTCGGTGACAACCCGCTCCTGCCGGTCTTCTTCCCCTCCCCCTTCGCCGCCCCCTTCTTTGCGCGCTCCAGCGCTGCCGTCTTGTCCTTCGCCATCGCAGCAAGCGGCGCACGGGTGGGAGGCGGCGTCGAGAGTGGAAGCGATAGTGGTGGAGAAGCAAAGGAGGAAGAAGGAGAAATTGGGGCACACTATGCAAAATTCCCTAAACCAACGCCTTATATGGAGTCATTTCCAAGTGACTGACTGCTGGGCCCGGGCAATCCTATCAAATCCCGCAACTGTCGCTCGCTCTGTACGTGGCGAAAAAGGTGGCGCGGAGATCGAGGCGCCCCTGCCTAATCCATCCCGATTACTGCGGCTTCCTCCGTCCCGCACGCTTCCCAAAATTTTGAATCCCGCAAGATCCGGGAGCAGCAGAGCAGTCTGTCAGACTGAAGATTTTTTCCATATCAACACTCGAAGCTTATCAGCAAAGTTCACTCGACTACTTTAGAATGGATCAAGGTGATTGAAAATGAAGCCAAAGTTGTCACATGACTCATCAGTCTAAGGAAAACACTCCTTTCTCCACTCGAACCCTGAACCATTCGGGGGCTAATGATGATGACATGTACCTAGGGTAGGGTCATAGGTCTGACCTAGACACCCTCCCCAAGGACTTTACCCTAAAGTCAGAAGCATTCAAGGGATAACATCATCCACTCGACCAGAAGCATTCCACTCGGAAGATTCAATTTCACTCGACCATAGCAATAGTCACTCGACGACCAGAAGATCGAAAGTCATTCTGTACAGCAACGTTCGGGCATTTACTCTGTAGACTTAATGGTCATTCATGTATCTTTATTGCTGGCGTTACCAGTAACGCCCTATCTTTATGTACCTTAAACCGTGTGTAGCTGAGGCCGGGAGGGGTCTGGCAAACTCTATATAAGCCACCCCCTCCTCAGGGACAAGGGTTCGCACCCCCTGTAACTCCACACACATAATCCAATCGTCCGAGCTCCCGAGCGCCGAGACGTAGGGCTGTTACTTCCACCGTGAAGGGACTGAACTCGTAAATCTTGTGTGTACAACTTCACCATAGCTAGGATCTTGCCTCCTCATACCTACCCCCATTCTACTGTCAGTCTTAGAACCACGACACCTCCCATTCCCCTCACTCCCGCAGACCTCCACCAATGCCATGGCGCAGAATGATCATCTACCACTAGTCTTCAAGTTTGGTGAAGTTGACTCCGAGCCGGAGGAGATAGAAAATAAGGAGGAATGGGGCCTCATGTACATGGCCCGAGCAGCTGGCGCGCGCGGTTGCTGCCCGCTCCGTCCCCAGCTTCCATCCTCACACACCAAATGACCATCCCTGTAGCATTGACGGGCTGGTCGCCGAGCACTATCGTAGAGCTGGAAGCCGCGGGCGTCAGCAAGGTCTCCGTGGACCCGCACGAGCTTGTGTACATGCCAGCACCAGCGCCCATGCCTGTGCGCGCCCCTCCACCCACCGTGCCGCCGGCCCCTGTGCGCTTGGCTGCACCCGCCACACCCGTGCCCCTTCCCGTGCGCGCCCCTCCACCCACCACGGTGCCAGTACCCGTGCGTTTGGTTGCACCCGCCGCGCCCGTGCCCGTGCGCGCGCGCTGCTCGGCGGCATGGGACGCTGCCGTCGACCGCTACCTCGCAGCGGCGCCAGTTGCCGTCCTCCCGCGCCCCACCCATCGATCGCGTGACGACATGTTGTTTGATTTACAAGTGAAGAACATGTTGTGCTACCTTGAAGACTTCAACAACGGTGTCCCGGAGGACGACAACGACATCGACGGCGCGGCACGCCGCCTCCACCGCCGTTGGAAATAGTTTTTTTGGGGTTTAATATTGTATCTCGAATTCTCGATCATAAGAATATAAATTCGCAGTGTGACTGAATGAAAGATATGGTTTGAAGGAACTTGCGTTTTTCTCTGTTAATGTACAGTCTTATCAAACGATTTTCTTTTGGAAAAAACGTGAATGGTTTTTAAATATAAAACTCTCATCGCAAATGTTTTATATAGAACACCCGTATGCAAACCGACAGCTTCCCCAGGAAGCCAAGGGAAAATGTGCCGAGCAGGATTTGTGCAGCTCTTGATCGCAAACGTTTTAGTTAGAACATCCGTATGCAAACCGACAGCTTCTCCAGGAAGCCAAGAGAAAATGTGCCGAGCAGGATTTTTGCAGCTCTTGATCGCAAACGTTTTAGATAGAACACCCGTATGCAAAGTGAAAGCTATGGTCTCCCCCTTAAGCCGAGGGAAAATCCGCAGCGCAGGATTTGTGCATCCCTTCAACGCAAACAGTTGTTTTGGATGACCCGTGTGTAACTACGTACAAACAATTTGGTAAGATTTGCATCGGTCATATTGGGTATGTTGCCATTTGTCAAACTGGAAAGATTTACATTTGTTGATCTAGTAGCATTGCCATTTGTCAACCTTGTAACACTGCGATTCGTCAAAATATGAAGATAAAAATCACTAGCAGTATCTAATTTTTGCAACTAAAATTCAGTAATTAAGCATAGATGGAGGCGAGGAGGCGTGTTCAGCCGGGCGTGCAGCGGGCGGTGCAGATCTGTTCGACGGATAATGACAATGACGCGCGATTGCCGATATGGCTTTAATGCGAGCGAGGAGAGGGTAGCGGTTCCCGAAATGTTGAACGGCCAATGATGCATCCTCCTTCAATTAGCATCGTGTGAATGCATGAGGGAAGTAATGGGACGAGGACCGGGAAAAGAGGTTGCACTTTGTGAATGCAACGCAGTTTGCACTCATATAAAGGCGCCCCTCCATTCCAATGCATCTACCACATCGTACGCACCTAAGCATGTGCCTAAGCACCCACACTAATAAGTGCAAAAGTGCTCACTCAAGATCCATGGCGGCGATGTGCGCGAGTAGCCAGCGGCTGTGCCAGATGGTCCATGATGCCGGCCTGCGACATGGCACCGTGGATCGTCTCCAGACGGTGTTGGCGACCGGCTGGTGGATGGCCGCCGTCGACGCCAGCTACGACTCTCAGTTGGACCAGATGATTGTTCGCACCACCAACAGGTTCACTGTCGTCAAGAAGCTCGCGGACGACATCGCCGTACTCCTCCAACACATGCGCCCGGGCTCCTCATTGCCTGCCACCCTAATCGGCCTCCATGGTCGGAACCTCTTTCAAGCACTGGTGGCCCTGCGACTGCCCGCCGACGCCACGGAGAATGTCCACCTGGAGGTCGCGCTCGCCGCGAGGCGCCTCGCCCTGCAAGAATCCGTCGACCTACACATCCATGTGTACGAGCAAATAGTGTACATAGGTATCTACAAGGCTAGTGAGGACGCTACGATGTTGGTCGTCTTCAGCCAGCTGGAAGCCTTGGATGCCTTTGCTGAGAAGCACCTTGACCTCGCCACAAAAGCCGCCGCTCCTTAGCCGCCGGTCGGTGGCCCGGCGCACTGAGTTGAGGAGGAGGAGGTTGTACGTGGATGGATGCATCTTTATTCTTGCCTCCTGTAACCACCACTGCAATCACATCATCGTGGCCTTAATTCTTATTGTGCTATTGCATTCTCGTTCCAGTCACTACAGACATGTGCGATCCCTTTGCTTAATTATATGCATCACTGTAACTAGTACTCCATCCGTCAATTTATAAGTTGTGCTGCCAGTGTCTATCTCGTTACTTTTTGATAATTTTTGTTTTTTAAACACATGTTGATTGGCTTGAATGAAGGTCTATCCCGCCGTTAGGCGCCGCAGCGCACTGTGCTCACCGTTAGGCGCCGCGGCGCGCTGTACTCACGTCTGTTGGCGCGCTCTGCTCGCGTCCGTCAGCGCACTCGGCTTGTGGACAGCTTTTCCTTGTGTGTTCAACTGCTATATATATATATATATATATATATATATATATATATATATATATATATATATATATATATATATATATATATATATATATATATATATATATATATATATATATATATATATATATATATATATATATATATATATATATATATATATATATATATATATATATAGGAAAATCCATCCTACCACCCGTGGTAGTTACCCCACATGTCTCATATACTATCATGTGGTACTATATATACTACTTTATTATTTTAAATATGTTCATATACTATATCTAAGATATTTCAAAACAAGTTACATGAAAAATTGCATATGAGCCCATAGTTTTGTTATATTTGTGAAATACGTACATATTTATACGTAAAAAAGAGCATACTCAAAAAATGGAACATACTACCTAAAATTTTGTATATATACTACCTAATCATTGTTATATACTACATATTACACGTACATACTCTCGGTTTCGACAGATACTACATACAACATACAAAACGCAAGTGGTGGTAACTACCACTGCTTGTAGGAAACATTTGTCCTATATATATATATATATATATATATATATATATATATATATATATATATATATATATATATATATATATATATATATATGTTGCTCGCTGCTGAGGCGATCAAGGAGTGCTCGCTTGCGCCCCTCTCGCACGCGCTCACCAGCTGATTGGCGTCGCACGATCACGTCAGGGGCCTCATATGCATGCGGTTGCACCGCGCACGTTGCCATGCGATGCAGTTACGTGCGGCACGATGGAGTTACGCGCTGCATAGAACTGCCATCAGGGCCTGCCGATATTCCTAGCCGTCCGGCTTCCCCTTTAATTCCCGCAGCCATTATAACCTTAGTCTCTTCAACCTAGAGAGGGGATGTCTAGCGGCGCTCCAATGGAGTTCGACGAGCATAGAGTGGAGACCCACGCGAGGGAGACCGATCTCTCGGTGGTGTACACCATCGACCCGGTCGTGGTGGACGACTACATCAACAACGTTGAGCAGTTGCTTGCTCGAGACAAGTACAAGGTGGTCGGCATCGACCTCCAGTACCGCCGGTCGTCCCGTGATACGTCTCCAACGTATCTATAATTTTTTATTGTTCCATGCTACATTATCTACTGTTTCGGGCAATATTGGGCTTTATTCTCCACTTTTATATTATTTTAGGGACTACATTAACCGGAGGCCCAGCCCAGAATTGCTGTTTTTTGCCTATTTCAGTGTTTCGAAGAAAAGGAATATCAAACGGATTCGAAACGGAACGAAATCAACTGGAGAAGTTATTTTTGGAAGGAAAGCTACCGGATGAACTTGGACCCCACGTCAGGAGAGAAGGGAGGTGCTCACGAGGGTGGGGGGCTTGATGCTTTAATGCTATGGTTCGGTTTTACCTTAATGATCTTTAGTAGTTGCGTATGCTTGCTAGAGTTCCAATCATAAGTGCATATGATCCAAGTAGAGAAAGTATGTTTGCTTATGCCTCTCTCTCATATGAAACTGCAATAGTGATTACCGGTCTTGTTAACAATTGCCTAGGACATTTCCGCACACCGATCCACCATTATTCCACACTTGCTATTTATAGTATTTAGTAATATATTCTAACTTCATGATAACAGCACCTACTTTTATATTTTAGCCCTCCGATACCATGCAAAGTTATCCTCTTCATACCCACAACGTAGTTTTATTTCTTGTTTCTAGTTGGAAGCAAACGTCCGGTGCACGTAGAGTCGTATCAGTGGAAGATAGGGCTTGAGAGAACATTGATCTTATTTTTAGCTCCTTGTGGGTTCGACACTCCATACTTATCACTTCCACCTTTGGAAAGTGCTACGATGATTCCCTGCACTTGGGGATTATCAAGCTCTTTTCTGGCGCCGTTGCCGGGGAGCAATAGCGTGGGGTTGATATTCTCGTGTGTCTTGTTTGCTTTCTTCACTAAGTAGATTTTGTTTTTACTTTTTGTTTCTGTTTAGCTGTGGGTGAAACATACAAAAAAATTTGAAAAATGAAAATACAAAAAAATATTACTTGCCTCTCATGCCTAAAAAGTTTTCAAAAAGAGAAGCGATTGGAAAGTTATGCATTGAAGAAGTGAGGGTCGACCTTGAGCACTTGTGTTCATGCTCAGGGAAACAATGTAGAATTTCTCATGGAAGTTTCTCTGTAAATAATTAACCCCTTTTATATATTCATTGTATTATAAAAATAAATGTGCCAAGCTTTGGTTTTAGGATGATTAGATTGCTTGTTTGCTATGTGCAGAACAAAAACAGAAACTTTGTCCGTAGTGCGTGAATTTGCATTTTTTAATGGAAAGTACAATGGGTCTGAAACGTTTTGCACATTACTTCTGTACAAATTTTTTAAATTTTAAAATTAAGTTCATAATTTTAGGAGTTACAGAAGTTTTCTAAACTTCCAGATTACTACAGACTGTTCTGTTTTTAACAGATTCTGTTTTGCGTGTGTTGTTTGCTTATTTTGATGAATCTATGGATAATAAAATAACTTATGAACCATGGAGAAGTTGGAATACAGTAGATTTAACACAAATATAAATAAAGAATGAGTTCACTACAGTACCTAAAGGTAGTGATTTTCTTTGTTACACTAACGGATCTCACAAGTTTTTGTTAAAGTTTTTGTGTGGATGAAGTGTCCGAAGGTCGAGGAGCTATCAATATGAGAAGAATAAAGAGAGGCAAGAGTTCAATCTTGGGGATGCCTAAGGCACCCCAAGTAAATAATTCAAAGTATACTCAATCATCTAAGCTTGGAGATGCCCCGGTTGGCATCCCGTCTTTCTTCTTCAACAAATATCGGTATACCTTGGTTTTTGTTTTGTTCACATGCTTTGTGTCCTTTGTGTTTTTGTTTTTCCTTTAAGAACCATGCTATCATGAGATATCCCTGCATTTATTTATATAATACTTCATGTGCTTCACTTAAATCTTTTAAGTATGATCTTATAGAATTGCTCTTTGTGCTTCACTTAAATCTTTTGAGTATGGTTTTATGGAATGCTTCATGTGCTTCACATATACATTTTGAGCTTGGATATTGGTTAGTTGTAGAATGCTCCATGAAATTCACTTATATCCTTTGGAGTATGAATAATACTATCATTTAAAGTGGGTTGGAAGAGTGTCAACTTTAGGAACTAGCGATCCCACTATTTTGGAGGATGTTGAATCTTAGTGTGATATTTATGAAAGTGGATTTGGAAGAGTGTCAACTTTAGCTAGTAATGATTCCACTATTTCGGAAGAGGTTCCAATTGAGTATGAGAACAAATTTGCTATCCATGATGCCTCTGAAAATTATTATGAGGGAGGAATACATGCTTGTAGGAGTTGTATTAATATCAAGTTTCCTCCCTATGTGCTTAAAGTTTTGAAGTTATACTTGTTTTGCCTTCCTATGCTAGTTGATTCTTGTTCCCATAAGTTGTGTGCTCACAAAATTACTAGGCATAGGAAGTAGGTTATATTTAAATGTGCTAGTCATATTCTTCAAGATGCTCTCTTTGTGCTTCAATTCCTATCTTTTATGTGAGCATCATTGAAACCTTCATGCCTAGCTAAAAGGCATTAAAGAACAACGCTTGTTGGGAGACAACCCAATATTTACCCTTACTGTTTTTGTGTGTTCACATGATTAAGCTACTATAGTAATCATGTTTTATAGCTTTTGTTTCAATAAAGTGCCAAGTAAGACCTTTGGGAAGACTTGGGTGAAAGTTAATGTGATCTTGCTGTAAAAAACAGAAACTTTGCGCTCACGAGAATAGATGTCATTGTTTATAGAAGAGTGCTATTGAGTTGATTCTTTTTGCAGAAGACTAATAGACAAATTCCTCACGTACACCAATTTATTTCATAATTTTTGGAGTAGCACAAGTATGGTATTGTTCAGATCATTACAGACTGTTCTGTTTCTGACTGATTCTGTTTTCATTGCATAGTTTGCTTGTTTTCTAGTTTCTATGGCTTATATTCCTCAATATAAATTATAGAAATGATAAGGTACAGTAGGCATTGTGTGAGAAAAATTATGAACCTTGTCTTTGACAGTACCAAAGTGAATGGTTTGCTCTTTATCATACTAACCTATCTCACGAAGTTTGGTTAAGTTTTGTGTGATTGAAGTTTTCAAGTTTTGGGTGAGATATCGATATGAGGAGAATAAGGAGTGGAAAGACCCTAAGATTGGGGATGCCCAAGGCACCCCAAGGTAATATTCAAGGAAGACTCAAGCGCCTAAGCTTGGGGATGCCCCGAAAGGCATCCCCTCTTTCGTCTTCAAAACTATCGGTATACTTTACTCGGAGCTATATTTTTATTCGTCACATGATATGTGTTTTGCTTGGAGCCTGTTTTCGATTTTACTTGCTGTTTGAATAAAATCATTGGATCAGAAATATTGAATGAAAAGAATCCTCCCATGGCTAGTTAATCATTTGACTACTCAATGTTCTTCACTCATATCTTCTGGAGTAGTTTGTCAATTGCTCATGTGCTTCATGTATATCTTATGAGTAAATGGTTGAATAAATTGAATGTCATAAACCTGAATTTATATATGATTCATATGCTTATAAATGGGGAGTAATGACTTCAGACATAATAAGTATGGGTAGTAAAACTTATTGAAAGTTAGCAAGCGTAGAATTGGTCACTTGAACAATTCATGAAAGAATATTGAAGGAGAGGGATTTCACATATAAATATACTATCTTGGACATCTTTTATGATTGGGAGCACTCATTAAAATATGACATGCTAAAAGAGTTGATGTTGGACAAGGAAGACAACGTAATGAGTTATGTTTTCTTATATCTGAGATAAAGTATGTTGTCATGGATCCTATAACATGTTGAGCTTGCCTTTCCCCCTCATGCTAGCCAAAATTCTCAGCACCAAGTAGAGATACTACTTGTGCTTCCAAAATCCTTAAACCAGTTTTGCCATGAGAGTCCACCATATCTACCTATGGATTGAGTAAGATCCTTCAAGTAAGTTGTCATCGGTGCCAAGCAATAAAAATTGCTCTAAATATGTATGATTGATTGGTGTGGGAGAAATAAGCTTTATACGATCTTGTGATGTGGAAGTAATAAAAGCGACGGACTGCATAATAAAGGTTCATATCACAAGGGGCAATATAAAGTGACGTTCTTTTGCATTGAGATTTTGTGCATCCAACCATAAAAGCGCATGGAAACCTCTGCTTCCCTCTGCGAAGGGCCTATCTTTTATTATTATCTTCTACCTTATGCAAGAGTCACGGTGATCTTCACCTTTCCTTTTTCATTTTATCCTTTGGCAAGCCCAACATGTTGGAAAGAACTATATATATATATATATATATATATATATATATATATATATATATATATATATATATATATATATATATATATATATATATATATATATATATATATATATATATATATATATATATAAGGGAGCACGAGTTATTATTGTTGACATTACCCTTGAGGTAAAAGGTTGGGAGGCGAAACTATAAGCCCCTATCTTTCTCTGTGTCCGATTAAAACTCCATAACCACAAGTATTGTGTGAGTGTTAGCAACTGTTAAAGACTAAATGATAGTTGAGTATGTGAAGTTTGCTAAATCAACCTCTAACATAGACTCTTCCTGAAAATAGGATGAATTTCAATTGTTTGATGACTGAGAATATTGTTTGTTAGTTTTCAAGAAAGTTTATGATCCATACTTTAAACCTGTGACTTGCTTGTTACTTGATCATGAAAAGTTTTATGATATGAGCTATTGTTATAATATGTAATGATGCTAGAAAAAGTGATTGGAATTATCATTGATCAAACTTAAGCACTTACTAGCATTCCACATCAAAAATTATCTTTTTTATCATTTACCTACTCAAGGACGAGCAGGAATTAAGCTTGGGGATGCCTGATACGTCTCCAACGTATCTATAATTTTTGATTGCTCCATGCTACATTATCTACTGTTTCGGCCAATATTGGGCTTTATTATCCACTTTTATATTATTTTTGGGACTAACCTATTAACCGGAGGCCCAGCCCAGAATTGTTGTTTTTTTTGCCTATTTCAGTGTTTCGAAGAAAATGAATATCAAACGGAGTCGAAACGGAACGAAATCAACTGGAGAAGTTATTTTTGGAAGGAAAGCTACCGGATGAACTTGGACCCCACGTCAGGAGAGAAGGGAGGTGCTCACGAGGGTGGGGGGCGCGCCCCCCTGCCTCGTGGGGCCCCCGAAGCTCCACAGACGTACCTCCTGCACCCATATATACTCACATACCCTAAAACTTCCAGAACAGAGATTAGATCAGAAGTTTCTCCGCCGCAAGCCCCTGTAGCCATGAGAATTCAATCTAGGCCCTCTCCGGCACCCTGCCGGAGGGGGCCATCATCACCGGTGGCCATGGAGGAGTGTCCCGGAGGGGCCATCATCACCATGAAGGCCAAGGACCAGAGGGTGGAGGCCATGGAGGAGGAAGCACAAGGGGCAGAACCTCTCCTACTCTCTCTCGGTGGCGCCGGAGTGCCATTGGGAGGGGAATCATCGCCGCGGTGATCGTCTTCATCAACATCAGCATCATCATCACCATCCTCATATCTTTTACGTGGTCCACTCTCCCGCACACCGCTGTAATCCCTACTTGAACATGGTGCTTTATGCCACATATTATGATCCAATGATGTGTTGCCATCCTATGATTTTTTGAGTAGATATCTTTTGTCTTTGGGTTGATTGATGATCTAGACTGGTATGAGTTGTATGTTTTACTTTGGTGCTGTCCTATGGTGCCCTCCGTGTCGCGCAAGTGTGAGGAATTCCCACTGTAGGGTGTTGCAGTACGTTCATGATTCGCTTATAGTGGGTTGCTAGAGTGACAGAAGCTTAAACCCGAGTAAGAGGGATTGTTGCGTATGGGAATAAAGAGGACTTGATGCTTTAATGCTATGGTTGGGTTTTACCTTAATGATCTTTAGTAGTTGCGCATGCTTGCTAGAGTTCCAATCATAAGTGCATATGATCCAATTAGAGAAAGTATGTTAGCTTATGCCTCTCCCTCATATGAAACTGCAATAGTGATTACCGGTCTTGTTAACAATTGCCTAGGACAATTCCGCACACCGATCCACCATTATTCCACACTCGCTATTTATATTATTTAGTAATATATTCTAACTTCATGATAACAGCACCTACTTTTATATTTTAGCTCTCCGATACCATGCAAAGTTATCCTCTTCATACCCACAACGTAGTTTTATTTCTCGTTGCTAGTTGGAAGCAAACGTCCGATTGGCACGAGAGTCGTGTCGCTGGCGAGATAGGGCTTGAGAGAATATTGATCTTACCTTTAGCTCCTTGTGGGTTTGACACTCCATACTTATCACTTCCACCTTTGGAAAGTGCTACGATGATTCCCTGCACTTGGGGATTATCATCCCGGCATAGATCAGAAGGTTGTTGTCGCCCAGTTGTGCGTACGCCATCATGTCCTCATCTACCACTACTGCATGGCCACAGAGCCTTGCGACCGTTTCAACAGGTTTGTCAACAGCACCGACTACAAGTTCGCCATGGTGGAAACCACCGATGATGTAAAAACGCTCAGTGTTACGGGCTTGGCCAACAAGAACCTTGTCGAAATCCGTGACCACTATAGGGTCTGGGGCAGCACGAAGAAGGACTCCCTGGTCGAACTCACCTCGGCCATCATCGACGACTACTATGAAAAGATGAAGTAGGATGCCCAAAGAACAAGTCCCCTATCCTGGCACAGGGCCTGGATGCGGCAACTGGATGAATCTCACCTCAGGTTCGCGACCAAGAGCGTGTACACATGCTACGAGATGCACAGGCAGATCGTTGAAATGAGGAAGTGCCTCGTTACCCAAATCGACGAGCCCGGATCGAGCCACAAGCAGAGCAAGCGTCACAAGAAGTAGATGATGATCAGATGATTGTTTATGCCAGTTAATCACGCATGTAATATATAGTTTACTTTATTGGTGTGTGGAAATGTCATGTGTGTAGTAGCCACCTATGTAATTATGCATGTAATAGTTTACTTTGGTGTGTGCAAATGCCATGGTTGTAGTAGCCACCTATGTAAGTGGATGTTTAATTTGGTTATGCAACCATGTCCTTATAAGTGTGTGTGTGTGTGTATATACTTGTGCATACAAGTGTGTGTGTGTGTGTGTGTGTGTGTGTGTGTGTGTGTGTGTGTGTGTGTGTGTGTGTGTGTATGTTGTTGTTCTGTATGCAATCCCATCGCACAACACACACGTCTTATTAGCAGCAACCGTCTGTGTTATTAGCGGTCTCCGCACACATTTCTGATTACAGTCCTGTTTGCCGCGTATCACACACATCTTGTTATATTGAACCGTTTATGTTCTCTTGTCTCAACACAAACAGTTCATCCGAGTGAACCGCATGCCGTATATCGCACACACCTTGATCAGGCTGACCATTTCTTTTGTGTTGCCTAATCACAAACAGTTCATCCGAGTGAACTGTATGTTGTATATCGCACACACCTACATCTGGCTGCCCATTTCTTTTGTTCCTCCTCATCGCAAATAGTTAATTGAGCTGAACCATATGCCCTGCATCACACACACAACTAAATTCTGAACCGTGTTTGATGCATCCTCCATCGCAAATGTTTTGCACCTTTTTTGACGGTTTTTTACACACCATTTGCGATTATGGCATCGCACACAGTTTCGTCGAAGGGTCTCTGATCGTAGTGTCGCGTTAGCAGCATCCTGCAGTAGTGATTGGCACAATCAGTACATGGACATAGGATGTAATCCGCATCACCAATTCTCCTCTTTGTACTTTCAGACAAATTCATGAACTCTGTCACGCCACTGATAAAATCTGCGGTTTTCCGATTCTTCATCCATCGAGATCGTTCCATATGCAGTACCAAATGGTAATTAAAAACAAAACAACAACATTAATACACAGATTAACTGCTTCCCAAAGATGCGTGCATAAATCACAAGGTTTTATTTTCATAATTACTGAGGGCGCTCCATGTTGTTATCCAGACGTGCAATGACAAAAATTAATGGCCAGTCAATTTACACACAGAGTACTAGTACAACACTACCCTTAGGAATTGAATACCTTAATTAAGCCACTCACGAAAAGAATACCTTAATTAATTAGCCGCGCGGCAACCTCCACCCAGCAGACAGACAAGCGCGATGCGGCGGCACGCCGAGACAGCAGGGTCGAGGAGCAAAGCTTAGTGCGGTTGCCGCGTGAAGTTCGACCTCACTATCTTGCCATCGACCGCGATGGATGTGCTCGAGTCATGCCACCGCCGACCTTGATGGTTGAGCTCCTCCTATCTCCCGCAGCAGACCGAGGATTGACCTCCTATGATGCCGTCACCGCCCACCCACCGAGGATTGACCTCTTATCCTGTAGCCGCTGCCTAGGCTGCCGCCGCCATCTCTATATGCAGAGCGACTGGTTTTTATGGATATCCGCAGAGCGGCTGTTTACACGGTATCTCACTGTAACCCAATTATATGGACAGGGTAGTACATCACATACGGTTATGTAACGGCAACCGTGTCTAACCTACGTTGTCTTCTCACATGGTTTGGTATGGAAATCGTGAGTGACGTTGTAATACCTAACAAAAATGACATGTATAAACAGTGTGCCGTATACAACATATAGTGCCATAAGTAGTTCCCGACCGTTAGCTTATCTCCACAGTTTCCCCATTTCCCCCAAATCCCTACATAGCCTCCAAATTCCTCGCATGGCGTTGACATTGGGGGAATGCAGACGAGTGGTGCTGATGGTTTCGGTGCGGCTGCTCCTGCACGTATCGCTGCCACGACGGCGGTCGCCACCGAGCACTTGCCTAAGGTCATCAGAAGGCAGGTTTACTACGGATCCAAATCGTCCTGTCAGGTTCCAATCTATCCCGATCTTTTTTAGCATGTCCAAAGTATAGCTCCTTGCTGAATTATCCGTCCTGAATGACCCCCCTCCCCTAGGAAAGCAATCTGCTGCCGGATCCAGAGCATGACTCCAGACTCCCGCAACACGAGTTCGACTCCGAGTTTTGCGCCACCAAGAAGTACCAAAAGCTGAGTCGTGTGCACGGGCACGCTCCCTCTTGACGTGTATGCACGAAGGGATTCGACATTGGCAGGCGGTTTCTCAGTTTCCCCTTAGAGGTTAATGCTAATTAAGTTCATCATTTTACTTCAGTTAATGCCACCGCTCATCCTGAATACTATTTAACATTGGCAGGTATATGAGGCTTGTGCCTTTGTTAATTGGCTTGATGAAGAATGACATGGCAGGGCTCGGAGTGTTATCACCAAGCTCGCAGAAGATAACGTAAAGCTGAAGAAGAAACTGGCTGATCTGGAATGTGCAATTAGTACGATGAAGCAAGAAAGGATCAATCACAGGCAACAGATGAAAGCAAGAGACAAGAAGGAACTAGCATGTGTAGTTGTGGTTGTCGCATTAGCCATGTTCTATGCGCCGTTTGCAATGATGATTAGGGGTTTTGTTTGACAGTATTGCTAAAGCACATCCGATGTGCTCTAAGTAATGCACATCTAGGTCCTATGCCATTGATGTTACGCGAAGATTCGTGCAGATATTTTTCTTTATATTTTTTCTTTTCCTTTCTAGTTTGATTATTACTGGCTTTATCAACAAGAAGAGCTCAATGTATTGCTTGCCAACTTTCCTACTCCGTTCGTACCGGTACCGATGCATAATCCAAAACTCATTCCTTGTTTTTGTCCTGAAAAAGGAAACCAACCAAATAGCCAATAGGAGTCCTGCGCAACCCCGAGAATTTGGAGAGACTGGGTACAAATAATTGCGGTTGATTATATCAGCGGTTAGATAATAAGTACGCTAACCCTCGCTTCAATTCCCCGCGTGCAAAAAAACCCCGCTTCAATTGGCAGTTCCTCTTCTCTGCATACCCCGCTTAAGTGGCCACCATCTTCATCGTCCCTGGTAGGCCGCGCTACACACTCGCACACACTCTGCAGCCATGTCGAGCAACAGCGAGGACGACAGTTCGGCCAGCAGTCTGGCGCCCGATGATAGGTCAACATCGGAATCATCCCGCTCGTCTTCCATGAGTCTGGCGTCGAGCCCAGACCTCGATTATATCTGGTTCATGGAAGGGACGCCGCCTACAGAGTCGTCAGACGGTAACTAGACGGATGAGGAGCCGTCGGAGGATGACGATGATGAGGAGGAGGAATGGTCGAACGAGGAGGAGGAGGACGACAACAGCAATGACGATGACGACGGCGGCGACGATGAAAAGCCAACGGTCAGCCGCAAGAAGCGTCCTTGCCAAGACGATGTCGCGGGGCCATCCAACAACAACAACAAGAAGAAGAAGGACTAAATTAAGCAGACTATATATATCTCTGTTTATCCTGTTAATCTCATCGTAGACGGTTAGTAATATGTATTCGACAGAGATCTTCTACATTATCGCCCACGGGTTGGTTTGTTGAACTGTGTGCCCTGACGAGCACACAATTCACAATTCTGATTACCGACCTGTTTGCCGGGTATCACACACATCTTGTTACGCCGAATCGTTTGTGTTCACCTCAATCATCGCAAACGGTTCATTGGAGTGAACTGTATGCCGTATATCGCACACACCTTGATCTGGATGCCCGTTTCTATTGTTCTGTCTCATCGCAAACATTTCACATAGGTCAACCGTATGCCCCTCGTCGCACACGCAACCAAAATCCGAACCGTGTTTTATGTATCATTCATCACAAACGTTTTGCATCTTTTTGACGGTTTTTTTACATCACCGTTTGTGATTAATGCATTGCACACAATTTCGTCAAAGGGTCTCCGATCGTAGTGTCGCGTTAGCAGCATCCTGTAGTAGTGATATGAGAAAGAGAACTGGCGGCCGTAGGTTTCACTAGTGGCTTCTCTCGAGAAAAATAGCAAACGGTGGGTAAACAAATTATTATTGGGCAATTGATAGAACTTCAAATACTCATGACGATATCCAGGCAATGATCATTATATAGGCATCACGTCCAAGATTAGTAGACTGACTCCTGCCTTCA
This sequence comes from Aegilops longissima, assembly GCA_021605205.1. NCBI lineage: Eukaryota > Viridiplantae > Streptophyta > Magnoliopsida > Poales > Poaceae > Aegilops > Aegilops longissima. The sequence goes on from CM038680.1 coordinate 288,154,293, forward strand.
TCTACTACTATTACTCCACACATAAACTGCTATCCAACATGCATCTAGTGTATTAAGTTCATGGAGAAACGGAGTAATGCAATAAGAACGATGAAATGATGTAGACAAGATCTATTTATGTAGAGATAGACCCCATCGTTTTATCCTTAGTAGCAACGATACATATGTGTCGGTTCCCCTTCTGTCACTGGGATCAAGCACCGTAAGATCGAACCCACTACAAAGCACCTCTTCCCATTGCAAGATAAATATATCAAGTTGGCCAAACAAAACCCAAATATCTGAGAAGAAACACGAGGCTATAAGCAATCACACATATAAGAGATCAAAGAAACTCAAATAACTTTCACGGATATAAAAAGATAGATCCGATCATAAACTCAAAGTTCATCCGATCCCAACAAACACACCGCAAAAAGAGTTACATCATATGGATCTCCAAGAGACCATTGTATTGAGAATCAAATGAGAGAGAGGAGCCATCTAGCTACTAACTACGAACCCGAAGGTCTATAGAGAACTACTCACACATCACCGGAGAGGCACCAATGGAAGTGGTGAACCCCTCCGTGATGGTGTCTAGATTGGATCTAGTGGTTCTGGACTCTGCGGTGGCTGGAATTGATTTTCGTCGACTCTCCTAGGGTTTCTGGAATATTGGGGTATTTATAGAGCAAAGAGGCGTTCCGGGGGGCACCCAAGGTGGGCACAACCCACCAGGGTGCGCCTGGGCCTCCTGGCGCGCCCCGGTGGGTTGTGCTCCCCTCGGAGCACCCCCGAGGCACAACCTTGGCCCATTGGGTGTCTTCTGGTCCAAACAAGAAATGTCCGTAAAGTTTCGTTGCAGTCGGACTCCGTTTGGTATTGATTTCCCGCGATGTAAAAAACATGCAGAAAACAATAATGCACTTGGTACTATGTCAATAGGTTAGTACCAAAAAATGATATAAAATGACTATAAAATGATATAAAACATCCAAGATTGATAATATAACAGCATGGAACAATAAAAAATTATAAGTACATCGGAGACGTATCAACATCCCCAAGCTTAACTCCTACTCGTCCTCGAGTAGGTAAGTGATAAAAACAGAATTTTTGATGTGGAATGCTGCCTACCATGTCATATCATATTCTTTTCTTTATATCATGGACATTTGGACTTTTATATTTTTCAAAGCAATAGTCTAGTTTTGACATGACAACTTAAATACTCAAGCATATCAACAAGCAACCATGTATTTCAAAATATCAACGCTAAAATAAGCTATCCCTAGCCCATCATGCTTAATCATTGATCCATTCATGAAACACACTCGCATATTAACTACCCCAATGCTCAAGTACGATCATATTGCCTCCTATTGGTGCTTTCATAAGATAAGATGGAGACTCAAATTCAAAAATAAAAATTTCTTAAAGTAAAGAAAGTCCCTTCACAGAGGGAAGTAGGGACTTGTAGAGGTGCTAGAGCTCAAAGAGAAAAACTTAGAGATAAAAACATTTTGGGAGGTGTGTCCTTTCCACCAACAAAAACGACTTAGAGTTCCCAACACTTTCCATGCTAGATATACCATAGGCTGTTCCCAAACAGAAAATAAAGTTTATTCCTTTTTCCACCATACTTTCACTTTCCATAGCTAGCCGAATACACGGTTGCCATCCATACCAACACTTTCTTAGGAATTTATTATTTGACAACATAAATTAAATTCATTTTTCATTTCGGGACTGGGCATCCTAATACCTTTGCCTTACTCTCGTGCAATGACAAGTGAATAAACAGTCATCGTGAGAATAACACATCTAGCATGGAAAATATTAGCCACCCCTCACCGCTCCGCGAGCGGTACGAACACACAAAAGAGAAGTTTATTTTGAAAATTAGAGATGGCACATACAAATTTGCTTAGAACGACAAAAGAATACCGCATATAGGTAGATATAGTGGATTCATGTGGCAAAACTGGTTTAAAGGATTTTGGATGCACAAGTAGTGATCATACTTAGTGCGAAATGAAGGCTAGAAAAAGATTGAGAAGCGACCAACCAAGAAACGAATAATCTCATAAGCGAGCATTAAGCATAATTAACACCGAATAATGCACCACAAGTAGGATATAATTTCACTGCATAAGTATTGACTTTCATGCTTGCATAGGGAATCACAAACCTTAACACCAATATTCTTACTAAAGCATAATTACTCATCAAAATGACTCACATATCACATCATCATATCTCAAAACTATTACTAAGAATCAAGTTTATTTTGTCTAATGATCTTCATGAAAGTTTTTATTATATCCTTCTTGGATATCTATCACTTTGGAACTAATTTTCATATGTTGCTTTTGACAAGCTCAAACAAATATAAGTGAAGAGCATGAGCATAATATTTCTTTCTCTCAAATTAATTTAAGTGAAGCAAGAGAGAACTTCTTGAAATTTTACTAACTCTCAAATAAATCTAAGTGAAGCAAGAGAGAATTTCTTCAAAAATATAAAAGCACACCGTGCTAAAAAAGATATAAGTCAAGCACTAGAGCAAGTCCATAGCTCATAAAAATTTAAGTGAAGCATAGAGAGCAATTCTAACAAGTCATGACATAATTTTGGCTCTCTCAAATAGGTGTGTCTAGCAAGGAATCAAGACTTAAAACACAAAATAAAAAAAGCAAAGACTCATATCATACAAGATGCTCCAAGCAAAACACATAATATGTGACGAATAAAAATATAGCTTCGAGTAAAATACCGATGGTCGTTAGAAGAAAGAGGGGATGCCACTCGGGGGCATCCCCAAGCTTACTTGCTTGCTCTCTTTTGGATAATAGCTTGGGATGCTGGGGCATCCCCAAGCTTAGGCTCTTGTTACTCCTTATTCCTTCATCCATCATAAGATAACCCAAAACTTGAAAACTTCAATCACACAAAACTCAACAAAACCTTTGTGAGATCCGTTAGTATAAGAAAGCAAATCACTACTATAAGTACTGTAGCAAACCAATTCATATTTTCTTCTTGCATTATATCTACTGTATTCCAACTTTTCTATGGCAAATACTCATCAAAGAAAACCATAGAGCCATCAAAACAAGCACACAACACAAAGAAAACATAATCTGTCAAAAACAGAACAGTCTGTAGCAATCTGGATATTTCGAATACTTTTGAAACTCCAAAATTCTGAAAATTTAGGACGACCTAAGAAATTTGTATATTAATCTTCTGCAAACAGAATTGTCATTTTATCATGCTCTGGTAAAAAATGAGAATTGTTTTCGTGAGCGCAAAAGTTTCTGTTTTTCAGCAAGATCAAACAACTGTCACCCAAGAAGATCCTAAAGGCTTTACTTGGCACACACACTAATTAAAACATAAAAACACAATCATACCAGTAGCATAATTGTGCAAGCACTCAAGAGCAGAAAGCAAAAAAGCAAAAAAAAAATATATTCATTGGGTTGCCTCCCAACAAGCGCTATAGTTTTACGCCCTTAGCTAGGCATAAAGCGAGGATCTAAGTTTTGTCATCTTTGTTTCGAGATCCATAAGATGCCCTCATGATTGATTCATATGGTGGCCTAATTCTTGTTCTAGGGAAGTGTTCCATACCTTCCTCAAAGGAAATTGGAACTTAATATTGCCTTCTTTCATGTCAATCACGGCAACGATAGTGCGTAAAAATGGTCTACCAAGAATAATTGGACAATACGGATTGCAATCAATATCAAGAACAATAAAATCTACTGGCACATAATTCCTATTTGCAAGAATAAGAACATCATTAATTCTTCCCATAGGCTTTTTAATAGTAGAATCCGCCAAGTGCAAATTCAAAGAACATGATTCAATATCTGTAAGACCAAGCACATCACATAAAGATTTCGGAATTGTAGAAACACTAGCACCCAAGTCACACAAAGCCAAACACTCATAATTTTTAATCTTGAATTTTATAGTAGGTTCCCATTCATCATGCAATTTTGTATGAATTGAAACTTCTAATTCCATTTTTTCTTCAAAAGCTTTCATCATAGCACCAACAATATGTTTAGTAAAAGCTTTATTTTGTTCATAAGCATGGGGTGAATTTATAATGGATTGCAACAAAGAAATACAATCAATCAAAGATCAACTATCATAATTAAAGTCTTTGTAATCCAAAAGAGTGGGCACATCACTAGTTAAAGTGTTGACCTCTTCAAACCCACTTTCATCAATTTTGTCAATAAGATTTTGACCCTATGAATTATCGGGACGCCTTCTAGCTAAAGTTGACTCTTCTACAATCCCTTTTTCATAAATCTTAATTTTACTAAACAAGGAATCAATAGAAGAAACACCAATCATTTTAAGATCTTCATCACTTTTTCAAAAGTAATCGCTAGAAAATGCCTTTTCTAAAAATTCTCTTTTAGCATTAAGCATAGCGGTTCTTTTCTTACTTTCATCTATAAACATAAAGAGCTTTAATTGATTCATCAATCTTAGGCACAAAAAATTTCATCTTGAGATTTTCCACATCATGAGAAATTCTATCAACACTTCTAGACAAATCATCAATCTTATTCAACTTTTCTTCTATGGAAGTGTTGAAAACTTTTTGCGTGTTAGTAAATTATTTAATATTATTCTCAAGATCAAAAGGTGTTCCTATTATTATAATAAGAAGGATTTCCATAGGAATTACCATAATTATTAGAGGAAATACTAGGAAAAGGCCTAGGATTAAAATTACCTCTACAAGCATTGTTGTTGAAATTATTTTGTGAGCTGAAATTCACATATACGACATCACTATTTTGCTCAATCAAAGTAGACAAAGGCATATCATTGAAATCAATTGGAGCACTTTTACTAGCAACCGATTTCATAAGAGCATCAACTTTTTCACTCAAAGAAGAAATTTCTTCAATCGAATTAACCTTTTTACTAGTAGGAGCTCTTTCGGTATGCCATTGCGAATAATTTTCCATAATATTATCAAGCAAGTTGAGGCTTCACCCAAAGTAATTTCCATAAAAGTACCACCCGCGTCGGAATCTAAAAATATTACGAGAAACAAAATTCAATCCCGCATAAAATTTTTGTATGATAATCCAAAGATTTAACCCATGAGTTGGGCAATTCCTTAGCATCATTTTGATCCTCTCCCAAGATTGTGCAACATGCTCATGTGCAAGTTGCTTGAAATTCATGATCTGGGTTCTAAGGGAAATAATTTTTGTGGGCGGAAAATACTTAGTGATAAAAGCATCTTTGCACTTATTCCAAGAATCGATACTATTGCGAGGCAAAGAAGAAAACCAATTTTTTTGCAGAATCACGCAAAGAAAACAAAAATAATTTCATGTTCACCACATCATTGTCCACATCTTTTTTCTTTTGCATATCGCATAATTCCACGAAGGTATTAAGATGGGACGCGTCATCCTCATTAGGAGTACCAGAAAATTGATCTTTCATAACAAGATTCAGCAAAGCAGTATTAATATCACAAGACTCTGCACTAGTGGCGGGAGGAGCAATCGAAGTGCCAATAAAATCATTGTTGTTGGTATTTGAGAAATCACATAACTGTGTGTTCTCTTGAGTCATGATGACTATGCAACAAGATTGCACTCAAAAAACAGATTTGGAAAGAAAATGACAAACAAAAAAGTGGGGCGAATAAAAATACATTTATTGTGAAGTGGGGGAGAGGAAAACAACAGTCAAATGGCAAATAATGTAAATTGCGAGGAGATGATATTTATGATTAGGAACCTGGTATATGTTGAAGATCCTCCCCGGCAACGGCGCCAGAAATTCCTTTTGATGCGGCTTGAAGCTACATCGGTATTTCCCTAAAGAGGAAGGGATGATGCAGCACAGCGATGGTAGGTATTTGCCTTAGTTATGAGACCAAGGTTATCGAACCAGTAGGAGAACCAAGCAACAACACGTAAGCGACGCCTGCACACAAATAACAACTACTCGCAAGCCAACGTGTTAAAGGGGTTGTCAATCCCTTTCGGGTAAGGGCACCAGAAATTGGCAAAATGAACGTGAATAAATTGTAGTAGATTGATAGATCGAATGCCAAATAAAATAAATAAGAATAAATTGCAGCAAGGTATTTTCGTATTTTTGGTTTAATAGATCTGAAAATAAAAGCAAAGGAAAATAGATCGCAAAGGCAAATAATATGAGAAAGAGACCCGGGGGCCGTAGGTTTCACTAGTGGTTTCTCTCGAGAAAAATAGCAAATGGTGGGTAAACAAATTACTTTTGGGCAATTGATAGAACTTCAAATACTCATGACGATATATAGGCAATGATCATTATATAGGCATCACGTCCAAGATTAGTAGACCAACTCCTGCCTGCATCTACTACTATTACTCCACACATCGACCACCATCCATCATGCATCTAGTGTATTAAGTTCATGGAGAAACGGAGTAATGCAATAAGAACGATGACATGATGTAGATAAGATCTATCTATGTAGAGATAGACCCCATAATTTTATCCTTAGTAGAAATGATACATACGTGTCGGTTCCCCTTCTTTCACTGGGATCAAGCACCATAAGATCGAACCCACTATAAAGCACCTCTTCCCATTGCAAGATAAATAGATCAAGTTGGCCAAACAAAACCCAAATATTAGAGAAGAAATACGAGGCTATAAGCAATCACGCATATAAGAGATCAAAGAAACTCAAATTACTTTCATGGATATAAAAAGATAGATCTGATCATAAACTCAAAGTTCATCCGATCACAATAAACACACTGCAAAAAGAGTTACATCAGATGGATCTCTAAGAGACCATTGTATTGAGAATCAAAGAGAGAGAGAGAGAGAGAGGAAGCCATCTAGCTACTAACTACGGAATCGAAGGTCTACAAAGAACTACTCACGCATCGTCGGAGAGGCACCAATGGATGTGGTGAACCCCTCCGTGATGGTGCCTAGATTGGATCTGGTGGTTCTGGACTCTGTGGCGGCTGGAGTTGATTTTCATCGACTCCCCTAGGGTTTCTAGAATATTGGGGTATTTATAGAGCAAAGAGGCGGTCCGGGGGGGGGGCACCCGAGGTGGGCACAACCCACCAGGGCGCGCATGGGCCTCCTAGCGCGCCCTGGTGGGTTTTGCTCCCCTCGGAGCACCCCCAAGGCGCAGCTTTGGCCCATTGGGCGTCTCCTGGTCCAAAACAAATCTCCGTAAAGTTTCGTTGCATTTGGACTCTGTTTGGTATTGATTTCCAGTGATGTAAAAAACATGCAAAAAACAACAACTTGCACTTGGCACTATGTCAATAGGTTAGTACCAAAAAATGATATAAAATGATTATAAAACATCCCAGATTGATAATATAACAGCATGGAACAATAAAAAAATATAGATATGTTGGAGACGTGTCACGGAGCACCGCCGTCTCGAGGCAGAACTTGGGCAGGAGCACTTTTGCCCTCCGGCGGAGCGATTCCACCGGGGGAACTTCCCTCCCGGAGGGGGAAATCATCATCATCATCATCATCATCACCAACAACTCTCCCATTTTGGGGAGGCCAATCTCCATCAACGTCTTCAACAACACCGTCTCATCTCAAACCCTAGTTCATCTCTTGTGTTCAATCTTGTTACCGGAACTATAGATTGGTGCTTGTGGGTGACTAGTAGTGTTGATTACATCTTGTAGTTGATTACTATATGGTTTATTTGGTGGAAGATTATATGTTCCGATCCAATATGCTATTTAATACCCCTCTAATCTTGAGCATGGTTATCATTTGTGAGTAGTTACTTTTGTTCTTGAGGTCACGGGAGAAATCATGTTGCAAATCATGTGAATTTGATATGTGTTTGATATTTTGATAGTATGTACGTTGTGATTCCCTTAGTGGTGTCATGTGAACTTCGACTACATGACACTTCGCCATATTTGGGCCTAATGGAATGCATTGTGGAGTAGCAATTAGATGATGGGTTGCGAGAGTGACAAAAGCTTAAATCACTGTTTATGCGCTATTTCGTAAGGGACCGATTGGATCCAAAAGTTTAATGATATGGTTAGAATTTATTCTAAATATTTTTCTTGTAGTTGCGGATTCTTGCGGGAGGGTTAATCATAAGTAGGAGGTTTGTTCAAGTAAGAGCAGCGCCTAAGCACCGGTCCACCCACATATCAAATTACCAAAGTACCGAACATGAATTAAACCAACATGATGAAAGTGACTAGATGAAAATCCCTGTACCCTCAAGAACACTTTGCTTATTATAAGAGACCGTTTTGGCCTGTCCTTTGCCTCAAAAGGATTGGACTACCTTGCTGTACTTTTGTTACTACTATCGTTACTTGCTCGTTAAAAATTATCTTGCTATCAAACTACTCGGTTACTTACAATTTAAGCACTTGCAGACATTACCTTACTGAAAACTACTTGTCATTTCCTTGTGCTCCTCGTTGGGTTCGATACTCTTACTTATCGAAAAGAGCTACAATTGATCCCCTATACTTGTGGGTCATTAAGGCTATTTTCTGGCGCCATTGCCGGGGAGTGAAGCGCCTTTGGTAAGTGCAATTTGGTAAGGAAACATTTATATAGTGTGCTGAAATTTATTGTCACTTGTTACTATGGAAAACAATCCTTTGAGGGGTTTGTTCGGGGTATCTTAACTTCGACCGGAAGCACAATTAGCTACCCCTCAACCTACTGCACCTATTGAAAATATTGAATATGAAATTCCTTCGGGTATGATAGAACAACCGCTAGCTAATCCTTATGCAGGAGATGGAACCGAACATCCTGATATGCACTTGATATATGTAGAACAAATTTGTGGATTGTTCAAGCTTGCAGGTTTACCCGGAGATGAAGTTATGAAAAGGTTTTCCCTGTATCTTTGAAGGGAAAAAGCATTGGCATGGTATAGTCTATGCGATGATATTGGATTTTGGAATTGGAATCGTTTGAAATTGGAGTTCCACCAAAAAAATTATCCTATGCATCTAGTTGATCGTGATCGGAATTATATATATAATTTTTGGCCTTGTGATCGAGAAAGTATCGCTCTAGCTTGGGGAGGCTTAAGTCAATGTTGTATTCATACCCCAATCATGAGCTCTCAAGAGAAATTATTATTCATAACTTTTATGCTCGGCTTTCTTGTAATGATCAAACCATGATTGATACTTCTTGTGTTGGTTCTTTTATGAAGAAGACTATTGAATTCCGGTGGGTTCTATTGGAAAGAATTAAACGCAACTCTAAAGATTGGGAACTCGACGAAGGTAAAGAGTCAGGTATTAAACTTAAGTATGATTGTGTTAAATCTTTTATGGATACCGATGCTTTTCAAAAGTTTAGCACTAAATATGGACTTGAATCTGAGATAGTAGCTTCCTTCTGTGAATCATTTGCTACTCATGTTGATCTCCCTAAATAGAAGTGGTTTAAACATCACCCACCTACTAAAGAAGAAATCAAAGAACCGGTACCAGTTGAAGAAGAAACTATACTTTACAATATTGATCCAGTTGTTCCTACTGCTTATATTGAGAAACCACCTTTCCCTGTTAGGATAAAGGAACATGCTAAAGTTTCAACTGTGGTAACAAAAGCTATATTAGAACACCTAAACCTAATGAACAAATTAAAGTAGAACCTAGTATTGCTATGGTTAAAGATCTCCTAGAAGAAGATGTAGATGGGCATGTTATTTACTTCTGTGAAGAAGCTGATAGAATTGCCAAACCTGATAAAAAAAGATAAACATAGACCTATTGTTGGTATGCCCGTTGTCTCAGTTAAAATAGGAGATCACAATTATCATGGTTTATGTGACATAGGTGCTAGTGTGAGTGGTATTCCTTTCACCTTATATCAAGAAATTATGAATGACATAGCACCCGTAGAGATAGAAGACATAGATATTACTATTAAACTTGATAATAGAGACACTATATCACCAATTGGAATTGTTAGAGATGTGGAAGTCTTGTGTGGGAAAATAAAATACCCTACTGATTTTCTTGTTCTTGGTTCCCCACAAGATGACTTTTGCCCCATTATCTTTGGTAGACCTTTCTTGAACACCATTAATGCTAAAATAGACTGCGAGAAACAAACTGTCGGTGTTAGTTTTGGTGACGAGTCTCATGAGTTTAGTTTTTCCAAGTTTAGTAGAAAGCTTCATGAAAAAGAATTGCCTAGTAAGGATGAATTAATTGGTCTTGCTTCTATTGTTGTACCACCTACTGATCCTTTAGAACAATATTTGTTGGACCATGAAAATGATTTACATATGCATGAAAGAAATGAAATAGATAAGATTTTCTTTGAACAACGTCCTCTACTTAAACACAATTTGCCTATAGAAACTCTAGGAGGTCCTCCTCCACCTAAAGGTGATCCTGTGTTTGAATTAAAACAATGTAACATCCCAAATTTTCGATTTGGAATGTTATACATAGGTCATTCTTGCATATCATATTTTATTGCAATTCGTTTTGCGATCCTCGAAATTCAGAGCAACTCAAGGACCCTCGGAGAGAGTTGGGGATTTCACGTTTTTCATATTTGAATTTTATCAAATATTGAAACAAGGATCACATTGGTTTTAATTTATTTTTCTCTCCGAAAATATTTCATATTAAAATATATGAGAGGAGATAATATGACTTCTCCAAAATAAATGAAATATTGGAGGAAAATGTTAAAATCAAATATTTAATTTTATACGGATTTTATTGATATTTTATTTGCATAGGAAAATACACGTTTTTCAAAATTGCATTATAGGCCCAAATAAATGTTCACCTTGTCTTGCATATTTTTAGAGGACGGGGAAAATTTATTTTGGGATTTTTGGAGTCCGTTTAGTATTCCTTTTCTTTCTTTTTCTGCATGTTGGATTGTTTAAAAAAAGGTGTAACCGACTCTGGGCCGTACCTGGCCAGGACACCTCGGGCCGGCCTTTTTAAGTCATGACCCGGGCTCAAACAGCCAACCCGCCCGCCTCCGCAAACCCTAGCCCGCCGCCGCCGCCGCCCCGCCGATGCCCGCCGCCCATGAGCCGCCCGCCTCGAGCCGCCCGCTGAAGCCGCCGCCGGCTCGCCGTCTCGCCGGAATCCCGCCGGACTCGAGGTAGCCGCCGCAGGTTTTTCTTTTAAAACCGTTCGGTTTTTTTATAAACTCTTGTTCGTTTTTTTAGATCGGTTCGTCGGTTTTCTCGGTTTAGTTTATTTAGCTGACGTTCGTCCATACGTTTGTTCTAACGAACGGTTTTCGCCCGTTAGTCGCAGACAGCGAACATTCGTTCGTTAGCCTGTTCGTTAGTTTTTCTTTTTCTCGGATTTTTCACGATTATTTTCGATCGCGATTTCCGATCCGATTTTCGTTTTAGTTTATCTTTTCGCTCGTTTATCGGAATCAGGCGATTCAAGCGCCTAGGTCTTCGTATCGAAGCCCTCTTTCTTCTTAACCAACTTGAGCAAGATTTTGGTACTATAAAATTTGACTCATGGGCCTCCTGCAGAATCAACTTCCTGATCCCCGGGTCGTTAGGCACATAAACACGGTCTTCAAACCATTGGGTATCGTGCTCATCCTCATGAAATCCTTTAACTTTTACTTTGCTCATCTTCTCCTTTATAGAGGCAACCTCCTTGTCAGTCTTCTAAGCTTCTCTGATCTTATCCATCAAAGTAGACTGAATCTCCAATACTGCTACATAGCCTCTCGGAACTATCTCCAAACATAGCTCACGAAGATCCTCGGCTAACTCCTTTGGTAACTCTCCGGTCATTAACGTGTTGACATGGCTCTTGCGGCTCAATGCGTCCGCTACTACGTTAGCCTTTCCAGGATGATAATGCAATCTCATATCATAATCCTTGATGAGCTCCAACCATCTCCTTTGCCTGAGATTTAGCTCCTTCTGCGTGAAAATATACTTCAAACTCTTGTGATCCGTGTACACTTCACAATGGTTTCCAATGAGAAAATGTCTCCAAGTCCTTAATGCATGCACTACGGCTGCTAACTCCAAATCATGCGTGGCATAATTCAACTCATGAGGTTTCAGCTGTCGTGAAGCATACGAAACAACTCTTCCCTCCTGCATAAGCACTGCTCCAAGTCCTTGACGTGAAGCGTCACAATACACCTCATAATCCTTGCTCTGATCTAGCAGAATTAACAATGGTGATGTAACCAAACGTTTCTTCAACTCCTGGAAACTAGCCTCACATTCCTTAGTCCATTTGAACTTGGTATCTTTCTTCAACAACTCCGTCATAGGCTTCGCAATTTTTGAGAAATTCTCAATGAATCTCCGGTAGTGTCCTGCAAGTCCAAGAAAACTCCGGATCTCTCCAACTGTTGTTGGTGCTTCCCAATTTGTCACAGTGACAACCTTGGTGGGATCTACTGCTATACCTTCTCCGGATATAACGTGTCCGAGGAATCCAACTTCCTTCAACCAAAACTCACATTTGCTGAACTTGGCATATAACTGATGTTCTCTGAGCTTCTCAAGTACCAAATGCAAATGCTCCTTATGCTCCTCTTCATTCTTTGAGTAGACCAAAATATCATCGATGAACACCACGACGAACTTATCCAAAAACTCCATAAACACCTTGTTCATCATGTTCATGAAATATGCAGGTGCGTTAGTTAGACCAAATGACATAACGGTATACTCGTACAACCCATACCTGGTGGTAAAAGCCGTCTTAGGTATATCCTGCTCTCAAATCTTCAACTGATGATACCCTGATTGCAGATCGATCTTGGAAAATACCTTAGCTCCTTGCAATCGATCAAACAGATCATTGATCATCGGCATTCTTCCTTCTGGCGTCGTAAGCAAAATTGACTTACTAGCGCATTCAATGTTCCCTCCATACTTTGATAACCAATCCATGCCTAATATCACATCCAATCCTTGAGATTCCAATACTATTAGGTCCGAGGGAAATACATAGTTACCAATCCTTAATGGTAACCGATCACACCATAGACCAACCATATACTCTGATCCAGGCGAGGTTACTAACATGGGTGACCTAAGGGCTTGGGTTGGCAGTTTATACTTATCCACAAATCCCCTTGAGATGTATGAATGCGATGCACCGGTATAAAAAAGAACGAGTGCAGTAAATGACTTAACCGAAAACTTACCTATTACTGCATCTGGCTGAGCTTCAACCTCCTCCACATTAACGTGGTTCACCTGTCCCCTATTGAAAGGGTTCAACTTCTTCCCAGAGCTTCCATTGCCATTTCTATTCTGGGCTTCAGGACATTCATTGGCGTAATGTCCAGTCTTTTGGCACTTATAGCAAGTGACTTGGCTCAGGTCTCTCTTGGCTGGTGTTGATGGGTTGGTACGGTTCTGGCCGTTGCTTCCTCCATTCCCATTACCATTCTTGGGGCCATTATGATTGTGCAAGCTACCTCCTCCATGGGTATGCTGAAAATGTCCTCCCAGTTTAGGGGTAAAACGTGGCTTCTGCTGAGCTCCAGAATTGTACTTCCCTTGTCCATACTTCCTCTTGCGGTTTTCAATCTGCTGCTGCTTCCCTTCAATCATAAGAGCGCGATCTACCAACTCCTGGTAGTTGTTGAAGCTTGCTACCATCAACTTCATGCTCAGCTCATCATTCAGTCCTTCCAGAAACTTCTCCTGCTTAGCTGCATCCGTAGCAACGTCATATGGGGCATAACGTGCTAGCTTACTAAAGTCATCCACATACTGGCCAACTGTGCGTCCTCCTTGGCGCAAGTTGCGAAACTCACGCTTCTTCATGGCCATAGCTCCTGCTGAAACATGGGAAATACGGAAAGCCTGCTGAAACTGATCCCATGTGACAGTGTCTACAGGATAAGTGGCTGTGAAATTCTCCCACCATGATGTTGCGGGTCCTTCAAGCTGATGTGCGGCAAATTTCAGTTTTTCCGCATCTGTGCATCCTGCTGTGGTCAATTCCCTCCCTGTCTTGCGGAGCCAATCATCTGCCACTATCGGCTCGGTGCTACTAGAGAACACTGGTGGATTCAGCCTAAGAAAACGGGTTAAGTGTCAAAAGGTGGTGGCGGTGGTGGGTTGTTGTTGTTGTTGTTCCACTGATTCTGATTCTGGACTAGCAACTGCATCAAGGCATTCTGCTGCTGGATTAACTGAGTGAGCTCCGGTGGGAAAGCAAATCCATTGTCACGTCTCGGAGGCATCTGAGGGTTTAGAAAAGATGAGAATATAGAATAGAATGAGGTCTAGAGTGAAAACACTACCCAAATGCACATGAGGCAAAAGCACACAAAATCACTTCATTCAAATCAAACAAGGCATACAACAGTCTATCTATCGTTACAAAAGTGCTCGGGCTATACTAGATACATGGGGGAATACTACTACTGTTATGGTGGTCGACTAGAAAAACTGCTCCGATGAAGACTCCATGATATCTGCTCCAGCTTCATCAACATAGTCATCATCGCTATCGTCCGGGTCCGAGTCGGTGTCGTCGATGATGATGTAGTTCTCTGGAAAAGTGCAATCTTCGTCTTCTCCTCCAATCGCAGGAAATCCCCTTAATACTTTTAGCTTCTTCTTCAGATCATCGTTCTTCTCCACGAGTGTTGCTATTTCCTCCTCATATCCATCGCGTGTAGACTTCAGTTCTTCTTCCAGCTCTGTGATCTTGGTCATGGCCTTCTTCAGGTCTATCATGCCTGCGCACATCTGGTTCTTCTCGCGTCTAATGTGCTGGTTTAACTCCTGGATGAAAGCTGCAATTGATCTATCCTTCCTGGTGCTGATCATCTCCCATTGCTCATCTCGGCGCCCACAAATCTGGTAGATAGTATCCTTGAGGTCATTGCGGTAAAATTCTCCAATACGTCCCATGGTGATGTGGGCTGCCATGCTCTTTCCTAGACTCCAGGTTGGTGCATCAAAGGTAAACTCTATAGGCTCAGTGACGGGCATGAACGTCCTTCCTGGAACTTGAACTCGAATCATCCAGCGCTCCTCTTCAGGTAAAGTAGCGTTGTAGGTCCCGGTGAAGCTTGGTACTCCGATGTTCAGGTATCTAGTGACTTCCTTCAAGTGACGTCCAAAGGGTGTATCCTCATCCGGTTGCGTGAACTTGTTCCTTGCATCCGCCATCCTAAAAGAGTAGAAAAGACGAGGAGTCAGAAATGAGAAGAGTGAGTAGTGATCTAGGGCTTTAGCTTAGTGGTCGTGTCCTACAATCAGCGTGCGCTCTGATACCATCTTGTAGCGACCAGACCTCAAACAGTCTGATCTATGTGCTTTAGTGTCATCCCTGGATCAGTAATGCTAACACGCACAGTACTTGAAGGATTTATAACACAGTAGCAATCACACACTTATTACATCGAGTGTCTCAAAACAGAACTTATTACAATAAATATGGCTTAAGGCCATCTAATAACGATAACAACGGAAGGCTTGGAAGATAAGTGAGTCCATCAACTCCAACGGCATCACTGAGTATAGAACCACGACCTAAAGGCACCTTACTCGTCGTCTGAAAAGTCTGCAACATGAACGTTGCAGCCCGAAAACGGGTCAGCAAATGGAATATGCTGGCAATGTAACACATAGAGAGTAATGAAAGAATAAAGCTATACTACATGCATATATGGCTGGTGGAAAGCTCTATGGTTACGGTTTTTGCATAAAGCCAACTTTTCCCTACTGCAAAGGAATAAATTTTTATTTAACTATCATGGTGGTTGTTAAACATTGAGAGCGTTGATACCCTCTCAATCCCAACTAAGTATCATCATTAAAACCCAACAAGATTAATTAAAGTAACATGATGAGATTCACATGACAATCCAAGTACTAGATACTCAAGACATCCATCACCGGGGAAACGGCTAACCATGATTAGTTTGTACACTATGCAAAGGTTTGCGCACTTTTCCCCACAAGACCCGATCTCCTCCGTTGGGATTCTCGCACTACATGATGTTTGAGAAACGGATGACCGAGACATAGTCTTTCAGAAGTGCTAGCACCTTACGATCGGGTAGACAGTACCAACCTACATCCCCTACATCTGCTAGTCTACCACTGTAAGAGTTCGCACGACTTAGTCAACTATGCTAGAGCCCATAGTAGCTTGTGGCTGCACACGGAAGTTTCTAGTATGAATAATCTCATGATCCCTTTGAGCCTGGGTGGCAGTCCATAAAGAAAAACAGGCAATCGCTGGAATACCCAGGTGCCTCAATCCACCCAGATGTGCGTTTAAGTTGCCACCTTAAACAAACCATTAATTTAACAATCTCACATCTGTCATGGATACACTCACCCAATCCACGTCTACTAGCATAGCATGGCATAACAAGCAAACGTAGAAGTAACTCCCAAGGGTTTGATAATAAAACAGGTAATAGGTACTACCTCATCTACTTCCCAAAACCCACATATTAATCAGATCCTAATCATGCAATTGTTTGAGGATTGATCGAATGCAATAAAACTGGGTAGTAAGGAGGTATGATCAAAGTGTTACTTGCCTTGCTGATGATCCGCGAAACCTAGAGATTCAAAGTAGCAAGCGGCGCACTCCGGTTACTCTATCGCAAACAAATAAACAAGCATACAATAAGTACTCATCTAATGCACGGGTAAAACTCAAATAAGAGATCTAACTAGAAATTTCAAATTAAGAACTCCGGTTTGCAAAAAGAATCAAATCGAACGAAGCAACGAAAGTCAAACGCCGAAAGAAACAAACTTCATTTACTAATCTGGATCTAAGTCAAATTTTACAGAAGAAAAATCTTGTTTGAGTAGGTTAAACGGAAAGAGGGTTTTGAGATGAAACTCCAGGCGCTTGAATCGCCTGATTCCGATAAATGAGCGAAAAGATATACTAGAACGAAAATCGGATCAGAAATCACGATCAGAAATAACCGCGGATAAATCCGAGAAAAGAAAAACTAACGAACAGATTAACGAACGAACGTTCGTTAACTGAAACTAAACGGCGAATTCGTCCGCTAAAACGAACCAACGGGCGAACGCTCGCTAAATAAATAAACCAAAAAAATAAAACCGATCTAAAAAAAATAAAGCTTAGGGTTTTAAAAAAAAACCGGATCGATTTCTTTAGAAAACCGGGTGGCGGGGCGGCTACCTCGGCTCGGCTCGGCGGGTTCAGTCCGTGGCGGGCGGCGTGGGGTGGCGGGCTGGCTGGCGGCGGCGGCTCTTCTTCTTCTTCTGGTGGTGGCGAGGTGAGGCGGCGGCTATTTAAGGAGGGGTGGGCGTCTGGCTTGGGAGGCGCCTCGGGGCGTGTCCTCCGGACTCGAGCAGGCGGTGATCGGGACTCGGTCCCGATCCGGTCTGAGACGGCAATGGCTGGGCGGCTTCATTGGCCCTTCGACCCATTCAAGAAAGGGATTTTTTAAAATAATCCCGTTGAACTAAGAAAAATTCTAGAAAAATAAATAAAATCTAAAATGCCAAAAAAATTTTCACCGCCTAAATAAAATATTTAGAACAAGATGAACATTTTCTTGGCCCTAAAATGCTGATTTTGAAAACATGCAATTTTTCCTATATTCAAATAAAATAGCGAAAACTCCAAAATAAAACTTATTTGATTTTTTTATTAAATCCTCAATATTTCTTTATTTTGGGAAAGTCATTTTATTCCCTCTCTCTTATTTTTATTATATAAATAATTGCAGATAAAATAAATAAAATCAAATGATCCTATTTTCAAAATTTGAGAAAACTCAAATATGAAAATAACGAAATCCCCAACTCTCTCCATGGGTCCTTGAGTTGCGTAGAATTTCTGGATCAGGCCAAAAGCAAGAAAATATGCTATGCAGTGATGATCTAATGTATAACATTCCAAATTGAAAATTTGGGATGTTATAGAATGGTAATTGATTTCAGAAAATTAAACAAAGCAACTAGAAAAGATCATTACCCTATGCCTTTTATTGATCAAATGCTTGAAAGATTATCTAAGCACACACATTTTTGCTTCCTTGATGGATATTCTGGTTTTTCACAAATACCTGTTTCTCAACCTGATCAAGAAAAGACCACTTTTACTTGTCCCTTTGGAACATATGCTTATAGACGTATGCCTTTCGGTTTATGTAATGCACCTGCTACCTTTCAAAGATGTATGACTGCTATATTATCTGATTTTTGTGAAAAGATTGTTGAGGTTTTCATGGATGACTTCTTTGTTTATGGGAAGTCTTTTGATGATTGTTTAAGCAATCTTGATCGAATTTTGCAGAGATGTGAACAAACAAATCTTGTCTTGAATTGGGAGAAGTGCCACTTTATGGTTAATGAAGGCATTGTCTTGGGTCTTAAAATTTCTGAAAGAGGTATTAAAGTGGACAAAGCTAAGGTTGATGCAATTGAGAAAATGCCATGCCCTAAAGATATAAAAGGTATTCGTAGTTTCTTAGGTCATGTTGGTTTCTATAGGAGATTTATCAAAGACTTCTCTAAAATTTCTAGGCCTCTTACGAATCTTTTGCAAAAGGATATTCCTTATGTTTTTGATGATGATTGTTTAGAAGCCTTTGAAACACTCAAGAAATCCTTAATTTTTGCACCTATTTTTCAACCACCTGATTGGAACTTTCCTTTTGAAATTATGTGTGATGCTAGTGATTATTCTGTTGGTGCTGTTCTAGGACAAAGAGTAGATAAGAAACCAAATGTTATTCATTATGAAAGAAATGAAATAGATAAGATTTCCTTTGAACAACGTCCTCTACTTAAACACATTTTGCCTATAGAAACTCTAGGAGGTCCTCCTCCACCTAAAGGTGATCCTGTGTTTGAATTAAAACAATGCAACATCCCAAATTTTCGATTTGGAAAGTTATACATAGGTCATTCTTGCATATCTTATTTTATTGCAATTCGTTTTGCGATCCTCGAAATTCAGAGCAACTCAAGGACCCTCGGAGAGAGTTGGGGATTTCACGTTTTTCATATTTGAATTTTATCAAATATTGAAACAAGGATCACGTTGGTTTTAATTTATTTTTCTCTCCGAAAATATTTCATATTAAAATATATGAGAGGAGATAATATAACTTCTCCAAAATAAATGAAATATTGGAGGATAATGTTAAAAATCAAATATTTGATTTTATGCGGATTTTATTGATATTTTATTTGCATAGGAAAATACGCATTTTTAAAAATTGCATTATAGGCCCAAATAAATGTTCACCTTGTCCTGCATATTTTTACAGTATTCCTTTTCTTTCTTTTTCTGCACGTCGGATTGTTTAAAAAAAAGGTGTAACCGACTCCGGGCCGTACCCAGCCAGGACACCTCGGGCCGGCCTTTTTAAGCCATGACCGGGGCTCAAACAGCCCACCGCCCCGCCCTCGCAAACCCTAGCCCGCCGCCGCTTGCCGCCGCCATGCCGCCATGCCGCCGCCGCCGCTGCCGCCGCCGCCCTGAGCCCGCCATGCCGCCGCTTTCGCCGCCTCGCCGTCTCGCCGGAATCCCGCCGGACTCGAGGTAGCCGCCGCCGGTTTTTCTTTTAAAACCGTTCAGTTTTTTATAAACCCTAGTTCGTTTTTTTAGATCGGTTCGTCGGTTTTCTCGGTTTAGTTTATTTAGCTGACGTTCGTCCATACGTTCGTTTTAACGAACGGTTTTCGCCCGTTAGTCGCAGACAGCGAACGTTCGTTCGTTAGTTTTTCTTTTTCTCGGATTTTTCGCGATTATTTTCGATCGCGATTTTCGATCCGATTTTCGTTTTAGTTTATCTTTTCGCTCGTTTATCGGAATCAGGCGATTCAAGCGCCTAGGTCTTCGTCTCAAAGCCCTCTTTCTTCTTAATCAACTTGAACAATATTTTGGTACTGTAAAATTTGAATTTAGTCTAGATTAGTAAATGGATCTTGTTTCTTTCGCAGTTTGAGTTTCGTTGCTCCGTTTGATTTGATTCATTTTGCAAACCGGAGTTCTTAATTTGAACTTTATGGTTAGATCTTCTTATTTGAGTTTTACCCGTGCATCTTCGCTTGATTGCTTATGTATGCTATTGTTTGTTTGTGATAGAATTCCCGGAGTGCGAAGCGTGCTACTACGAGTCTCTAGGTTTTGCGGATCGTCAGCAAGGCAAGTAACACATTGATCATACTCTTTTCATACCCAGTTTTTATGCATTAGTTCCAATCCTCAAACACTGCATGATTAGGATGTGATTAACTTGTGGGTATTGGGAAGTAGTTGATGAGGTAGAACCTATTACCTGTTTTATTATCAAACCCTCGGGAGTTACTTCTACGTTATGCTTATATTGCCATGCTATGCTCGTAGACGTGGATTGGGTTTGAGTGTATCCATGATAGATGTGAGTTGTTAATTAATGGTTCAACTTAAGGTGGCTACTTTAATACACATATGGGTGGATTGCTTGTTTGGGCACCTGGGGAATCCAGTGTTGTCCTAGGAGATCCCGGGGCATCTGTGTGATCATCCTACGGTCCGCCACCCAGGCTCAAAGGGATCGTGAGATTATTCATGCTAGAAACTTCTGTGTGCAGCCACAAGCTTTTATGGGCTCTAGCATAGTCTGAGTAAGTTGCATGACCTCTTCCAGTGGTAGACTAGCAGATGTAGGGGATGTAGGTTGGTACTGTCTATCCAGGGTTAGAGTTAATGCTTCTGAAAGACTGTGTCTCAGTCATCCGTTTCTCAAACACCATGTAGTGCGAGAATCCAATGGAGGAGATCGAGTCTTGTGGGGAAAAGTGCTCAAACTCCTGCAGAGTGTACAATCTAATCATGGTTAGCCGTGTCCCCGGTTATGGACATCTTGAGTATCTAGTACTTGGATTATCCTATCGTATCTCATCACTCTAAATTAATATGTTGGGTTGTTAATGATTACTTTAATTGGGATTGAGATGGGGGTACCATTCTCAATGTTTCAACTACCATGATAGTCAAATAAAATTTATTCCTTTGTTGTAGGAAAAAGTTTGCTTTTCGCAAAAAAAAAAACATATAACCATAGAGCCTCCACCAGCCACATATGCATGTAGTGATAGCATTTATTCTGTTCATTGCTCTACTGTGTTACATTGCCAGCATATTCCATGTATTATGTTGCAGACTTTTCAGACGAGGAGTAAGGTTCGCTAGGTCGTTGTCGTGCAGCTCAGCTATGCCGTTGGAGTTGATGGACTCACTTTATCTTCCAAGCCTTCCGCTGTTATCGTTTTAGATGGCCTCAAGCCATATTTATTGTAATAAGTTCTCTTCTGAGATATTCGATGTAATAAGTGTGTGATTGCCACTCTGTTATAAATCCTTTGAGTACTGTGTGTGTCAGCATTACCGATCCAAGGATGACACTGAAGCACAGAGACTTGACCGTTTGAGGTGGGTCGCTACAAGATGGTATCAGAGCACACACTGAGTGTAGGACACAACCACTAAGATAAGCCATAGGTCACTCTTCTCTACTCATTTCTGACTCCTCTTTATTTTCTACTCTTTAGGATGGCAGATTCAAGGAACAAGTTTGCACAACCGGATGAAGACACACCCTTTGGACGACACTTGAAGGAAGTCACTAGGTACCTGAACATCGGAATACCAAGCTTCACCGGGACCTACAACGCCACTTTACCAGAAGAGGAGCGTTGGATGATACGAGTTCAAGTTCCAGGAAGGACATTCACGCCACTCACAGAACCCATAGAGTTTTCCTTTGATGCACCAACCTGGAGTCTCGGCAAGAGCATGGCAGCTCACATTGCCATGGGGCGCATCGGCGAAGTTTACCACAAGGATCTCAAGGATACTATCTACGAGATATGTGGGCGCCGAGATGAGCAATGGGAGATAGTCAGCACCAAGAAGGACAGGTCCATTGCACCTTTCATCCAGGAGTTAAACCAACACATTCGACGCCAGGAGAATCAGATGTGCGCAGACATGAAAGATTTGAAGAAGGCGATGACAAGGGTCACCGAGCTTGAGGAAGAAATCAAGTCTACATGCGATGGATATGAGGAGGAAATCGCGACACTATTGGAGAAGAAGGACGACCTGATAAAGAAGATCAGAGTATTCATGGGAGACCCCGCGCCAGGAGGAGAAGACGACGATTCTACTTGCCTGGATAAGTACATCATCATCAACGACACCGATTCCGACCATGATGATAGTGATGATAATTTTGAAGTTGAAGCTGGAGCGGACATCATGGAGTCTTCCACCAATCAAAATTTCTAGATGACCACCAAATGATTAGTAGTATTCCCCCATGTATATAGTAGTAGTCTGAGCAGTTTTAATGATAGTTCTAGACCATTTGTATGCCTTTGCTTGATTGATTGAGTGATATGATTGTGTTTGTCTCATGTGCATATGGGTAGTGTTTTCTCACTAGACCTCTGTTCTATTCTAATCTCTCCGCTCTAAACCCATCAGATGCCTCCGAGATGTGACACCGGATTTGTCTTCCCATCGGAGATCACCCAGTTGATCCAGCAGCAGAATGCCTTGATGCAGATATTAGTCCAGAACCAAGGCAACAACAACAACAACAACAAGAACAACAACAACAACAACAACAACAACAACAACAACAACAACAACAACAACAAAAAATAACAACAACAACAACAACAACAACAACAACCCGCCTCCAGTTGACAACTTAGCTCGTTTTCTGAGGTTACAGCCGCCGGTGTTCTCCAGTAGCACCGAGCCAATAGTTGCGGATGACTGGCTACGCAGGATTGGAAGGGAGTTGACCACTGCTGGTTGCACAGATGCAGAGAAGGTGCGTTTCACCGCACATCAGTTGGATGGACCAGCAGCCTCATGGTGGGAGAATTACACAACCACTTTCCCCATAGCCAATGTTATTTGGGACCAGTTTCAGCAAGCATTCTGCATAGCCCATGTCTCAATTGGAGCTATGAGCATGAAGAAGCGTGAGTTTCGCAACTTACGCCAGGGAAACCGTACTGTAGCTTAGTACGTGGATGAGTTTATTAAGCTATCTCGTTATGCCCCAGATGATGTGGCCACAGATGCCGCAAAGCAGGAGAAGTTTACGGAAGGGCTTAATGATGAGATGAGCATGCAGTTGATGGTGGCAACATTTGCTAACTACCAGGAGTTGGTAGACAAGGCTCTTATGATGGAAGGGAAGCAGCAGCAGATTAAGAGCCGCAAGAGGAAGTATGGGCAAGAAAAGTACAATTCTGGAGCTCAGCAGAAGCCTCGTCTAACCCCGAACTCGGGAGGACTTATCCATAACCATGGAGGCCACACTCACAATGGAGGAAGTTCCATAATCATAGTGGCCCCAGGAATGGAAACGGGAATGGAGCAGGCAGCAATCAGAACCGTTCTAACGCAGCCACACCCGCCAAGAAGGACCAAAGTCACATTACTTGTTTCAAGTGTGGGAAGACTGGACACTACGCCAACGATTGTCCGGAATTGAAGAACGGCAATGGTAATGGAAGCGCTGGGAAGAAGCCCAACCCTTTCAATAGGGGACAAGTGAACCACGTGAACGTGGAGGAGGTTGAGGAGAAGCCTGATGCAGTTACAAGTAAGTTTTTGGTCAAGTCTTTTACCGCTCTTGTACTTTTCGATACTGGTGCATCGCATTCATACATATCGAGGGGATATGTGGATAAGTTTAAGTTGCCAACCCAAGCCCTTAGGACGCCCCTGTTAGTAAGTTCACCTGGAGCAGAGTATATGGCCAGGCGATGGTGCGATCGGATACCCTTAACCATTGGTAGCCATGTTTTCCCATCAGACCTAATAATTTTGGAGTCACAAGGATTGGATGTGATATTAGGCATGGACTGGACTTCTAAGTATGGAGGAAGCATTGATTGTGCTAGTAAGTCAATTCTGCTCACCACCCCGGAGGGAAAAAGGATCAAGTATGTACCCAAGCATTCGTCAAGGAGAACCCAAGTAAATTCCCTCTCAGGAGTTGTTCAGGAGGAAGTGCCTGTTGTGAAGGATAACCCGGATGTGTTTCCAGAAGAATTACCCAGCATGCCCCCAGATCGGGACATCGAGTTTTTAATAGAACTGTTGCCAGGCACCGGACCAATATCGAAGCGACCATACCGGATGCCCGCAAATGATCTGGAGGAGATTAATGTCACGCCCAATATGCGATACTATCCTAAAGAGACTCGAAGGTCCCACCAAGGTTAGAACCGCATATTGATACGCTTTTGCAAGGTGGATATCATTACATCAACATTACATAATAGATGGGGATACATACAAGAGTCATACAATGCCACATGAATACAACAATACATCAAACACAATAGCATCATCCGACTACGGATGGAACACAAACAGAAACTCAAACGACATCCACCCTGCTAGCCTAGGCTGCCGACCTGGAACCTATCCCCTGATCGAAGAAGAAGCAGAAGAAGAACTCCAAACAAGCAAACATCGCTATCGCGTCATGATCATCGCATAACCTGTACCTGCAACTGTTTTTGTAGTAAACTGTGAGCCACGAGGACTCAGCAATCCCATTACCATGGGTATCAAGACTAGCAAAGCTTAATGGGAAAGGAAGGGGTAAAGTGGTGAGGTTGCAGCAGCGACTAAGCATGATATGGTGGCTAACATACGCAAATAAGAGCGAGAAGAGAGCAAACGGAACGGTCGTGAAGCTAGCAATGATCAAGAAGTGATCCTGAACTCCTACTTACGTCAAACATAACCCAGAACCGTGTTCACTTCCCGGACTCCGCCGAAAAGAGACCATCACGGCTACACACGCGGTTGATGCGTTTTAATTCGGATCTGGTGTCAAGTTATCTACAACCGGACGTTAACAAATTCCCATCCGCCACATAACCGCGGGCACGACTTTTGAAAGTTTATACCCTGCAGGGGTGTCCCAACTTAGCCCATGATAAGCTCTCACGATCAACAAAGGATATTCCTTCTCCTAGGAAGACCCGATCAGACTCGGAATCCCGGTTTACAAGAAATTTTGACAATGGTTAAACAAGACCAGCAAAGCCGCCCGATGTGCCGACAAATCCCGAAAGGAGCTGCACATATCTCGTTCTCAGGGCACACCAGATAAGCGAAGTGTACAGTTACCGACGTAATCCAAGTTGCCAAGGAATGGTCCCGCACGGTGCTCTAGTTTGGACCAACACTCGGAGGAGCACTGTCCTGGGGGGGGTAAATAAAGATGACCGTCGGGCTCCAAAAACCCAAGGGAAAAGGGCTAGGTGAGGCAAATGGTAAAACCAATGTTGGGCCTTGCTGGAGGAGTTTTATTCAAAGCGAACTGTCAAGGGGGTCCCATAAACCACCCAACAGCGTAAGGAACGCAAAATCTGGGAACATAACACCGGTATGACAGAAACTAGGGCGGCAAGAGTGGAACAAAACACCAGGCATAAGGCTGAGCCTTCCACCCTTTACCAAGTATATAGATGCATTAATTAAATAAGAGATATTGTGATATCCGAACATAATCCTGTCCACCATGGAGAAATCTTCAGCTTCACCTGCAACTAACAATGCTATAAGAGGGGCTGAGCAAAAGCGGTAACATAGCCAAGCAATGGTTTGCTAGGAAGGGTGCAAAAGGTTAGAGGCTGACATGGCAATTTGGGAGGCTTGAAGAGCAAATGATAGGAAGCGCAGCAAAGCGATAGAACGAAGCAACTAGCATAGCAATGATAGTAGTGAGATCCAGGGTAGCGGTCATCTTGCCTGAAATCCCGCTAGGAAGAAGAACGAGTCCATGAATAAGATGAATCCACGAAGACGAACCAAGCGTAGACGAACGAATTCTCATGATCGCAACAAAACGGGAACTATCGAGAAGAAGCACACAACATGGTAAACACACCACACATAGACAAGACATGATGCACAACAATCATGATGCATGACAAAGCTACATGAAGCTACTCATGGCAAGAGATGATGCATACACGAGCAACACATCAAAGCAAGTTTAAGTGAGGCCGGGAACAACATATAACAAATCCGGTAAGTCCTCATATGCAACTTTCGAAATTGGTCCAGATCTGAATAAATCTTATGTTCAAGTTGTTAAACAGCAAGTTAAGATGCACCAAGATGATCTACACGAGATTCTAGTCAAGTTACATATAAAGTTCATTTAATTTGGAGCTACGGCCTAGAAGATATGAGCAAAACAAGTTAAACATGGCATTGATGCAAAATGCATACAAACATCAAGAAAACACACTCAAAACAAGTATGCAACATGATAATATGAATCTACATGCAAAATCAAGCAAGTTTCATATAGAGCACACTCAAAACGGAGCAACGGTTCAACACATACACACTATACAAGTTATAGCAACAATCTATCCAAAACAGCAACTAGGCATATTGCAAGCATCAAAACCACATGCTACAGCACCCCAACATAAGAACAAAAGGCATGGACATGATGTACAGGTAAAGCATAACAAAACGTGGACACTGAGCTATCTCCATAAATCACTAAAACATGCTCAAACACACATGGCAAGATTGCAAACAATAACAGTTTCAGACTTTGCAGAAATAACATCAGGTTGCAATGTTTAGAGCTATCAAACAACATGCTACAGGAACATATCATAGAAAATTAAGGCATGACATGATACTACTAAATGCATAGAACAAAAGTACTTTCATTACCAAGAGCCAAAAAGGATCAGAAGATATGATGGCACCCATGTAAACATGGCAAATGATATGACAGATTCAAGCATGACAGGAACAACGATAAGTAGGCATGTTGGTGAGCTTGTAACACTCACCACAGACCAATACATGGCATGAAAAGGTGACTAACAGTAATAAGACATGTTTATAAAGCTAAGCATGGCAAGAGCAAGTTCATAGGGTGCATGGATCACTAGCAAAACACATGGCAAAACTAAAATTAATGTTAACAGGCTGACAGCAACATTATTTAGCAACTTGAGAGCAAGATTAAAATAAGCTACAGAGGCTATAAATGAAACCAGGGGCATTTATGGATAGAGCAAGACATTTATAACAAAACATCCTTATTGAACATCTCCAGATTATGCATAGAATGACTTGTAGAAGCAGGTTTACACAGCATCACAAAATAACAGATTCAGCCTATGAAAACAGCAACAGCAAGTACCCTACTTAACAAGCTTGATGAACTCAATAAAATACTCAAACAAATACATGGATTGCACCTATGTAAAGATGGCATGATGTAGCACAGAACACATGTAGAGCTCATGCTCATAGGATGCACACACAAAATGCAACGAAAAAGACAAACCACCAAGTTCTGTTAACAGACAGCAGTTAACATCATATATCACTCTTGCAGTGATGATTAGTGCATCAAGATAAACTCAAACAAGCATGACACAATGGAATGAAATGAAGATCATATCCTGATGAACATTTTGATATATAGCACGCACAAAACGGTGCAGTATGCAACAAGATATCGCAGGTCAAAGTATGCACCAGAATACAGAAAAATTAGGGACTTAGGGAAAATCGGGGTCAACCTTAGGTCTTCTCAGATCCAGATCCGAGCCACGGATCGAGGCGGGGCCGGGCTCGCCGGAGTTCCCACCGGAGAGGAAGAAGAGGCGGCGGGGACGGGGCACCGGCGCGGAGGGCGGCGACCGAGGGGCGCCGGCGGGCCGGGCGCTGGGCGCTGGCGCCGGCCGGCGGGGCAAGGCGGCACGGTGAGGCAAGGGCGGCGCGGTCGGGGCGAAGGCGGAGGGCGGCGAGGGGCTCGGACACGCGGGCCGGGGTGCGAAGCGGCCGATGGCGAAGATCCGAGGCGGCGGGCGGCGGCTGAAAGCGGCGCTGGCGCGGAGCTCGCGGAGGCGACGGCGAGGCGACGGGCGGCGGCGGTGGTGCGCGGGCAGGAGGGCCCGGTTAAATCTGGGCGGGCGGATCTGGGCCCCGGGTGGCGCGGCGGCGGAGGAAGGTGAGAGAGGGCGGCGGGGCCGACGTGTCGCGCTGTGGTTGGACGAGGTGGCGGCGGCGGACATGTCCGGCGCCGGGCGGACGTGTCCGGCGCGTGGGGGAAGAAGGGGGTTAGGGTTTGACTGCGAAATTTCGGAGGGGGAGGTCTATATATAGGTAGAGGGAGCTAGGAGGCTCCAAATGAGGAGCGGTTTTCGCCCACATGATCGTGATTGAACGACCGAGAGCATGGAGGGGGGTTTGGATGGGTTGTCGGGCCATGGTGAAGAGGGGCTGGGCTGCAAAGAGAGAGGGGTTTCGGGCTACGCAGTTAACCGTTGGGGCATCAAACGGACTCCAAATGACACGAAACTTGACAGGCGGTCTATCGGTGGTGTACCAAGGCCGCTTGGCAAACCTCGGGCCATTCCGAGAAATTTTAACACCCGCACATGAAAAGAGGCAAAAGGGGGCGCCGGGGAACATAGGAGTGCCGGATTGCAAAACGGACAACGGGGAAAATGCTCGGATGCATGAGACGAACACGTATGCAAAAGAGATGCATATGATGACATGATAAAATGCAACACGCAAGCAAATGACATGGCAATGACGACGAATAACTGGCAGACACCTTGCGCATCGAATCCGGGGCGTTACAATTAAGAAGCAGATTAAGGAGTTATTAGAGAAAGGTTACATCCGACGAAGTTCATCACCGTGGGGAGCCCCAGTGCTTTTGGTTGAGAAGAAGGACGGATCCTTAAGGATGGTTGTTGATTATCGCGCACTAAATGAGTTGACGATCAAGAACAAGTACCCATTACCGGTGATCAATGATTTGTTTGACCAGCTGCAAGGAGCTAAAGTGTTTTCGATGATCGATCTGTGATCAGGATATCACCAGCTGAAGATTCGACAGAAGGATATACCAAAAACAGCATTCACCACAAGGTAGGGTTATATGAGTATACGGTCATGTCATTTGGACTGACTAACGCCCCTGTCTATTTCATGAGTATGATGAATAAGGTGTTCATGGAATTCTTGGATAAATTTGTGGTGGTGTTCGTTGATGATATAATAGTATACTCGAAGAATGAGGAGGAGCACAAGGAGCATTTGCGTTTAGTTCTCGAGAAACTCAGGGAACATCAATTATATGCCAAGTTCAGCAAATGTGAGTTTTGGTTGAAGGAAGTTGGATTCCTTGGACATGTTATATCAGAACAAGGTATAGCAGTAGACCCCACCAAGATTCAGTCAGTCACCGAGTGGTTGGCACCCACCTCAGTTAGTGAGATCCGCAGTTTTCTTGGACTCGCGGGATACTATCGAATATTCATTGAGAATTTTTCCAAGATTGTGAAGCCAATGACGGCATTGTTGAAGAAGGATACCAAATTCAAATGGACGGAAGAATGTGATGCAAGTTTTCAGGAGTTGAAGAAACGTTTGACTACAACCCCAGTGCTGATTCTGCCAGATATACGCAAGGATTTCCAAGTGTATTGCGATGCTTCACGCTCAGGACTTGGAGGTGTACTTATGCAGGACGTAAGAGCTGTTTCGTATGCATCCCAACAGCTTCGACCGCATGAGTTGAATTATGCTACCCAAGATTTTGAGTTAGCAGCCGTAGTGCATGCGCTCAAGACTTGGAGACATTATCTTATCAGAAACCACTGCGATGTGTACACGGATCACAAGAGTTTGAAGTACATTTTCACATAGAAGGAGCTGAACCTCAGGCAGAGGAGATGGTTGGAGCTCATAAAGGATTATGACATGAATCTGCACTATCATCCCGACAAGGCCAATGTCGTAGCGGACGCTTTGAGCCGAAAGAGTTATGTTAACACCCTCGTAAGCGGAGGGATGCCAAAGGAGTTAGCCGAGGATCTTAGGGAGCTACGTTTGGAGATTGTTCCCAGAGGTTATGTTGCCATAATGGAAGTTCAATCTACCTTGTTGGGAAAGATTCGAGAAGCGCAGAAGGATGATAAATAGATTGCCGAGATAAAAGAGAGAATGAGCGAAGGGAAAGCCAAAGGTTTTCGTGAGGATGAGCACGACACCTTATGGTTTGAGGACAGGATATATGTGCCCAATAATATGGAGATCAGGAAGTTGATACTACAGGAAGCTCATGACTCGCCATACTCGATACACCTCGATAACACTAAGATGTATTTGGATTTGAAGGAGCGTTTCTGGTGGACCGGTATGAAGAAGGATATTGCCGAGTATGTAGCAGTATGTGATGTATGTCAGAGAGTAAAGGCAGAACATCAGAAGCCAGTAGGATTATTGCAACCTATGCCAATACCCGAATGGAAGTGGGATAAACGTGGCATGGATTTCATCACCGGATTGCCCAGGACTCGATCAGGATATGATTTCATCTAGGTAGTGGTTGATCGGTTGACCAAGGTGGCTCACTTTATTTCAGTGAAAACCACGTATACCAGTGCGAAGTTGGCCAAGATATATACGACCAGGATCATATGTCTGCACGGAGTTCCGAGGACCATCATATCAGATAGAGGAACACAGTTTACTTCAAAGTTTTGGCACCAGCTGCACCAGACTTTGGGTACGAGGCTAGAGTTCAGTACGTCATTTCATCCGCAGATAGATGGACAGACCGAGAGAGTCAACTAGATTCTGGAGGATATGTTGAGAGCTTGTGCGCTAGATTATGGATCTAGTTGGGATGACAATTTGCCCTACACAGAGCATATCTTCGTGTATCACCACTCCGAGGGTTGAAACGTTTTGGAGTAAAGGGAAAGTTAGCCCCGAGATTTGTAGGGCCATACCGAGTTCTGGAACGTATGGGAGAGATTGCCTACAAGTTGGAATTACCTGAAGGATTGTCAGGAGTTCACGATGTGTTCCACGTTTCTCAGCTGAAGAACTGCCACGCAGAGATGGCCGATATACCGCTAAGAGATACAGTGCCCCTGGAAGCAATTCTGTTGGACAGTGATCTGACCTATGAGGAGAAGCCGGTCAAGATCCTCGAGTTTGCCAGCCGAGTTACACATAGCAAGGTTATCAAGTTTTGCAAAGTTCAGTGGAGCCACCATACCGAGGATGAAGCCACCTGGGAACAAGAGGATGATCTTCGCAAAGACCACACACACCTATTTTCTAGCCAACTCGAATCTCAAGGGCGAGATTCATCTTAAGGGGGGTAGGTTTGTAACATCCCAAATTTTCAATTTGGAATGTTATACATAGGTCATTCTTGCATATCATATTTTATTGCATTTCGTTTTGCGATCCAGCAACTCAAGGACCCTCGGAGAGAGTTCGGGATTTCACGTTTTTCATATTTGAATTTTATCAAATATTGAAACAAGGATCACGTTGGTTTTAATTTAATTTTCTCTCTGAAAGTATTTCATATTAAAATATATGAGAGGAGATAATATGACTTCTCCAAAATAAATGAAATATTGGAGGAAAATGATAAAATCAAATATTTAATTATATATGGATTTTATTGATATTTTATTTGCATAGGAAAAATACGTGCTTTTCAAAATTGTGTTATAGGCCCAAATAAATGTTCACCTTGTCCAGTATATTTTTAGAGGACGGGGAAAATTTATTTCGGGATTTTTGGAGTCCATTTAATATTTCTTTTCTTTCTTTTTAAGCACGCCGGATTGTTTAAAAAAAAGGTGTAACCGACTCCGGGCCGTACCCGGCCAGGACACCTCGGGCCGGCCTTTTTAAGCCGCGACCGAGGCTCAACAGCCCAGCCGCCCCACGGCCCTCCCAAACCCTAGCCCGCGCCGCCCCGCCGCAAGCCGCCGCCGTCCGAGCCGCCGGTGCCCGCCTGACGAGCCGCCTGGCAAAGCCCACCGCCTCGCCGGAATCCGGCCAGACTCGAGGTAGCCGCCGCCGGTTTTTCTTTTAGAACCGTTCGTTTTTTATAAGCCCTAGTTCGTTTTTTTAGATTGGTTCGTCGGTTTTCTCGGTTTAGTTTATTTAGCTGACGTTCGTCCGTACATTCGTTTTAACGAACGGTTTTTGCCCGTTAGTCGCAGACAGCGAACGTTCGTTCGTTAGCCTACTCGTTAGTTTTTCTTTTTCTCGGATTTTTCGCGATTATTTTCGATCGCGATTTCCGATCCAATTTTCGTTTTAGTTTATCTTTTCGCTCGTTTATCGGAATCAGGCGATTCAAGCGCCTAGGTCTTCGTCTTGAAGCCCTCTTTCTTCTTAATCAACTTGAACAAGATTTTGGTACTGTAAATTTGACTTTAGTCCATATTAGTAAACGGATCTTGTTTCTTTCGCAGTTTGAGTTTCGTTGCTCCGTTTGATTTGATTCTTTTTGCAAACGGGAGTTCTTAATTTGAACTTTCTGGTTAGATCTTCTTATTTGAGTTTTACCCGTGCATCTTCGCTTGATTGCGTATGTATGCTATTGTTTGTTTGCTTGACGAAATTCCCGAGTGCGGCGTGCTACTCTGAGTCTCTAGGTTTTGCGAATCTTCAGCAAGGCAAGTAACACATTGATCATACTCTTTTCATACCCAGTTTTTATGCATTAGTTCCAATCCTCAAACACTCCATGATTAGGATGTGATTAACTTTTGGGTATTGGGAAGTAGTTGATGAGGTAGAACCTATTACCTGTTTTATTATCAAACCCTTGGGAGTTACTTCTACGTTATGCTTATATTGCCATGCTATGCTCGTAGACGTGGATTGAGTTTGAGTGTATCCATGACAGATGTGAGTTGTTAATTAATGGTTCAACTTAAGGTGGCTACTTTAATACACATCTGGGTGGATTACTTGTTTGGGCACCTGGGGAATCCAGTGTTGTCCTAGGAGATCCCGGGGCATCTGTGTGATCATCCTACGGTCCGCCACCCAGGCTCAAAGGGATCGTGAGATTATTCATGCTAGAAACTTCCGTGTGCAGCCACAAACTATTATGGGCTCTAGCATAGTTTGAGTAAGTCGCATGACCTCTTCCAGTGGTAGGCTAGCAGATGTAGGGGATGTAGGTTGGTCTTGTCTACCGGGGTTAGAATTAATGCTTACGAAGATCGTGTCTCGGTCATCCGTTTCTCAAACACCATGTAGTCTTGAAAAATCCAGCGGAGGAGATCGAGTCTTGTGGGGAAAAGTGCGCAAAACCCTGCAGAGTGTACAATCTAATCATGGTTAGCCATGTCCCCGGTTATGGACATCTTGAGTATCTAGAACTTCGATTATCCTATCGTATCTCATCATTCTAAATTAATATGTTGGGTTGTTAATGATTAATTTAATTGGGATTGAGATGGGGGTACCATTCTCAATGTTGCAACTACCATGATAGTCAAATAAAATTTATTCCTTTGTTGTAGGGAAAAATTTGCTTTTTGCAAAAAACCATATAACCATAGAGCCTCCACCAGCCATATATGCTTGTAGTGATAGCATTTATTTTGTTCATTGCTCTACTGTGTTACATTGCCAGCATATTTCATGTGCTGACCCATTTTCGGGCTGCAACGTATTATGTTGCAGACTTTTCAGACGAGGAGTAAGGTTCGCTAGGTCATTGTTGTGCAGCTCAGCTATGCCGTTGGAGTTGATGGACTCACTTTATCTTCCAAGCCTTCCGCTGTTATCATTTTAGATGGCCTTAAGCCATATTTATTGTAATAAGTTCTCTTCTGAGATATTCAATGTAATAAGTGTGTGATTTCCACTCTGTTATAAATCCTTCGAGTACTATGTGTTTCAGCATTACCGATCCAGGGATGACACTGAAGCACAGAGACTTGACCGTTTGAGGTCGGGTCGCTACAAACAATTGCGGGACACTTTGAAATATGCTTATCTTGATGAAAAAAAGATATATCCTATTATTATTAGTGCTAACCTTTCAGAACATGAAGAAGAAAGATTATTGAAAGTTCTAAGGAAGCACCGAGGTGCTATTGGATATACTCTTGATTATTTGAAGGGCATTAGTCCCACTCTATGTCAGCACAAAATTAATATGGAACCTGATGCTAAACCCGTTTTTGACCACCAACGTCGGTTAAACCCGAAGATGAAAGAAGTGGTAAGAACAGAAATATTAAAACTTCTGGAAGTAGGTATAATCTATCCTATAGGTGATAGTAGATGGGTAGTCCTGTTCATTGTGTCCCTAAGAAGGGAGGTATAACTGTTGTTCCTAATGATAAGAATGAACTTATTCCACAAAGAATTGTTATAGGCTATAGAATGGTAATTGCTTTCTGTGCTTCAGTGTCATCCATGGATCAGTAATGCTGACACGCACAGTACTTGAAGGATTTATAATAGAGTAGCAATCACACACTTATTACATCGAGTGTCTCAAAAGAGAACTTATTACAATAAATATGGCTTAAGGCCATCTAATAATGATAACAGCGGAAGGCTTGGAAGATAAGGGAGTCCATCAACTCCAACGGCATCACTGAGTATAGAACCACGACCTAAAGGCACCTTACTCGTCGTCTGAAAAGTCTGCAACATGAACGTTGCAGCCCAAAAACGGGTCAGCACATGGAATATGCTGGCAATGTAACACATAGAGAGTAATGAAAGAATAAAGCTATACTACATGCATATATGGCTGGTGGAAAGCTCTATGGTTACGGTTTTTGCATAAAGCCAATTTTTCCCTACTGCAAAGGAATAAATTTTTATTTAACTATCATGGTGGTTGTTAAACATTGAGAGCGTTGACACCCTCTCAATCCCAATTAAGCATCATCATTAAAACCCAACAAGATTAATTAAAGTAACATGATGAGATTCACATGACAATCCAAGTACTAGATACACAAGACGTCCATAACCGGGGACACGGCTAACCATGATTAGTTTTTACACTATGCATAGGTTTGCGCACTTTTCCCCACAAGACTCGATTTCCTCCGTTGGGATTCTCGCACTACATGATGTTTGAGAAACGGATGACCGAGACAGAGTCTTTCAGAAGCGCTAGCACCTTACGGTCGGGTAGACAGTACCAACCTACATCCCCTACATCTGCTAGTCTACCACTGTAAGAGTTCGCACGATTAGTCAACTATGCTAGAGCCCATGGTAGCTTGTGGCTGCACATGAAAGTTTCTAGTATGAATAATCTCATGATCCCTTTGAGCCTAGGTGGCGGCCCATAAAGAAAAATAGGCAATCGCTGGAATACCCAAGTGCCTCAATCCACCCAGATGTGTGTTTAAGTTGCCACCTTAAATAAACCATTAATTTGACAATCTCACATCTGTCATGGATACACTCACCCAATCCACGTCTACTAGCATAGCATGGCATAACAAGCAAATGTAGAAGTAACTCCCAAGGGTTTGATAATAAAACAGGTAATAGGTACCACCTCATCTACTTCCCAAAACCCACATATTAATCAGATCCTAATCATGCAGTTGTTTGAGGATTGATCTAATGCAATAAAACTGGGTAGTAAGGAGGTATGCTCAAAGTGTTACTTGCCTTGCTGATGATCCGCGAAACCTAGAGATTCAAAGTAGCAAGTGGCACACTCCGGGTACTCTATCGCAAACAAACAGACAAGCATACAATAAGTACTCATCTAATGCACGGGTAAAACTCAAATAAGAGATCTAAGCAGAAAGTTCAACTTAAGAACTCCGGTTTGCAAAAAGAATCAAATCGAACGAAGCAACGAAAGTCAAACGGCGAAAGAAACAAACTTCGTTTACTAATCTGGATCTAAGTCAAATTTTATAGAAGCAAAATCTTGTTTGAGTAGGTTAAATGGAAAGAGGGTTTCGAGACGAAACTCCAGGCGCTTGAATCGTCTGATCCCGATAAACGAGCGAAAAGATATACTAGAACGAAAATCGGATCAGAAATTACGATCAGAAATAACCGCGGAAAAATCCGAGAAAAGAAAAGCTGACGAACAGACTAACAAACGAACGTTCGTTAACTGAAACTAAACGGCGAATTCGTCCGTTAAAACGAACAAACGGGCGAACGCTCGCTAAATAAATAAACGGAAAAAATAAAACTGATCTAAAAAAATAAAACATAGGGTTTTCTAAAAAAACGGATCGGTTTCTTTAGAAAACCGGGCGGCGGGGTGGCTACCTCGGCTCGGCTACGGCGGGGTTCCGGTGCGGCTGCGGGCGGCGGGTGGCGGCGCTGCGGCTGCGGCGCGGCGGAGGCGGCGGCTGGCGGCTCTGGCGGCGGCGGCTCGCTCTTCTTCTTGGCGGCCGGTGGGGTCGGTGGCGGCTGGGCAGCTCGGTGGGCCTTCGCCCGGTCGAGGCGAGCGGATTTTTAAATAATCCCGCCAAACTAAGAAAAATCCTAGAAAAATAAATAAAAATCTAAAAATGCGAAAAACAAATTTTCACCGTCTAAATAAAATATTTAGAACAAGATGAACATTTTCTTGGCCCTAAAATGCAGTTTTGAAAACATGTGTCGGGGAAGCTGATCGTGACCCACGAACACCTATGGGACCTGGCGGACCGAGTCCCTTGTGATTCGGTGGGGAGCGGAGATTGCACAAAGAGCAGATCAAGGCGATGCACACGAGCAGTTTACCCAGCTTCGGAGCTCTCCGGAGAGATAATACTCCTCTCACGCTTGCTTGTCGATTATCTTGTGTTCTTGCTAGGGAGCAATGAGAGCTACAAAACCTAGCTTGAGTGTCTCTAGTCTCGAATGAGTCGAATGAGCCGAACCGAACCGAACCCTTTCTACGTTGCACATGGGCCTCCTTTTATAGGCTCAAGGGGTCACCACAGGTGGCAACGTAGATGAGGGCAAAAATGGGAAAATGAGTTGTGGTTGGTACAACTACTTGGTACAGTGTCTTATACCTAACTCTGACGGCAAGGGACAAAGGCAATAAATGCCCGTCCATGTCGCCTAAACAGTGTAACAGGGACCGTCAGGAGCGCCACCGTTCGCCACGATGGCCTTCTTGTCAGCGCCGCTTATCGCTGTTCTCCGCTGGCTGCACAGCCCTTTGACACGCGTGCCTGGAATAGCCCCACGGCGACACGTTGGCGGATGAGCTGGAGCGGAGATGAAGAGAGGTTGCCTGCCGCGACAAGCGCCTTGCCACGGCTAAATCCTTGTCGCGCTCGGGAGCTTGTCGCGCACCGAGCCTTCCCGGCAAGCTCCTCTTGCCGGGGTCTTGTTTCCTTCGTGCCTTGAGTGGCCTTCCCGGCAAGCTCCTCTTGCCGGGGCCTTGAATACTTTGTTCTTGAGTGGCTCCAAAGGAGCCGCGGAGGACCTTGGCGGTCACTAGGCAGCCACCTGCTTGAGTGCTGCAACGTCCGTGCGCGAGTTCGGGATACTAGGTACCCTACTCTAGTACACCGGCAGAGCCCCGAACTGGGCCACACACGCGCCGAGCTCTGTTGGGCCAGGCCCAAAGCAGATCTGCGACACGCGCCCTAGATCGCGAGATTATTAGCTCCGGACCACCACGTCTCCCACGAACAGCACGCGTCGATCGCGGCGTCGTGGGGAGAGATCGTGGGGAGCTTTCTTTATTGGAAGCGGGCGTCCGCCCCTCTCCTCCTTATAAGCAGGGGAAACAGGCAAGACGCCCACCCTGCCATTGCCGTCACATCTCAAAACCACCGCCGCCCCCCTTCTTCTCAAGTCGAAAGAGAGCGGCGCCCTTCATTGCCACCGGGCGCCATCAACGCCGTCGGACTCCTCCATCACCTCCGCCATGGCTCCAAAGCCGACAAGGGAAAAGGCGTGAAGTCGGCCGAGGCGCAGCGGCTCATGGCGCTGCGGAAGGAGCGGGCCACCTTGACCCCGCCGGCGCAAAGGAGCTGCGGAGGGGTACAACCTCTTCTCGTCGACGGAGACGCGGGCGCACCAGCGTCTGAGGGTGATCTCCGCCACCGCATCCGAGAAGGTTTCGTCGGGTACCCTTCTTGGCGCTTTTCTTCTCTGCGGCTCGCCGCCTTTTCCAATTCTTTGCGACATCGCGAACACCTCGGTCTCCGCCTCCTTGATTTCACCCCAAGCGCTGTCTCGACCATGGCAGTTTTCACACACCTTTGCGAAAACTTTGTCGGAGTCCACCAAGCGTAGCCCTCTTCCGCCACTTCTTCATGCCCCGAGAGAGAGAGAGCCGCTTGGGAGGGATTGCTTGGATCTCGGGATCGGCAAGAAAGAAGCATATCTGGAAGGAGAGCTCCGCAGCAAGTGGGAGGAGTGGAGAGCCGATTGGTGTTGGATCATCGAGGAGAACCGCTGCCCTTCATCGCCCAGCGCCAAACTCCCATAGTCTTGGCAGCGATTGGAGCTACTTGGCGCCGGAGGATGCTAGGTTGAAGATTGCCGTGACCTGGATCCTGCGCCTCAGGCATGCCGGACTCACTGTAGGTGCTGTTGGCGCGGATTTCCTTCGCCGCCGCATCGCTCCCTTGCAGGAGAGGAGGAGGCCTGCTTGGGAGTTCCAAAATGATGCGGACATCATGAGGCTGCGTCCAGGCCTCAACTGGAATTTCACCATCTTGGAGCTGGATGCGATCTTCTTGGAGCTGTTCAAGCATGGCGCGATCACCCCGAGTGGTTCATGTTGCCGAGGGGGTCGTCCTTTGTGCAACAACTCTTCGCTGACCGCATCCACGCGATGATGCGTTGTCAGCGATTCCCATGGGATCGTTCCAACAGCGCAAACCCGCCGACGACATCGTGCGGCGAGTTCTTGACAGCTTGGAAGAAGTGCCGATCCGCGCCGACGGCAAGAAGTGGCTCACCGCGACACCACCGATGCCGAGCTGCAGTGTATCGCCACCAGGCTGGAGGAGGCGGCGGAAGCTGCTGCCGTTGCTGAATTCGGGTTCACCGTGGAGGAGGCAGAGGCAGCCGAGGCGGCAAGCCTTGCCGACCGAGAGGAGCTTGCCGGCGCGGAAGAGCAGGCCGAGCTTGACGTTGAGCCGAACGAGCCTGCCGGGGGCGCCTCCCCTCCACCTTCAGGTAGCTTGTCGCGGGAGGAGCCCGCGGCCCCGCCAAGAAGGCGCCTCCGCAAGACCGGGGAAGTGGCGGGGCGGCAGACGGGCCAACAGCCGTCTCGCTGCGTGGCGCAGCGCTCCACCGCGCAAGCTTTGTTGCCGCAGGGCGCCCACGCCGCCACACAAGCTGGGCGGGCCTTCGGGACCACGGCTCCGCACCCGCCAAGCGTCCGAGGGAGCCTACTCTTCCAGCTCATCGCACCGGAGGCGGAGCGGAATTTGACTTCTCCGCTCTCAGCTCCGAGGAAGAAGAAGAAGAGTAAGATCTTGTCGCTGTACTTGTAATTCTTCAATTCGCTGCTTTGTCTTGTATCTGATTTGCTTCATTCTGAACTCTTTCCCTTTTCAGGACGCTGGCTCGAGAGCGTCGAAGAGAGCCAAGACCACGGTGGTCGTCATCAAAGACGATCCCCAGCGCGGCTGTGGAGGCGCGTCTGAGACTCCCTTGCCGGACCCGGCAACCCTTCTTCAGAGCAGCCCCCAGCACAGTCCCCAGCGTAAGTACTTGGTTTATTTCTTACAGTTAGGTGTGCATGGGTGCTCCTTCTTTACTGATATCTGACTTGTTGATTTGTGTAGGAGCAGAGGAGCCTCATCAGGAGGGCACGGAAGTCGCCTCCCAAATTCGCTCGCTTCAACTACGCCGCCAAGGGAGAATTCTCCGCAAGGGCGCTCTCCGCAAGGAGGCCTCTCCGACAAGGGATGTTTCTCCGACAAGGGGCAGCGCCATTCCTCCGGTGGTGGAGACCGCGCCACAGATCCCATCGCAGTAATCTCCTTGCCTGAAAATTTCCCTTAGGTTCCTTTTTGTTCTGTTCTTCTTTTGAACATTTGCTTGATCGTTTTTTTTTTTTCGATCGTCGAGATCCATCTGCGGAGAGCCGACGAAGACCGAGGTTGCGGCGAGGAGGACGTCTTGGCAACAATGACGACGTCGCCAACATGGAGGAGGAGGCGGCGCCGATGGGTCCGCCGGGCGAGAGGCTGCCAAGGCTGCTGCCGCAAAGGCTGGGGAGGATGCAGTGATCGTCTTGGCGACCACGAGGCTGCAGGGCGCCAGCGCTACGCCAACCGCCGATCCTCCGCCACCGATGCAGCACCAGACTCAAGAGCCCGGCCGGCGCCTATCTCAAGGCGGCGACGGCGTCTTCATCAAGCTCCCATGGGCGTCGAGCTCCAGGGCGCCGGTCGAGGGAGAGACCTTCGACGAGGAGCTGCTCGCCTCCGCTGGGCTGTCGTTGGTTGATGTGCCAAGCAGCAGCGGTGGCGAATCTAAGGAGGAGCAGCTGCTGAAGAAGCTCCTGTCGCTCTACCGCGCCCGACAAGCCAAACTGGAGTCCCGGGAAGCACTTGTCGCGAGGGCGGGAGCTGACATGGAGAAGCGCGCAGAAGAGCTCCGGCACGCCAACCAAGAAACCCTCCGGGACGTAGCAGAAGCGCGGGAGCAACTCTCCGAAGAGCGCACAACCTTCATCCTTGAGAAGGCTGAGGTCGAGGAGCAGCAAAGACTTGCCGGCGAGAAGCTATCCGCGCTAGAAGGCGAGCTGGCGCAGTGGAAGATCAACCTTGACAGCTATGAGGAAGATCTTGCCGCGCGCGAGCAATCACTTGGCGGAGCTCTCAACGAAGCAAAAGACGCTGCTGCAGCTGCCGAGGCTGCCAAGAAGGAGTTGGAGACGAGGGTGGCGCAGCTGGAGGCCACCCTCCAGAAGAGCGGCGAGGAGGTCGCCGCGCTGAAGCGCGAGCGCGAGAAGGACGCGTACACTCTTGGCGAGTTGCAGGGCCGTCTCGCTGAGAGGATCAAGGAGCTCGACGCCGCCAAGGACTCCAAGGCGGATCTTGAGCTGAAGCTGTCCACCTTGACGGAGACGCTGGACGGCGCCAAGGAGCGGGAAGTGGGTTTGTTGGAGAAGATCAAGGCCAACGAGGAGCTGTTGGCGAATGCCACGACCGCCCATAACACCTTCAAAGAGAATGTGATGCACTTGACCGAGGGTCTTGTGGATACAGCCGCCGCCATCGACAAGGAGCTGATGGAGCTGGGGATGGTGGATCTCGGGTACTCCACCAACGAGCATCTCCAACCCAAAGCCAAGCTCACCTGTTCTTCAAGGGCGTGGTGGCGGCTCTCCAGTGCTCCGGAAGAGATCCCAAAGCAGCTGGCCGACGAGTCGCGCCAAATCTGTGCAGGGCTCTTGAAGGTGTTGATGAAGGTGGCCTTCCGCAATCCAGCGTCGGCTTCACCAACGCCCTCAAGTCCTCCGCCACGATTGCCGGCGTTGACGCGCTCAAGGCCCTTATCGCACCCATCGTGGACAGGATGGCGGAGTCAAGAGGGTTGATGGCGACCGCGTGACTAGGCCGCTGTTTATCTTTCCCTTGTCGCTGCTGATCATGTTTAGGAGAACAATTTATTAGATCTGCGACAAGTTATTTTTGTAATATACTCTATCTTAGGCAACGATTGCAATGTTATTTCCTTTACTTGATTCCTTCCTTTGTATGTTTGTGCCCTACGCTTTTAGGGAACTTGTCGACGCGGGCACCTTTGCATGGCGCTGAGTGCGGAACGTCAAGAGCTTCTTTGGCGATGCCGCCTCGACAAACAACCTTATCGCAACTAGTTGCAGCTCACTTAAGTTGTTGAGCAGACTCGAAACAAAGTAAGGGCGCGACTAGCTACGAGTTGGTTCCTCCGCACACAGGTTTTCCATACAAAGTACTATCGTTCGAGGAAGATAACTTAAAATTTTAAAAATTGATTGCTTAAACTTAGCAACTTAGCTTTTCTGTCGTTTGCTTCCCGGCAAGGCGATACTTCCTCGAGCGACACTTGGTGGCCCACACCATTATCTTCTCCTCCCCCCCCCCCGGCTAACTTGTGGGTGGATGAACCTTCCTTTCTTTTGAGAAGAAAGAAGAGAAAATAAAGTTATGGAGCCTTGTGGCTCGTTATTGCTTACCGGGTGTGGATGCTGCACAAAATGTCAGATAACACATGCAAAATGATGATGAAAGCATGAAATTTGACAAGTTACGCGCAACACATGAGCTTTACTAATGCACGGGGTCTGCACCCGGCTTTGTACAAAGGATTACATGCAACATCGGCAAGACTTGTACAAAAGGGTGGTTGCCGGAGCAGGTTCCGCAACCGCGCTTCTATGGATAAAACTTACGAAGATGCTCTATGTTCCAGGAGTTGCTCACGGAACGCCATCTTTGGTCTCAAAGCGGACAGCGCCAGAGCCTAGTGACTCGTTTCACCCGATAAGGCCTTCCCACTTTGGCGTCAACTTGTTGGAATTCTTGGGGATTGAGCGCTACGAAGAACAAGGTCGCCTTCCTCGAAACTTCGGCACTAACTGCGGCTATGGTAGCGGCGCAAAAGCTTCTTTGGTAACGAGCAGCTCGTCAAATGCTGACTCGAAGACGGTCCTCCTCAAGGAGCAGCGCGTCATCTTGTCGCAGCTGCTCTTGCTCAAACTCATCATAGCGAGCACTCGAGGTGACCCGTATCTGAGTTCCATGGGGAGAACTGCCTCTGCTCCGTAGACTAGAGCAAAAGGTGTTTGGCCAGTGGCTCGATTTGGCGTCGTCCTGATCGACCAAAGAACCACCGGCAGCTCCTCAATCCAGTTTCTTCCGCACTTGTGCAGCCTGTCAAAAGTTCTGGTCTTGAGTCCTCGCAGCACTTCAGCATTTGCCCTCTCTGCTTGACCGTTGCTTCTTGGATGAGCAACAAAAGCAAAACAGACCTTGGCGCCAAGATCTTGGACGTACTGCATGAAGGTGCGACTCATGAATTGTGTGCCGTTGTCGGTGATGATCCTGTTAGGAATCCCAAAACGACAAACAATTGACCTAAAGAACTTGACTGCTGACAATGTTGTCACCTTCCTCACTGTTTCCACTTCCGGCCATTTTGTGAACTTGTCGATTGCGACGTACAAGTACTCAAAGCCCCCGACAGCTCGGGGGAAGGGGCCGAGGATGTCGAGCCCCCAGACCGAAAATGGCCAGGATAAAGGGATCGTCTGGAGAGCTTGAGCTGGCTGGTGTATCTGCTTTGAATGGGCCTGCACGCTTCACACTTGGTTACTTGTGCGGTTGCATCACGGAGGGCTGTCGGCGGAAGAAACCTTGCCGGAAAGCTTTGCGGCAAGTGCTCTTCGCCAATGTGGTGACCACATATGCCTCTATGTATCTCTCGCCAACAGCTTCGTCCATCTTCCCGATGAATACACTTCAATTTCACACCGTTGAGTCTTCTTACATGCATGTCTTTGTCGACAAATTGGTACATACTCGACTGCTGGGCTACTCTCTCCGCTTCTTCTTGCTCTTCGGGAAGTTCTCCTGTTTGAAGGAACTGGACGATCTGCTGCACCCATGCTGGAGCTTGCGGCTCGACAACAAGGACTAAAGGCACATCTTCTGCTGTGGGGACATCCGCTTCGACGGCAAGAACCTGAGGCTCAGCCGGAGCTTGATGTTCCCCGACAAGCTTGCCGGAGAAAAACTTGTCGGGAGCGTCTGCTTCAACGAAACAAACCCTAGGGCTTGTCGGAGCAGACTGCTCCTCAACACTCTTGGTGTTGATCTTGGGGACTTTCGCGGCGGCGGCTTCGGGGAGCTCGGCTTGAGCACAAAAATTCCTGGTTCCACAGGTAACTTGAGTGTGGCGCACTTTGACAGGCCATCAGCAATATCATTCTGAGCTCTTGGAACATGTTCCATTTGCAGGCCTTCAAAGTGTTCTTCTAGCTTTCTCACTTCATCGACGTAGGCTTCCATCAACGGACTCTGATAATCTTTGTTTACTTGGCGGACGACAAGCTGCGAGTCACCCCTGACAATGAGCTTCTTGATCCCAAGGTCTACTGCAATTCTGAGACTGGCAAGCAAACCTTCATACTCTGCAGTATTATTTGTCGCTTGCTCCTTGGGAAAGTGCATTTGGACTATGTATTTGAGGTGTTCTCCGGTGGGTGCGATAAGCAGCAGACGCACGGCACCGTGCCTTTGCAGCGAGAAGGCACCATCAAAATACATCAGCCACTCTTTATTTGCCTCCTTGACGGGGATGCTCGTCTCTGGAATTTCTTCATCTTGCGTTAGCGTCCATTCTGCTATAAATTCTGCCAATGCTCTGCTCTGGATAGTTGAAGTGCTTTCAAACTTGAGGCCAAAGCTTGACAGTTCCAGTGCCCACTCGACAATCCTGCCTGTTGCTTCTGGATTTTGCAATATCCTCTTCAGCGGAAAGCGAGTGACGACTGTTATCTCATGTGCTTGGAAGTAATGGCGCATTTTTCTCGAGGCCATGAGGAGGCCGAAAAGCAATTTCTGCACACCAGAATACCTTGACCTAGCCCCCTGCAGAAGGGAACTGACAAAGTAGAATGGGCGCTGCACCATCCTTTTCTGCATCTTCTCGCAATCCTGCACAGATCTGTCCTTGTCGGGACCAGAGCTTGTCGGTGGAGCCCCCTGCTTGTCGCTGGATGCATCTGCCTCGGTTGCCGGCTCCTCATCTGCCTCCCTTTCCGCTACTAACGCAACACTAACCACTTGATTGGTTGCCGCTATGTATAGCAGCAACTTCTCTTGTGGCCTAGGTGCGACAAGTATTGGAGTGGAGGACAGGTACCTCTTTAAGTCCTGCAGCGCAGCCTCCACTTCGGGAGTCCATTTCATTGGACCTGCCATTTTCAAAATTTTGAAAAATGGCAGGGCGCGCTCAGCAGACCTGGAGATAAACCTGCTGAGAGCAGCCACGCAACCGGCAAGTCTTCGTACATCCTTGACGCGCTTTGGTGCTTCAATCTGCTCAATGGCCTTGATCTTGTCGGGATTGGCTTCAATTCCTCGCTGAGA
Source organism: Aegilops longissima (assembly GCA_021605205.1). Classification (NCBI taxonomy): domain Eukaryota; kingdom Viridiplantae; phylum Streptophyta; class Magnoliopsida; order Poales; family Poaceae; genus Aegilops; species Aegilops longissima. The sequence continues at coordinate 288,199,213 of CM038680.1, forward strand.
CACGAAGAACCCGAGAAGCTTGCCGGAAGGAACTCCAAACACGCACTTCTCGGGGTTGAGCTTGAGGTTGATCTTGCGCAGATTTGCAAAGGTCTCATCCTAATCTTGAACCAGAGTTGCTTTGTCCTTGCTCTTGACCACTATGTCATCCATGTAGGCTTCTACATTTCTGTGCATTTGCGGCTCAAAAGCTTCATGGACTACTCTTGCAAACGTTGAACCAGCATTCTTTAGCCCAAAAGGCATCCGTATAAAGCAGTATGTGCCACATGGGGTGATGAATGCGGTTTTCTCTTCATCCTCTTCTGCCATGAAGATCTGATGATATCCTGAGTATGCATCAAGAAATGAAAGCAAATCACATCCAGCCGTGGAGTCAACAATCCGGTCGATACGTGGCAAGGGAAATGGGTCTTTGGGACAAGCTTTATTAACATATGTGAAGTCAATACAAAGTCTCCATTTCCCATTTGCCTTGCGTACACCTACCGGATTGTCCAACCACGTGGGATGGAGCACTCCTCTGACAAGGCCTGCTGCTTCCAGTTTCTTGATCTCTTCTGCAATGAATTCTTGGCGCTCCACTGCCTGTTTCCTGACTTTTTGCTTGACGTGCCGCGCATGAGGACAGACAGCTAAGTGCTGCTCAATTACTTTCCTGGGAACACCGGGGATGTCAGACGGTTGCCATGCAAACACATCGACATTCGCCCGCAGGAAAGCAATGAACGTGCCTTCCTATTTAGGGTCGAGAGTGGCGCTGATGGCAAAAGTACCACCAGTGTCGTCCTCCTTGGCGGGCACCTTCTTGGTCTTCGGTGGAGCTGCCATCATCTTCTTGCACTTGCCGGTGGAGCTCGATGGTGCGTCCTCGACGGTAGCGCAACACTCCGAAGAGGTGCGCTTGCTGGAGTGGGCATCAGAGCTCTTGCCAGACAAAGTGGTCTTCTTCTTCCCCCCGGGAGCTTTAGCGGCAAGTGATTTGCTATCTGTCGCAACTGCTGCATCCCGGTAAATCTTGTCGGCGCAGATAAGAGCATCTTTCTTGTCGCCATGGACAGAAATGACACTTATCGGGCCGGGCATCTTGAGTAAGTTGTATGCATAATGAGAGGCTGCCATGAACTTGGCGAGTGCTGGACGACCAAGTATTCCATTGTAGGGCAATGGGAAATCAGCAACGTCGAATGTGACCCTCTCAGTCCTGAAATTCAGTTCACTGCCAAATGTTACTGGCAGTGTGATCTTCCCTTTCGGCTTGCTCCTTCCTGGGTTGATTCCTTGGAAAGTGCCAGTCTCTTCGAGCTCGCTGTCAGGGATTTGAAGCTTCTGGAGCACTGCAGAGGAGATCAGGTTTAAGCCGGCCCCGCCGTCAACTAACATCTTGGTGACCTTGAGGTTGCGGATAGTTGGTGAGACCAACATCGGCAAGCACCCGACCGCAGTTATGCGATCAGGGTGGTCCTCAATATCAAAGATGATAGGCGTGCTGGACCATTTCAAAGGCCTGCGTGACTCTACGGATGGTTCTGCTGCATTAACCTCCCACATCCATTGCTTGAGCTGGCGGTGTGAGGTATGCAGAGAAGCACCACCGCCAACGCAGAACCTCCGTGGCTTTACGAAACTCTTGCTCATCACCTTCATCGCCTTCCATATCTTCATCGTCATCGTCGTTTTCATCCTTGTCGCGGCGCTGGGAGGTCTGTCTCCTTGCCGGCTGCTTGGCCTTGCCTGGCGTCCTCCCCGGCCGGTCTTCTTGCTAGTTGCTCCAGCACCTTCCCCGGCCTTCTCCTTGTCTCGCGCCATACTCAGCCTTCGCTGTTCAACAAGCTGCTCGACCTTCTTGCAGCTCTGGAGGTCGTGGCCCTTGGTGCGGTGAATCTTGCAGTACTGTTTGTTGGAGCTGTCCTGCTTGTCGGCGGCCGCCACAGCTTGGCGGTCGGTGTCGGCGGCAACCTCCTTGCCGGAGCCACCAACCTTGGCCTTCTTGGCGGCACCACCGTTGCCGGACTGCTCGACAACTAGTACCTCTTTGCTCTTCTTCTTTCTGTTGTTCCGCCGCCGGCTCTTCTTTGTCGGGGCGGCTCCCTCACTATCAGATCCTGCTTCTGCATTCTCTCCTGGGAGTCCTCTTCCTTCTTCAGCACGTGCACACTTGTCGGCCAGGGCATATAGCTCACTGACGTCCTTGAATTTGCACATCGCCATCTCCTCCCTCATCCTGTGATTCCGCACGTTCTAATGAAACGCGCTGATCACCGCGGCAGGGTGGACATCTGGGATGTTGTAGTGCACACGGCTGAATCTCTCGATGAACTTGGCGCAGGACTCTCCTTCTTTCCGGCGAGCAGTGAAGGTCACTCTCTTGCTATGAGGCTTGTGGTCACCGTGAAGGCGCCGACAAACTGATGGCACAGATCTGCCCAAGAAGATATGGAACTGTCCGGCAAGTGCATGAGCCAGATCTAACATTGGCTTGAGCGCCAAATGCAAGTAGTTGGCGAGATCTTGTCGCCTCGTCCCCCGCAGCCTCGCACCGCGATGGTGTAGATGCCGAGGAACTCCGATGGGTGTGTCCTGCCATCATACTTCTCTCGCACGCCCGCTTGAAATTTTTCTTGTCGGGCCACCGGACTTGCCGCAGCTCACGAAAGTGAACGCAGGGCAACCTACCGCTGCACGGCAAGTCACTTGGTTCTCTCTGGCGCTTGCATGTCAACAGCAGGGCCCCAACGCTGGTCGGATTGACGCCGCTTTCTTCGGGCGCCGGCGCGAGTCCGAGCGCTTTCTTGTTGCCGTTTGAAAAACTTGGCGCTGATCACGGCGAAGCTCGGGATCCGGCGACGCGGTGGAGTCGCTGCCGAGGTGGATCCGAGGAGCTGGTGATCTTGGCCACGGGATGGAGAGTGCATGGTGGTTGCACCCGCGATGTCTGCCGCCATCTGCTCGTGTTTTGTCGCCCCGCCGCTGCAAGGACGCAATTGGTTGCCGCGGAGTGTCGCCGCTGGCAAAGCCGATGAGACTGGATGGTGGCCTCCATTCGT